>MJUT01001669.1:1081608-1097945 GCA_002080005.1 Gigantidas platifrons | reverse complement strand
TGTTGAGGAAAAAAAATATCGACCTATAGTCCGTAAAATACGGTAATAATTATTACCTCATTTGTATTCAATATTCTTAAAAGTCACATGACTAGTGTCCGTCTCCACCTTAATCTCGCTGCGAAACAGGCTATAAAAGTTTGCCAATATGTATATACAAAATGTATTATATATTTATTGAATGTAAAATCATATTGAAGATCAATAAGAATTAAATTAACTTGTTACAGATTGGAGGGTAAGAAAGCTGCTATAGGTTTTGTATATGAAGACAGTACACCTCTACCATTAAAGGATGAAGATAGTGACAGTAGTGATACAGATGTAGAAAATGTAGATTTAGGTAATATTTCTGTAGTATGTAGTGATACAGACGTAGAATATGTAGATTTAGGTACAATTCCTGTAGTAATAATAGTTATTATTCTTTTCAACACATGATTTCAACAAAACGTTTTCAAAGCATTCTTATTGGTGATATTTCAGATAAAGCCATAATTAATGAATTGTTTGTGTTTGTTTGACCCAACTCAACCTACACGAAAAGAATTGCCTACTTTAATTTTTTTTCAAGGGCTAAGGTATTTTAAAAACATTTTTGGATATTTTAAAGTTCCATTAGCAATAAGGTATCTCATTAAAAATTTTCTTTAGGGTGGCCCAAGTTAACAATAAACATGTTGCTAGTATTAGTCTATTAGTTGTATTTCTCAACAATTTTGTGATTGTGAAATGAAAAGGTTATGGGAATAAGAACATGATATAAATACTGTGTGTGGTATTAAATATTGTCTCATATTGGATTTTTACAGATATAACACTTGATGTTGACACTTTAAACAATGAACAGAAAAGATTGTTAAATGAATGTGCTGAACAATACAGTATGAAACAAGATGATTTTGTCAGGTATGTTGTCTTATGTGTTTCCTTGAGTTAAAAGTGCATTATTTTTGTAGAAGAATATCAAAGGATTGATTTCATTCGATTGCTTTCAAAGAATTTAATATAATTGTAAAAAAAAAAAAACTTGAAGATATGTATTGTATTATCCTTCCTAGTAGACGAATCTGAATCCCTTTGACCGCTTTGGTGGTGTAATGGTTAGCGTTCTAGACTCTTATGGGGTAGAACGTCGGGTCGAGTCCCGATCAGATCAAACCAAAGACTATAAAATTGGTATCTGTTGCTTCTATGCTAAGCACGCATCATTAAGGAGAAAGAGCAAAGACTGGTTGGCTTGGAATCAGAATAATGTGTCCGAGTGGGGCGACACGTCTATCCGCGGACTGTTGTTTCAGTGAGCTAGCACTATAAACATCCAACAAAGCGTGTTGGTCTAGCGCAATGCGGACCTCATCATCATCTCATTGAAAGTTAACTTGTTCTCGCCATGATATAGCTGAAAAATGAATGAGTTGGCGTTAAACAACAATCACTCACTCACTGAATCCTTTTATTGTCCACAACGGTCCAATGTAACTTTTTATCATCACATGGTGTAATTGGCACCCTTGAAAATAAAGACATTCACAGTATATTTTCTCCATATGTCTTCACACAATCTATATGTATATTTATGATTGACAACTCATGAATAACTTATTATTTTTCTACTCTAGTATGTTACAGAAAGATAAAGAAGAAGCAGAGGCATTAAAACTGGCTAGAATACTAGAGGAAGAGAAAGCACAGTTTGCTGTATGTAGTAAAGTATAGATTAAATCTTATTGTTAATAGCTGCATGAGTAGATATCAAAATATTGGAGGGGACGTCATGGTAGTTGGATTTATAACTACCTATGCAATCAGTGCCTATCATCACTAACGTTGTGAATTTGAATCCTACTCAGGCGATACAACATTATGTGATAAAGTTTGTCAGTCAATATTCAACAGGTCGGTGGTTTTCTCTGGGTACTCCATTTTCCTCCACCAATAAAACTGACTGCCACGATATAACTGAGATATTGTTGAAAGTGGTGTTAAACACCATAAACCCATCAAACCTCAAAATATTGGACTTGGGGAAATATTGTAAATTAGGAAATAAATTTGTCCATGAAAAAGTGAGATACATGTAAAAAAAATAATAATGTGAGTGAAGTGATAATTTTACTATTAATACAGCAAAGGTGGTTATAATGACTTGCTGAGGACCAAAAACATTTGTTATAGAAGAAAGAGGTACCTCCCAAATCCATTATTTATTATGAAATTGAACATACATTTTGATTGCTATAAGCAATTTGACATATTATTTATTATGTTGTTGAATATTTCTATCTTTTAGAATCCATGAAAGTGTATAGAGAAATAGGTTAATACATAATTATTTCCTTTCTATGAAGCTTGTATTTTAGAAAAGCATTTTAAATGCGTAGGTGGTGTAGTTATTAGTGTGCTTGCTTTGAATGTGTTAGATCGTAGGTTCAAGCCCTGGTTAGGTCAAGCCAAATACTATGAAATTAGTATTTGTTGCATGCAGCATCAAGGAGAAAGAGCAAAAACTGAGCAAAAAATAACTCTTATTGTATTCATTATCATCATTATCATAAGTAATTTGATTTTATTCCCAGGGACGCAAGTCAAGGAGAGAAAGAAGAGCATATAAAGAGAAGAAACTTGCTGGAAGGACGCTAAGTCCTCCAAGGTAATTTAGTGGTATTTAAAAGATTAATTTATAAATACAGTGAAACCTGTCTCAACCAAACCTCCTTGGGGCCAACTTTGTGTTTTTGTGTTTCAACAATATTTCAGTTATATCGTGGCAGTCAGTTTTATTGGTGGAGGAAACCGGAGTACCTGGAGAAAACCACACTACACCTCGCCATGAATGGGATTCGAACTCACAACATTAGTGGTAATAGGCACACTGATTGCACAGGTAGTTAAACCAACTACAATGTTGGATTTATTATGCAATTCATCACATCTGACTCATTACCATATTTGTATGAAAACCATCAAAATTTGTTTCACTCTTATTAGAATTAAAAACTATTCCTTTTTTCTGTAACTCCATGTTACATTGTATATGTTAAAAATGCGTTTTATTTCCATAGTAATAAAATGATTCTCTGGTTGTGAAATTGCATTTAATGAGTGAGCGAGTGATTGTTGTTTTAACCTGAAGTAAGCAATTTCCAGCTACAAAATGTATATCATGTCGAGAACAAGTTACATTCGATGAGATGATAATGGTGTCGGCTTTGTACTAGATCAACATACCTAGTTTGGATTTTTATAGTGTTAGCTCACTGAAACAAGTCTGCGGGGAAAAATGTCACTTCAATTAGACACATTATCCTGATTCTGAGCCAATCTGTCTGCTCTTTCTCCTTAATGCTGCTTGCTTAGCGGAGAAGCTACAAATACCAATTTTATAGTCTTTAGTTTTACCCGACCGGGGCTTGAACCCACGATTTACTGCAATCGAGTCGGGCAAGTTAATCATTACACCACTGGTGCTGTTAAGATTACATTCATGTGTTTATTTTATTGCAAAAGGATTGTTTGGTCGAGTTAGCACTTGAATAAATAGTTTTTAAAATCTGTATTTTCCAGTTATGCAGCTAGAGATAGCCCTAAATATGAGCCTTATAACAAGTAAGTATTGACATCAGTACAATAAAGGTCATAATTTACAATTTTCATCCCCAAAAAAATCAAGTACAAACAGAATAAACTATAAAATCAAATAATGTTAATAAGTCACAACAAATTGATATATAGTTCTTAGCTCACTGTAAGAAAGACTGAATCAACTTGACACATTTTAAGATGACAATACATGGATGCCTTTGATTTCCATAGTAATTCTTGTAGAATGATTTTCTAGTCATTTAATTACATTCAGTAAATGAGTGAGTAATTGTTTTTCAATGACGAGCCAATTTTTCAGCTATTTCATGGTGAAAACAAGTTACATTTTGATGAGATGATGGTCATGCCCTCTTTGTACTAGATAACATGCTTAGTTGGATTTTTATAGAGCTAGCTCAACAAAACAGTCCGGGGGTAGACTTATTCCTCCACTCTGACACATTATTCCAAATCAATCAGTCTTTGCTGTTACAGCTTTATGCTGAGTGCTTAGGGGAAAAGCAGGAAATACCAATTATATAGTCTTTGGTTTTACCTAACAGGGGCTCGAACACACAATCTACCACACAGGCTAATCATTACACCTCGGATGCGGTTTACATGAATGTTTGATAGTATTCTGAACAAAAGAAGATGTCTTCTTTGTTTACATTACAAAATATCTGACCTGTTATCAACATGACAATGATTTTAACTGTAAGTCAATTATGAATGGTTTGGTTTTGTTGTTGGTCAATGTTGTCCACATCTTCATCATAGATAGGTAGATATATAATTTGGTCTACACGACACATTTCTGGTAGTCACGCTCATAGCCAAATGATTGGAAACCCAAATAATTTAAAGCCTAAATATTCTATCTGGTAAAAATGAATTACTGGTACAGTGGAACCTCTGAAAACCAACTACGGCTGGTACACACAATTTTGTAAATCATATACATTGGTAAATGCATTTGTTTGTACAACTAAAAAAAATAATTGTTTTTATTATGACTTTTCAGGTCATCGTCGTCATCAAAGTCAAGGTCAAGGTCACCAGAGAGACAAGGAAAGTTGTTGTTTATCACAAGTTTTGGAGGTGACAGTGATGATGATAGGACAATACAAGGACCTTCACTTCCTCCTAATAATGACAAACCAGATAAATGGTCGGTGTTTATTGAATTATTTTTATAGGCACCATCAGACTTCACCAAATAGATTTTTGTTAATTCATTTCAATATAAGAAAAGCCATAAAACACATTGACAATCTGTGAAATAACTTGTTTTATCAAAAAAAAACAAAAGAAAGAAAAAATATTAACCAAAAATCTTTGATGCAGCTGTGAACAATAATATAAGAATAGCCATAAAACACATTGACAATCTGTGAAATAAAAAAAGAAAAGAAAAAAATATTAGCAAAAAATCTTTGATGCAGCTGTGAACAATGTTGTGAGATCTATTCATATGATGTAATCTGAATAGAGGTAGATCCTAAAACAGATACCTATAAAAGTCGGAGGAGTGTACAACATACGTAACAATGTACAACATAACAAGGATTTCGATGAAATATCACTTCTTCCATGAAGTTGTATTGGTGTGAAATTAACTACATTTTAGAATATTTACATTCTAACCCAAAATGTTTTTTCACAAAATGTCTAAGCGATATTCCTTTAGGATTGAGGTTTAACTTAAATACATATAGGTTGATGGCCACCTCACTGAGATGCTTCTGTAATAATGTTTGCTATATGAATTTATTTTCGAAAATTATAGCTCTTGTTGACTTTATATCATATCGGGATTCAGTTGGGACAGGTGGCAAATGTCTTTTGCAAAATACCCATTTCAAAGTTTGAGAAGCTGTTTTCTAAGCTGTGTACCTTAGTAAATTACACCTCTAGAGGTGATTTTTGTATTGACATTCTACATATGTATATTTCATTTAAAAGATAAGAGGGGTCCTCGTTGTCGTGATCGTATGGTAGTTGGATATATAACTACCTATGCAATCAGTTCCTATCACCACTAACGTTGTGAGTTCGTACCCCGCTCAGAGGTGGTGTACTCGATACAACATTATGTGATAAAGTTTGTCAGTGACTTGCAGCAGGTCGGTGGTTTTCTCCGGGTACTTCAATTTCCTCCACTAATAAAACTGACTGCCAGAATATAATTGAATTATTGTTAAAACTGGCATTAAGCACCATAAACAATACCAAATCTAAAAGATAAGAAATTAAATGATAACGACATGTCTTTAAAAAGAACTTCATAACCTTGCAACAACATGAGAAAATTTGATAAGCTAATTGATGTTCATTTGATGTTAACCTTTTTGTGTTTTTGTAGGAACAAGAGGTCAAGAGACAATAAACACAAGAAAAAACAAAGACGACGATCAAGATCTGGGTCAAGTTCTTCTAGATCCAGGTCAAATGACAAGAGGAAAAGGGAGAAATTAAAGAAGAGGAACAATAAATGTAGAACAAAATACAAAGGAAGAAAGTATAGTGATTCTTCAAGTCATAGTTCTTCGTTTAATAAATCTCGTGATTCAAGTTCACGCTCAAGATCGAAATCCAGATCTAGGTCTAAATCACGATCGCGATCAATTTCTAGGTCTAGATCAAGAAGCAGGTCATACTCTTCAAAGTCAAGGTCATCATCATTCTCGTCAAGATCAGGGTAAGACTTTAGTCAATTATATTAATAGCTTTTCTAATTTAAGAATTCAAAACTACACATATTAGATATAAGTATGTGTAAAAAATTAATAAATAGAATAAATAGAAAAAAAAATGCCAAAATATCTAATCCGGGATAAAAATAATGACTTATATGTAATAAAAGTTGTAAGTATGTATTTATTCATCTGTGATGCCTTTTGCAATTTCATTTTTATATGCCCGTCTTGAGACGGGCCGTATTATGTGATTGGGTATGGCGAGCGGCGGGCGGGCGTCCACATAGGTTTCCGCACAATAACTTTAGTTCTGTATATTGGATCTTTACCAAACTTGGCCACATGATTCCCCTGTGGAAGGGGAAGAACTCTATTTATTTTGGGGTCATTAGGTCAAAGGTCAAGGTCACCATTACTATAAATAGAATTTTTGACAACAGGATCGTTTCCGCACGATAACTTTAGTTCTGTATATTGGATCTTTACCAAACTTGGCCACAAGATTCCCCTGTGGAAGGGGAAAACCCTATTTATTTCGGGGTCATTAGGTCAAAGGTCAAGGTCACCGTTACTATAAATAGAATTTTTGACAACAGGGTCATTTCCACACGATAACTTTAGTTCTGTATATTGGATCTTTACCAAACTTGGCCACATGATTTCTCTGTGGAAGGGGAAGAACTCTATTTATTTTGAGGTCATTAGGTCAAAGGTCAAGGTCACCATTACTATGAATAGAATTTTTGATAACAGGATCGTTTGCACACAATAACTTTAATTCTGTATATTGGATCTTTACCAAACTTGGCCATATGATTCCCCTGTGAAAGGGGAAGAACCCTATTTATTTTGGGGTCATTACCATTATTCCGTTTGATAATTTATATAGATGGGCGTATTTTGTGATGCACACATTTCTTGTTAAAAACATGTGAGTGCGAACCCCGTTCATGGCGAGGTATACTCGATACAACATGACGTGATAAAGTTTGTCAGTAGCTTGCAATAGGTAGGTGGTTTTCTCCGGGTTCTTCGGTTTCCTCCAGCAATAAAATTTACCGCCATAATATAACTGAAATATTGTTGAAAGTGGCGTTAAACACCCAAGCCCCCTTGATTTTAAATTTCAGATCAAAATCTCCTGTTAAAGTTGCTCCCCCTATTAAAAGATACAGACGTGACAGTCTATCTTCTAAAGCCAGTGATTCAGAAAGTGACCACAAATCATCGTACCACAGTAGAAGGGATGGCCGTGATGGACAGGAACACAGTAGACACGACAGGGGTCAAAGGTAAAGCATTGTGTAAAATTACAAAGGTATTCCCCACTGCAATGTGCATGTACTATTATTTTATTAAGAGAAAGAATCTATGGATATTTGGTGTATATGTTACTTTACTCAAGCTATTACACCCTGCTGTTGTCTGATTGGACAGCAGTGGTAGGTAGTGTTACAAGTGATTGCTCTCCTGTAATAACCACTGTCTTTTAACCAATGAGGTATAGGCACTCATTTAGCTGAATATAAAATGTGCTTAACTTGTGTTTATTAGTTTATATAACCCTGAATAAACCAAATCCTATGTTTACCGAACTTTGAAAAAAAGTCCAATTGTAGGAAATCTTTGTTTCTTTAACCTGGTTAAGCCAAACACCTATCTATACCGAATACAAATGTGGTTGAAGGGACGTTTGGTTTAGACAAGTTTCACTGTATTTACCTGTGCAGGATTTAATTTATCCATCAACTAGACATGGCAACGATGATATAGCTGAAAAAATGCAGAAATGGAATAGTGCAAAGATTCAACCTACCGTTGACAATGGTCTATGAACTGAGTGTATGAATATCGAAATCAGTGAAGTTGTGAAAGGTGAGAAATAGGTATTGCCTTTCTGGAAAAAAAAATATATTTCCTGATAAAAACAAATCATATTCCAGCTTATAGCTTGTCAGCGTTATAATCCTGACATGTACAGGTCAGCCAGGTACATGTTGCCCAAGTTTTATATCATTTTATTGTCTCTATTTTCTCAGATAAAGGCTATTTTTTGTAACTATAAATTGCTGACCGAAATAAATTTGATTTATGTAATTTTCCTGGAATGTACATGTTACATGTCCTGACCTCATTTTCATAGGTCATTTGCATTTCTGGTCAGAAAATTCCTCCAGGAGTCATTCTGCCATGTTAAGAAAAATTTGAAGATACATTGTACCAAAGAGGTAATCAGAAGCTGTAGATCAAAAAAGGATAGAAAACACTATGGTCAAAAGAAAAAGTACAAAAGGACAAACAACGATCTACGAAACATACATATAAAACTAAAGATCGAGTAACACGAACCCACTAAACACTGGGGGTGAACTCAGGTGCTCCGGAAGGGTAAGCAGTTAATTCAGAAACGTGTCGTGTGCACTAAATTAGATATCTACATTTTTATTAAGGTGAGCAGAAGTCTCTAAAATTGTAGAGTTAGAGATGCCAGTCAAAATTCAATTACAGGGGATGCTTGCTGTTTTTAAACCATTAGATAGAGCTCAATCTAAAAAGAATTTTGAGCCTTCATTTGTAAAAATCGGATGAAGGGTTCAAAAGTTATGAGCATTTGAAATTGGCAATTTTTGGTCAATAATTTTCCCAAGATGGCTGCCATCAATAATGATTTTAATGACTGTTTTAGAATTCTGATTTTTTGTGTAAACAGCAGATAATGTCTCTACTTTTGTTTTTTCCCATAGATTATAAGTTATTCTGTCAGAAAAATGAAACTGAACATGTTTGAAGTAATATTTGCCATTTGTTTTACTGTCCAAAATGCATCTCGGAGCCACTTATGATCTTGACCGAAAGGTCCATTATGGCTGACATTGCCATAATTTTGTCAGAAAATAACTTATCTGACATCATAATAGAAGAAATTGTGTGTAGAAATACTTGTTTTGAGTGCAATTATAGCATATGAATCACCTTTTACATCTTTTTGTGGAATTATGAATGCATAAAGGTGGGCGTGCATTTACTGTTCAACACTATTTGAGATTGGCACCGTTTCACAGCAGTGAGTTACATGGAAAATAACACAAAAAGCTTCATATTTCCTAAACTAAAAATGATATCCGTACAAAATTTTGAAGACAATACCACAGTGTTGTGCACGTTCTGTTGGATGCGATATTTTTTTTGTCGACACAAGAAATGGTGGCCATTTTGTTCAAATTGTTCAAAATGGCCGCCATTTTTTCATAAAATTACTGACAGGGAACCTGTTCCAAGATAATTTGATCATTTTTTTTATCAATATAATTAATATCACTGAAAAAAATGGATATGGAGGTTTGTACCAATGACCTCTTATTTGTTTTAGCATTTTATTACGGATTAATTGTCATATTGGTGGCCATTTTGAAAACAATGACTTTACAATTTGTTCCGCAAATTTACGTTTTTTAAGATTACTCTGTCGTTTCTAGTCAGAATTTGATCATCAAGGTACCAAATTAAAGATATTTTAAAAATCAATAACCTCAAGTAACTAATAACTTAAACTAAATACTTTTCATTTCATATATACCACCAATATGTAATCCCCCCAAGGGGTGAAGATTCCGGACACCTTCCCCTTGGCGAAAATTTAACTGGTCGGCTTGATATACATGTAGATGTTTTTGCTTTCCTACCTCAATGTCTTGCAATCATAATGTAGTTGTACAATTGCTGAAAGTGATGTTATATGCATCAACCACAATGATAGTGAAACACCTCTAAACTGAACTTCCTTAAGATCAGCTTGTGTTTAAAATAGATGGATATTATTTACACGGTTTACACATTTCCTACAAAAGGCTACATATGGAATCTGGAACTTTATTTAAAATAAAGTTATGTTGTTTATATTCAGGTTTCCCTTTATTACAAATTGAGCAAGTAAATTAGTTTCAGCCTTATTCTCCATGTCGTTCGAATCCCGCTCATGGTTAACTTCAGGTGTAATTGATACCACATAATTGTGTGATAAAATTTGTCAATGACTTGCAACAGGTCTGTGGTTTTCTCCAGGTACTCCGGTTTACTCCACCAATAAAACTGACCACCACGCTATAACTGAAATATTGTTGAAAGTGGCATTAAACACCATAACTCAACCCCTACTCTCCGACTCCATGTCAAAGTTTCAGTCTTGCTCATTACTATTCTAATTTGCTTCTTAAAACATGTTCAATGAAAACAACAAAATATTAAGTTCATTCATTTATTATTCAGGAAATATCTGGTGTATTTTTGAAATACATCATCTATTGTCACATGTATTGTGGTCTGAATAAGTCCAGCTACATGTAAAACTAAATATTTCATTATGATATCAATTATGGACTCATCTATATTATCCTGCAGTCCTAAGTTCAGGTATTATATCCCAAGGCCAGCTTGGATCACATGTCTTTGACCAGCAAAGCATACTGTCAGGTAAACTGGAAAAAACAACAGAAGGGACCACAAAGAAACAGTTCTAACTACTTATTATCCTTTCATAACTACTATTATAATAAATATAAATTCACAATGTATTTAGGCAAAACAAAATTACCAGAGTTTCAAATTTGTGGTATAGACCCCAATTTTTTGTGTCTTCCCAAAGTTTTTATTGACATTTTTGGACAAAATTAAAGTCAGATCCTTGTTCTGTATAACCTAGGTAAAAATATGTTTTGTCTACTTATACTACCTTCCCCTTTTTGAGAATATTAGCAGAAACACTGGTATTTTTTTTCATTGGTCTATAAATATGCAATTACATTTTGTTTACTTTTATTTGAATTTAGTCAACCATGGAAGCTGGCAAATACAAAAAAAAAAATGCAGCACCATGACAAAAGTTGTTTGTGTTGATGCATACTTGCAATCCAATGCCCTGGTTGAATAGTTCAATTTTAAATCGTAAATAAACATTTACTGGACGATGATAAAAGTATTTGAAATAATTTTGTGTATGTATTTGAAAACAATATCCCCCAATGTGCCCCGATGAGTTTGCCAAATATAAAATTTTATTCTATTTATAACTGACCAATATCAAAAAAAAATATTGGGCAGGCTATATTGGTCGGTAAATGCTGTCATTGCAGGATAAATGGTATATAAAGTATATAACATCTTCTACACAGCATTAAAAAATATGTAGCATGCTCGCCTCGTTATATATATGGTTCGAGCCCTGGTTGAAACAAACCAAAGACTATAAAATTTGTGTTTGCTGCTTCTCTGTTAAGCACACAGCATTAAAGAGTAAGAGCAAAGACCGGTTGACTCGGAATCAGAATAATGTGTCCAAGTGGAGTAACATGTCTATCCACAGACTGTTGTTTCTGTGAACTAGCACTATAAAAATGTGATGTTTTTTTTATTGTAGGTCAAAAACTGAGACCAAGACAGCTGGTAAAAGTACATCTATAGCACCTCAAGTCAGTAAGAATTAAATCTGCTTTATGGTAGAATCAAATATTTGGTTTTTTACCATGACACCCTTAAGGCTTGTTTTTAGCAAATAGACCATTTGCACATATCTGACTTGATTCTAAAATTATACGTTTTTACATGTTTTCTAGGAGTTATTTCCCTTTAATGCTGGCAAAAGAGTCCCCTTTCATACAAAAGTTCAATGGAAATAATATGTATTTTTCCCTTGAATCTGTACAAAATTTAATGTTGTACTAAATTTATGAATTTTCTATTTGCTATAAATTATCCTTTGATTTTTTTTTAACAATATCTACAAATTATAAGACAATTATACTCAAATTCCTTGTCTGTCTGGTTGCACTTGCTAGAATGGGTACCATTTTGCCTGTCATAAGGAAAGTAACTCTTATAACAAAATTTATAAAAACGTATAATTTTAGAATCAAATTTGAGAATGTGCAAAAGGTGTATTCATTCCAATTCTGTAATATGTTACAGTAAATTTAGTTCTTCTTCCTGTATTCATAATCAATTATTGAAAATTAAAATAACATGGTAATAGAATTTAAAAAAAATTGATATAATTACCAGTTAAGTCTATTTATTGTAACATATTACAATATATTGATTTGAAACAGCATTGGTGGAGGTCATAAGGTCAATTGCTAAATTATGAACCTTTTATATTTTACATTGATAAATTGTCCTTAACCTCTCTCATGAATGCAAACTGATCAACTACTTATTGAAGATTTATTTTAACCCCCCTCCCTTTTTTATATACTGTCTTCAAAGCTTTTATACAGGGTATTTTATTTATTTTACATCTGTATAATATGTTATGTGTTATTTCTGATAAAATTAATGAGAATAATATTTTATTTTGATTTTAGACCAAAAAGAAAAATATGTTTGTTTCTGGTTACCTGGCCAACCTTAATTTGTTTTCTTTAACATCATTGTAGTTATGGTAGAAGTGAAATTCATTTCTATGGTCTTCTAATTGATTAAACAAAATATTCCTAAGAGTTATTGATGCAGCATTATTTAAGGTCATATGGGTTGTTGGACCTAAGGAATTTACTTTCTATTTTGTGTGGCCTAAAATATTTTTTGTTTAATTCACACCTTTCAAATAAAATATTAACATATAGAGATGTTTTGTAACCAAATTATTTATTTTTCATTTCTTACCAACTTTAGCTTTTCAGTCCAACCTTTTCTGATAATATGGTATTTTGTTTTTAGCAATTTAATTTGTTTTTCAAAATACTGTTTAATATGATTTTTAGCATGTTTTTTTTTTTTCATTACATGCATATGTAAATAAAACCAGTTTAATATTCTCAAAGAAAAAAGAAAAGAAAAAAAGGGAAAATTAGACTGAAAAGTTTGAAGATACCAAATGGGTAATCAGAAGTCGTAAATCTATGAAAGGACAGACAGTATAATGGGCAAGAGAAAACAGACAAAAGTGACAAACAATGATCTACAAAACATTACACAAAAACTAAAGATTGAGCAAAACAAACCCCACTAAAAACAGGTGATGAACTCAGGTTCTATGAAATGATAAGTAGTTTCTGCTCCATTAGTGGCACCCGTCATGTTACTCTTGTTGTAAATCCAGTGATAAATCGTGAATGATTAGACTCAGATCTTTATTTACATTTTGAATAAAAGAAACATGTCAGAATTTGTTTTAAAAAATTTCCAGATCCCAGAGTCTTGATGCCTGTGTTTGCATTTAAATGCAAATTTAAAGGGGAAATGAATTTTGAAAAGTATATATATAAAAAATCTATTTGATAAATACTTACCCTCTACCTATGTTAAATGTCTGATTGTATTTTTAGGTAAAGTTAACACCACAGGAAAAACTGAGGAGGAAGATGCAGGCAGCCCTGGGCAAAACTTGTAAGTGTTAATGTTGTACAGATAAAATTAGTTTATAGCACTGATGTTACACTAGATAGATGGAAAACATCTGTACCCTTATTATAAAACCTATATAATATACGTTAGAGAACACTGAAAGGGCAGGGCAATCAAAAATGGAGAATCCAGAGAAACCCGCAACATATGGTACACAAAACGAAGAAAAACAAAACACAAACACAACATAATATGTATTGGACACCATTATACACAAACAAACACAAATAAATATAAACAATGTTGTGATAAAATTGTTTTAAATACTTCTCCTATCCACTTAAAAAAATTGGTTAACAATTTTTCCTATTAGAATCAAAACTATTCATAGAAGCCATAGTATGTATTACATTTTAACCCATGTTTTAGTAAGTTATGCACTGGTTTTCAATTCATAAAACTTATTGTATAACCACAGTTTCTGTTGTTTTTCTTTTTTTAGGACAGAGTTATCTCCCTTTTAAGAAAACCTTTATATTTATGTCATACTGCTATTATTTTTAATAGATAACTGTATTGTCTCTGAAGATTTGTCGGCATCAATTATATAATATCATTTACCGGGTATATTTAACAAATTTGAAAAAAATCTTTTTGATAAATTGAATTGTTGGCAACCTGAACTATTGGACATTCTTTTATCAAAAAGTAAAACGGTAGCTGTCGTGGTCGTGATTGTATGGTAGTTAGACTCACAACTACCTGTGCAATCAGTGCCTACCACCACTAAAGCTGTGAGTTCAAACCCCGTTCATGGCGAGGTGTACTCGATACAACGTTATGTGATAAAGTTTGTCAGTGACTTGCGACAGGTCAGTGGTATTTTCAGGGTACTCCAGTTTCCTCCATAGCCATGCTATAACTGAAATATGGTTGAAAGTGGTGTTAAACACCATAAACCAAACCACCAAAAAGTAAAGCTAAATATCAAATACTATTGCTTAGGTATGTTCTGTTTATTTTAACATTGTCATATGAAATCTTTAGCTTGGTTAACCAATTCTTTTATTATTTTTCAGTCAAAGCAGACAAAAAGGCTGAAGTTGAAAGAACGATTAAATCTGAACAAGAAAGAATAGTAATGATTTTTCTTTTACATTATTCTAATAAAGGCATTTATGAGATAAAGTCATCTAAATATTCAGTTTTAAGATTAATAATTTTAGCAATTAATTTCCTACGTAATTGACCTGAATTTGCAATCTCCAGGTTCCTTTTTATATGATGCTTTTTATTTTACTTGAAATGATTTTGCAATATGATGTTTAAGGATTTCTTTTATCTTTTACGGCTTTTGAGATAAACTCACATGAAAGGGGCAAAAAGGTGACAAGTTCCAAAATTTTTAATTTCTTAGTTTTCATTCAATTTTAATGCTCATCTTTTATAAGTTTATATTTTGCCATGTATTAGCAAAAACAATTTTTGGAGACAACTCATTGTATTATTGATTGATTGTTTGATTGTTGTTATAGATTGCCAACTTCAGCAGTATTTCAGCTATATTGAGACATGAACAAATTTAATAATTTCATTAACTACAAGACCCTTAGAAATAAGACATATTTGTGTATAAAACAATTGCAGTTATATGTACAAATAAAATAATTTTAAAATGATAAAACCATATATTTAGAATGTATGTTATCTATTTAAATTTTAGCATATAAATAAATTACTTGTAAGAATTTCAGTCATTGTAATTTTAAAGGTTGTAGTTCATATGATAAATTGTTTATTATTGGTTATATTGTTGATGAGGCTGTTTGATTTTGTTGTTGATGAAGCTGATTATGTTTAATTATTAGGACAGAGAAGAAGAGTTAAGGTTAAGAGCTCTAGAAATGAGACGTAGAGAAAGAGAGAAGCGACACAGAGATATAGGTGACAGCAGTAGTGATGACAGCAGTCGTAGTAGAAGTCCAATTAGTAGTATATCATCACCATCAGATTCAAAGAGAAGGAGACGGTAAAAATTGACTTATCTCCCCCTTGTCTTAAAATACCACGGAGTCACATTCACTAATATGATATATCCCTGGCTTGTAATTTTTAAAATCACCATCAGATTCAAATAGAAGGAGACGGTAAAAATTGAATTATCTCCCCCTTGTTCTAAAATACCAGGGAGTCACATTGACTGATATGATATATCCCTGGCTTGTAATTGTTTTTAATTTTTAGAAATGTTTTATTATCTGATATAATATTTAATGATGCATTCAGTGCAGGTTTTACTAGTTAATTTTATGTTATTCTCCCCCTATCCTGTCGGTCCATTTGTCTTAAGTATTTACCTACTACTCCTCCTATATTTTAAATTCCTTAAAACCTTAAAGAACTTGGAGAATTACATATCGTTACAGTATTTTGATTGAACCAAAAAGGTTGCACTTTTTGACTTAGAATTAAACGAGTGGATTTATATCTGCCAATTTTCCTCCAGACTTTCTTCATGACTATCTGAAATAAAAGCAAATTTACATTTTACATAATTAATATAAATATGTAGATATCCAATTTAGTGTGCACAACAGGAATAACCTTTATCATGTACTCACAACAGGAATAACCTTTATTATGTACTCACAACAGGAATAACCTTTATCATGTACTCACAACAGGAATAACCTTTATCATGTACTCACAACAGGA
>MJUT01001669.1:1069664-1080905 GCA_002080005.1 Gigantidas platifrons | reverse complement strand
AGGAATAACCTTTATCATGTACTCACAACAGGAATAACCTTTATCATGTACTCACAACAGGAATAACCTTTACCATGTACTCACAACAGGAATAACCTTTACCATGTACTCACAACAGGAATAACCTTTATCATGTACTCACAACAGGAATAACCTTTATCATGTACTCACAAAGTCAAAATATATATTCCTTCCTCTTCCCTAACACTATGAAAGCAATGCCATTTTTGTACACTTATCTTTAGACTGGATATATTTTTGTATTCAGTTGTCCGACCAATGTAAATGTGTCGCATGCTAACTCTACTTTACCTCTACCAATGTTTCTTCATGCTTCACAAGATTATTAGTGATGGTATTTTGAGGGTCTGTATACTTTATTACTTTTGTTGACTTCATCTCATTAAATATATAGTCTGTTGTAAATATGTCACACACTTTGCTTTGACCAATATTGTTCAAACTTTTTATCTAATAAATCGGTATATAAGTGATATACATATCTGGATAATCATTTCTGAAGTAATTTATTGTGTATTGTGTATTTTTAGATCAAGATCTAGGTCAAGAGAAAGAGACAGAGAAAGAGAAAGAACAAGCCGAACAGATTACAGATAAAATGTGTTCCAATAAAATAATTCATAACCTTGAAATATAACAAATAATGAACTTGATGTTAACTTACAATAGCAAAAACTCATACTTGTAAGTGACTCCATTTTTTAGTGCAGTGATTAGCACCGTGTTAAAATCGTTATACAATTTATTTAATCAATCGATAAAATATGATGAATGAATTATGATATTGTTGTAAATGCATGTTACGATTTATTATTGTTATGACATTAAAAAGAAACCTGATATGATACATTTTTTTGCTGTATTGTTTTCGTATGTTAGTATGCTAGCATATACTTGACTTCCAACTATTCTTATTCCTGGAAGAGGAGAATACTTCTTTAGCTCACTGACTGAAGAGTCATGTGAGCTACTGTCATCATTTGTGTCCATTGTTGTCGTTGTCTAATTGTTTATTGCATTGCAATCTTCTTCTCTGAAATCACTTGCCCAATTTGAACCAAACTTGGCAGGAATTCTCAATGCTCTTCAGGAGATACTTTGCAAAGTTATGAATTTTTGCTTCTGATTGAAAACTCAACATTGATGTCAGAGCAAATAATGCATTCAGATTGGCTCAGATTTTGAAAACCTTTCACACAGAAACCGATTGGCTGATTGAATTATAATTTTGGATGAATGTTCATTAAATGGTACAGAACTAATTATGAATTTTGGGTGCTGATAAAAAATCCAGATGGCTGTTACCACTAGACTTGTTTGTTCTATTTATTTCATTTCACATTTGCAAATCAAATTTGAAACTGAGGGAAAAGTTTCTGTCAAAAGCTGTATTTTTATATTGTTAATCTACTTTAATTTTAGTTCACATAATCCAATGGGTCATGTCAGCTATTGACCATAATCTATTGCTTTCTGTATATCTATTTGAAACCACTTGTTATTGAATTCTGTTGAAATCCCTTTGCCATTACTTCTCATATGGCACTAACAACATTTCTATTTGTCTCTTGTGTTTGGGCACATAGCATATTATAACATTGCTACTTATAACTGAAATGTCTGTACCACACCAGGAAAGTGAGTGGTCATGTAACAGTGTGTTAGGAGTTACGATTTTACCTCTGTATCTATGATTTATCAATTAGATTTTGAAATTGTTCTGATGGTATTGTATTTTTTGTTTTTCATTTTAACACGAAAACAATATTGAAAATGTTTCATTTTAACCAGAAAGAGGAGACTTGTAAGTATAAAATTGATTTTGAAAGTACCCTCCCCCTATTTCTGAACCAATGTTTATTGTTCATGTTTCAGTCACTTCTCAGACACTTTTTCCTCTTGAATAATTACACTGTCCACTTTTGATAGTCGTCTAGCAGAATCTTTGTGGAAGCTACTAATCAAAGATTAAAAATAAAATTGTTCCATACCTATCTATAGTGAATTTACTATATAACTTCAAATGAAAATAAAATGTTGTATACTATTATTTGTTCTAGCCCCAAATTTATAGCCTGTATTACTTGTTGTCCATATGAAAGCAATACACCAAACAGTAGTATAGTTAGGGTTAACCAGCATTACAATGTGCTTGGATGATATACATTATCTTTATTATCCAGGGAAAATTTTTTTTGGTGGGGGGAGGGCTCTGTTGTCCATCATAAAAAAAAATTACAATTTTGAATTTAGTCTATGGAAAATTAGACTGTCCATCCTTATGAGATGAAGTTTGTCAGTGAGATGTACATGTAGAAAGTTTGGTGTTGTACTACACCAATAAAACTGACAGCTATTGTATATATGAAATATTGTTGAAAGTGACTAAACATCAATTATTCACCAATATATTATTTTGTTGATACAAAATTTTTAATCTGCACTGTCCAGAGATAAGTTTTTCTCTGATCACATTTCTTCTTTTTGAAATTTTTTTTTGTAAATATAATGTGTCAAACATATATACACACAAACACATCTCTAACTGATGGTGCTAAATTAGTTTATACCTTTTATTTTAAACCATGTTTACCATACGATACACCACTATATAACAGAAATCCTCAGAACATGGTAAAATAGTAATCTGTGAAACATTACCCTTTTATAATATATTTATTACTAGATCAGAAGTTACAAGATCATATGAACTATAGATCTTGATGAACTTTCATATTTGTGCTATTTGTAGAAATATATTTTTCATTGATTGATTGATTTTTTGTGTTTAACGCCACTTTCAACAATATTTCAGCTATATCATGGCGACCAGTTTTAGTGGTGGAGGAAGCGGGAGTACCCGGAGAGAACCACCGACCAGGGGCAAGCAACTGGTAAACTTTATCACTTGCGGCTGCGAGTCGAGTACACCCTTTTTAGCTCACCTGGCCAAAGGCCATGTGAGCTTTTGTCACGGGTAAGCGTCCGTCATCCGTCCGTTAGCTTTTCACATTTAACTCTTCTTCTCTGAAACCGCTGAACAGATTTCAACCAAACTTGCCATAAATGTTCATTGGATGGTCCTCTACCAGATTTGTGTTTTTGGTGTAGATCGGAAATTCAACATGGCTGCCAGGGCCAATAATGTGTTCTGATTGGTTGAAACCTTGAAAATCTTCTTGTCAGAAACCACTAAACCAATTGAATTGTGACTTTGCAGGAATGATCATTGGGTGGTCCTGTACTAAACTTGTGAATCGTTTGCCGATCGGAGATTCAAGATGGCCGCCATGACTCGACTTAGTTTAACATTGGTCCCTATGGGAATTTCACATTTTCATCTTTTTTCTGAAACCACTTAACAGATTTGAAACAAACTTGGCAGAAATGTTCATTAGATGATCATATACAAGATTTTTGTTTTTAGCGCTGATCGGAAATCCAACATGGCTGCCAGGGCTCATAATGTGTTCTGATTGGTCGAAATTTTAAAAATCTTCAAAGCCAATTGAATTGTGACTTTACAGGAATGATCATTGGGTGATCCTGTACTAAACTTGTGAATCATTTGCTGATTGGAAATTCAAGATGGCTGCAATGACTCGACTTAGTTTTAACATAGGACCCTATGGAAAAAATGTTTAAAAGTCTTCTCTGAAACCAATTAGTCAATTTAAAGCAAACATGGAATGAATGGTCCTTAGGTGGTCAACTTTTAAAATTGTGTCCGGTGACCACGACCTCCATCCATCCAAGATGTCTGCCATGAGCAGACATAGTTTTAACATAGAACCCTATGGGATTTGAATAGTAACTTAGATGTATTCGGCATGCAGACATTCTTAAGAGGACTTAGTTATGTCAGGTGAGGGATACAGGTTCATCTGAGCCTCTAGTTTGTAATTTACAAAGCCGGGTGCGAACCCACGTCGTATTGGTGATGGGCTTGTATGAGTTGTTAGATCCAGCGATCTAACTCATTGAGCCACCCGGGCCCCTATATTTTTCATTGAATGTACCAGGATAATTACAGGAGTTGGTTAGTGATGGTCCTTTCAAAACTGTCACAGACATCCTTCCCCTATATATAGATTATCACTGTTTATGAAAGTACCTCAAGTTGAAATAATTTAACATAAAAAAAAATATAATGAAACTGTAAACCTATATAATAACTTGTTTTAAATTTGTATTCTTCTTATAATTATGAACCTATCGGTGGTGTAATTGTTGGCATGCATGCCTTGAGTCCGGTAGATCATGAGTTATAGCCCCTGTCTATAGAATTGGTATTTGTTGCTTTTCCGACAAGGCATCGTATTAAGAAGTTAGAACAAAGACATTGTGGTTCAAAATCAGGATAATGTATTCAAGTGGAGTGCCATGTCTACCTGTGAAATGTTACTTCAGTGAGCTAGCAATCTAAAAATCCAACTAAGCAAGTTGGTATACCGCGTAATACAAATCGGATGTCATCATCTTATTGAAACATAGAGGAAAATTGTTATCTTGATGTTGGGTATCTATCACTCACTCAATTTTAGGGGTTTATGGAACTGTTCCAACAGTGTGGTATTTTTTTTCCTTTAATCACTCAAGCTCTTTGGATTATGTTATTTTGTTGAATATGGCAAGCATGCATATTTGGATGAAACAACTGCACTGGAGTTTAATACAAACTTAAGAAGGATGTCCCTAAAGTGGTTCCTATTAAAAGAGTAGCTTACCTCGTTAAAAATTTCTGCTTGGTGAATTCATATATTGATATCTGAATATATGATGTATTACACAATTTGTTTATTTCCACCCCACTAAGGAATATATATATATTATTATTTTATATATTTTCTTAAATTTATAATTATATTCTTCATGAGCAACCAGATTGATTAAATGAACAAAATATTCAAACGTTTTTGATATAAACCTTTAATTGCTCCTCTGTTATTCACAGCACATGGTGCAAGTCATTTTGATTAATATGCAAATTGTCAATATCATGTTAAAGATTACAGATGGACACAGAATGAAACTAACAATGAGTTAACTGATCCGATGGGTAATTGAGTTTGTTTATTATAGCAAGTTCATTGAACATAAGATTAAAGTCTTCAATTTTCGTCAACTTTTATATATAAAAAATATAATAAAAACGTAGATATCCAATTGATGTGCACACGACCCATTTATGTAATAAAAACGTAGATATCCAATTGATGTGCACACGACCCATTTATGTAATAACCATCATCAGGTCTGTTCATAGTCAATAGATGGGAAAACCGAATATTTTTTAAGTCTACCGAGAGCTAGTAAACGAAAGCGCCTAAACAGGATAACTTAACCAGCTAAGATTACCTATGACTAAGCCCCCCGCCCACCCCCGGGGACATTGGATATAGTTTAAAAAAATTACATCATTTAACGATTGTAAATTTCAAATATAAAGCTTAAATAAACCATGTAAGTACCAAAGCACTGACTACTGTGGCCATGCTACCCCTGGGGACTAATTGTTCACCAACAGATTTAGTCGAACCAGTGAATAAAATAGAAGCCTTGATATCTAATTTAGGGCACGCGACACGTTTCTGGAATAACCTTCATCTAGTACACTCTGTCAAATTGAGGGGGGGGGGGGGGGGAGAACACAAAAAAAAAAANAGAACACAGAAACAAATACTGACAAACATGTGTATATAGCAAGTTCGTCGAACAGATCAGATTCAATTCATCCTTTGGTCTGCTTTATGTATAAATGTTAAATTACATGCAGAAAACTCAAATGATTAATACAGAATCAAAAATCTGGATGGACAATATATTGTACAATCGTGAAAAAGAAATATATTGCAACTTCACTAAAGAAATCAGATCCAAGTCTTTATGTATAAAACTGTTGAATTCCGAAATCTGAGTGATCAATACAGAATCAGCTATCCGGTTGGACAATACAAATTCAAGGAAATAAAACGTCAAAATTGAGAAGAAAACTGAGATAAAATAATTAAACAAATCAGAAGTACAGATGGGACAAATGTTACTCATAAAAACGCGGCAGTGAGAACAGGTGTTCCAAAAATAGTAAGTATCTTCTGACACCTATTAAATATAGTTGGTACCTTATAGTCCGATTTCTATTGAAGATCATGTTTAATAACTTCTTTACATTGTTTAGTAAACATTTCTGTATTCTGAGTCATTTTATTGAATCACTTGTACCAATCCAGTAAAGGGAGTGGTCATATTATATTATATTATATTATATTTGTGAGTTGCATCTATTTTGCCTCTTTCTAAGATTTTCTCTATTGAATGTTGGAACTGTTCCGACAGTGTATTTTTAGTTTTCCACTCTATTGAATGTTGGAACTGTTCCGACAGTGTATTTTTAGTTTTTCACTCTATTGAATGTTGGAACTGTTCCGACAGTGTATTTTTAGTTTTTCACTTTATTTGCCAATGAATAATAAAAAAGTAGGTATCAAATTTAGTGAATAAATCACGCGGAATAAATACATATTAGAGAATTTTCATGTGATATTTGTAATGTTTCACATTTCAGAACTTGCATCTGTCTGTTTTGTTGAACAATCTTATTTAAAATTCTTCTGAAAGCAAAGGGTCAATATTAAATAAAACATGATGAGAAATGTCTCTGGGTGGTCCATATAAAAATTGTGTTAGTCACAACCGAATTATTTTCCAATGGACTTTTGTTATTCATATTTGAATTGTATTCAAATGACCATAACTTGATGACTGGAATTTACTGTAATCACAACATCCTTTCATGATAATGTACTTCTTCCTTATTTTTATGAACTTGATAATAATGAAAATGAATTGCATTTCAATAGAAATATAACACATATATTTAAATCCCAGACTTAAAAATAACTGGGGGCAAATTAGCCAAAACTTTGTAAAAAAATTCCTTGAGATTTGACCTTTCAACTTTGATGAGGTTTCTACGCATCACAAGTCTATCGTTAGTAACAATATCAAACAAATGACCATCATAATAAAAAGGTAGAGATCTAGTTTAGTGTGCACGTTACGTTTCTGTAGCAACCTTCATCAAGTACGATCAAAGTCGAAATATTTGAACGCCAAATAATCTAAAAGTCAAACAAATGTCCATAAGATTGGTATTGCTTCTGTAATTTGCTCCTTTCTATTGTTTGATAAATTAAGTTTACTTGTACCGTTCCAGAATATTCCTCCTCTGAAATTGTGAAAATTCCTTTAACAGTCTTTGGAGAGTAAGAAGACCAAAGCGCAGGATGATTCCCAAAATCGGTCAATGTCACCTCTGTCTGAGGAAGGAGAACCTCAGGTTTTAAATAATAATTATATTATTTAGGAACTGTAATACTGCAGTATACTTCTTGATAAATGCCGGCCAAATTCGATTTTGATCATGTCCTTTGTTATATATTTGTGGCAATTATTGTACAATAAATATATTGAATTATTGTTAATATCTTTGTTTTATCTAGCCTATCGCATTCTGATTTTTTATCATTTCAACATGCTGGTTTGGACAAGAGGTTTAATGCCCACTACCCGTTTCTGAAATAACCGCAATCATGTACCTCATGGTAAATAAAAACGTAGATATCTAAATTATACGACACATAATAACCTGCACTAGGTACTCTCAAAATCAAAAGGTTGGAAGGCCAAATGATATAAACAAAAAACTTTAGGAGTAATGAAACTAAAAAGCCATAACAGGATAGACAAAGTCCTCTAAGGTAACTCATTCATTAGGACGTAAGGACCTGGGTGGCTCAATGAGTTAGGTAGTTGGATTACCTATCAACTCATACAAGCCTATCACCAATATGTCGTGGGTTCGCGCCCGTCTTTGACACGGTAAATTACGAAAATGTGCACTCGACTCGCAGCCGCAAGTGATAGTGATTGCCAGTTGCTTGCCCATGGTCGGTGGTTCTCATCGGGTACTCCGGCTTCTTCCGCCATGATATAGCTGAAATACTGCTGAAAGTGGCGTTAAACACCAAACAATCAATCATTAGGACGTAGAACCATGGTTTTAATAATAATTACATTCGTTAGGACTGTAAATTACAATAATAATGCAGACCAAATTCGATTTTGCTCATGTCTTTTGTTAATATACTCATTACAAATATTGAATAACAAATATATGGATTTCTTGTTATTACATAAGTTTTGCTTCATCTGTTACCTTCTTATTTTGTACATCATTTTAACATGCTGGTTTAATTTTTTTATATAAATATATGAACAATACAATAAAATTTAAGTACATAAAAATGCAGATATATGAAATATAATTAAAACTACTTTAAGTAAACTATCTCGGATTATTCCATAAATCAGAATACTAGTATTCCAATATTACTTTATGACTGACAAAACTCTAAGTAAGAGACGGTATTTACTTTAAATATCTTTTGATTTGATGACTGAAAAGACTCGAAATTAAGTCCAATTACTATAATGAAACTGTTCCCTATATTAAACCAGTAAAGTGGAGACGAAGACTCGACTCAATAATGCTTTTAATGTATTAACGGACTAAAATATACGAACAGACTGAACTTCGTATGGACCCGTTTCTGTTAAAAAGAAGTCAAAAGACTTTGTTGGTTTTTGGCTAAAAGTTGCCTTATACATTGGGAGTCAGATTACGACTGACGAATTAACAAAAATTGTCTCTTTTATAGAAGTAGTTGACTTAAAAGACTTAATATGACACACAAACGTGTTACGACTCAAAGGACTTAAGTATGAACGACAATGGTCAGACCAATTTACGGCATATGTATATTTGACCGGGAAAATGGCTGTGCAAATCGTAAGTAAACATTGACTCGTTATACTGCAACACCTTCTTTTGCCGATAAACTTTTACATAAAATACTTTGTCAATACTAAATTTTGAATAAAATGAGATGAAATATCAATAAACAAAAGCAAAATCATATCCGAAACTTTGTCTTAAGTTACCTGAAAATCATGAAATAACAACAGAACGCAATAATGACCACAGATATGTTCCACTTGTCGTAAACACTTTCCGGTCCATTCCTCGTTCATGACTTATCACTGGGTATGTAACTAGATTAACACGACGGGTGCCTCTAGTGGAACAGGAACTGTTTACCCTTTCGGAGCACATGAGTTCACCCCCGGTTTTCAGTGGGGTTCGTGTTACTCGATCTTTAGACTTAGTCTTATATGTATGTTTTGTTTATCGTTGTTTGTCCTTTTGTCCTTTTTCTTCTGGGCATTGTGTTGTAGGGGAGGCTTACGGTTTTATATCTTGAAAACGAAATCGGTGACATATATATATATATTTTTATCAATGAATTCGGAATCTTCTTCACAGTGATATGTTAGTTTTTGGTCATGATCTGGATATCATGTGTTTGTCCAATTTAAACAAATCTTAAAAAAAAGACCTCAAAAGTCGGCGCTTTCCCTAGTTGTCTATGTTAATTTCCCGCCAAAATTTCATTTTTTAAAACGCATATAGTGAAAAAATGAAATCGGTGACCCCCATTTTTTATAATAGATTTCGATGTATATCACTTAGGACTACAACTATGCAAAAATTCAAACAAATCTGGATATATGCCATTTATATGATTCATTTAAAAATTTCCCAGATGTCCAGGAGTCCTGGTATCCGTTAGTGGTACGTTTAAAATTTATTTCCTCGTTGGTTTTGAAGCATCTCAAATAAAGTGAAAAACTTGTATCTGATCCTATTGTCATGTTTTGGGCAATAAAATATGTTTAAACTAACTATCTCAAATAAAAATATGAAAATAAGGAGAAATTGGAAGTTCCCACTTAAAGAGATGTTTGAAACCTCCAGTTGTTTGTAGGAGGAATCGTGTCTTATTTACGTTATATTTGTTTGTTTGCGTATGGTGGTGTTCGATACATATTGTGTTGTGTTTTTTGTTTTGTTTGCCTTCGTCTTGTGATTGGTGTGCACGGTGTTGGCAGTTTCTCTAGATTGTCCATTCATGATTGCTCCTTTGGTGTTCTCCAACATTTATTTAATGTTCATAGATATTCTTAGTTCATCTGAGACACATTAACATGGACATACTTAGTTCATCTGAGACACATTAACATGGACATACTTAGTTCATCTGAGACACATTAACATGGACATACTTAGAAGCTATATCGTCTCGTGTTAGCAATTTTGGAAAAGGAAAATGAACAAAAAGTAATAATTGATGGATTGTTCTGAAAATGCAATGTTTTGCATTAAATTTTCCAATCAAATGGCAAAAAGGCATAGATTTTGACTATTCTGTTTGTTTGTTGATGTTTACATCGTGGCGGTCAGTGTTATTGGTGGAGGAAACCAGAGGACACAGAGAAAACCACCGACCTTGGCTTTCTGATCTTTTGACGTTGAGCGTACATGGTGGTTATTATAGAAATGGGTCGTGAGCACTAAAAAGATAGAGACCTACGTTTTTCTTACACAATTAGTTCGCACATGTAAAATGTACCAAGCATTATTAGTGCTTTCATATCGTGTTGTTGTTTTTGCAATGCTAGTTCTATATCAATTACAAATATATTTCTTATTTCTTATTTTAACTCACATGTGGAAAGCACAAGCATGACCGTATCATTCCACTAAGAGGGGGAAGGTTGACCACATTTAACTGGTTTAAACCCGTCACTTTTTATTGAAGAGACAAGCCAGGAAAGTGAGCGGGCATGTATTTGTGTGTTAGGGGGTATCGATATTTCTACGATTTTTCTATTGGATTTTAGAAATGTTCCGACAGTGTGGTGGTAGTTTTTGTTTTTCTATTAGATTTTAGAAATGTTCCGACAGTGTGGGGGTAGTTTTTGTTTTTCTATTGGATTTTTAGAAATGTTCCAACAGTGTGGTGGTAGTTTTTGTTTTTTCTATTAGATTTTAGAAATGTTCCGACAGTCTGGTGGTAGTTTTTGTTTTTCTATTAGATTTTAGAAATGTTCCGACAGTGTGGTGGTAGTTTTTGTTTTTCTATTAGATTTTAGAAATGTTTCGACAGTGTGGTGGTAGTTTTTGTTTTTCTATTAGATTTTAGAAATGTTCTAACAGTGTGGTGGTAGTTTTTGTTTTTCTATTAGATTTTAGAAATGTTCCGACAGTCTGGTGGTAGTTTTTGTTTTTCTATTAGATTTTAGAAATGTTCCGACAGT
>MJUT01001669.1:1034500-1069571 GCA_002080005.1 Gigantidas platifrons | reverse complement strand
TAGTTTTTGTTTTTCTATTAGGTTTTAGAAATGTTCCAGCAGTGTGGTGGTAGTTTTTGTTTTTTCTATTAGATTTTAGAAATGTTCCGACAGTGTGGTGGTAGTTTTTGATTTTTCATTTTATTACAGCATCCGCTGATCAGTTATAATTTTCCTAACAGTTAATATCCAGTTGTTAATCATTGATTAGTACAGAACATCTTCACATTAATGATAGACATTATAAAGAATGAGCCCTCTCACCTGGCCAGACATTCAGGTGTTTTTATTTCTTGTTGAATAACAAAGTATTATAGCTATTATTATGCACAAATTTGATGACCTTTTTGTCTAACTATTTCAAATTTGTCATAATTGATCACTATCTATATAAAATTTGCACCTGAAGGACATGTCTAGAAAATTTAATTGTATGTCATTTAATCACCTTTAACCCGTGTTATAGCCAATTGGATAACGCCATGGTGGTAATTTTTGCCTCTCTGGGATCTTTGATGGTAATTTCTTCATAGGGATCAAATTAGCATGTGCAATAAATGTCATATTTGATGACAGGTATTGGGCCATATTGTCCTTGGGCATTGCTTTGTGTGCAATCAGGCCGTCAACCAAGACGTTTCATCATTTGCATATATACGTTGTCATTAGATAGAAATTTAATTTCAGAATTACATATACAAAGTAATAATATTGTTTACATAACATCAATTGATCTCTGGTAGTGTAATTCTACTGAGATTTGACTTATAACGAATTTGCTTGCATTTACTTTTGTTTTTGTAATATCTGGGGGTTGTTCATGAACGTTCATTTCATTATATTAATTTCCCTCAAGATATTTACTGAGTACATTCAGTTCACTGGTACTTGCACGTCGCCGTGATAATGACAATGCTTAATGAATATAGCTAGCTGGTCAGGAACATTTTTATGAAGCGCATCAGAACATATAATTATTTCATCATGACCTGCTATTGATCAAATGTGCTCGTTAATGTCTATAATATATTACTTTCTACATTATATTCATGAACAAAGAGCTCTCCTATAACTCCTGATATGCAGGAGTTTATGCTGATTTCCATATCATAATCAGTTTATCCATGAAAAATAAAAATATAAGTAAATTTCTCCACTTTGACTTGTTTTATCAATGACAATCATTTTTTTAAATAATTTTTTTAATTAAATATTCTGGCTATGCATATTTCAAAATGCTTTGATGAAAGATCTGTAAAATTGGATCAATCCATTACAAAGTCATATTTGCATCATGACTTTAACTCCTTAAGCTAAACTCTATTGATTTTTGTATCCTACTTTTCATTGGTCTGTAATATTTTTAAATTTGAAATAAAGATATTTGATAACTAGGAGTTATCCCCCTTTTACTTTAAAATTCTGCTTCGCTCATTTTAAAATTCTTTTGTCTTTCTCTTTACTTCCTCATTAGTATTGATGGGCATGTTTGGAAACATAATATCCTTCCCCACAATCAAATGGTCAAGTCCAACTGATCTCCATTTCAAATAGAATAACATTTTACAAGTTTGTACAATTGGAAAATACTTGAATATGCTCTTAAATGTCAGAAGTTTTTAAAGTAGATTCATGAGTTAATTACCACACGATACCAATGTCCGAGGTTTTCCGAAAAATCTTCGAATATTCGTATTAATTTCACTAAGAGGAGACGTTTTGATTTATCAAACTAGGATAAACAACGAGTAACACGAACCCCACTAAAATCCGGGGATGAACTAAGGTGCTCCATAAGGGTAAACAGTTCCTGCCCCACACGTGGCATCCGTCGTGTTAATCTTGTTAGAAACTCGGCGATAAGCCATGAATGAGGAAAGGGTCGATAAGTATTTACGACAAGTGGAACATAATCCCTGGTCATTTGTGACACAGAAGTGATGACTTTAACATAATCACGAGGAACCCTATGTTCAGTAGCTTCCTTGTTAGCAGCAACACTCTATCAAGGACATCATGATAGGAACTACAAGTTATGAAACAGAGGGCAGAATTTAACTACGGTAATATTACCGTGGTCGTCTGTGACACAGAGATTCCGTAACGGTTATCCAAGTCATGATGCTAACCGTAAAACCTTCCAAACGATTACTTCAACATAACTACTAGGAACTCTCAGTTTTGTAGCTTCCTTGTTGGCAGCATCCTTCTATCAGGAAATTCCTCATGGGAACCACAACTATCATAGTCCATATGCAGGTGCTGCTTATATTTTGCTACAAATAAATTGAAAGTTCACAATAGCAAATTATAGTCATCTCCATTGTCGTCAATTTTTGAGTGTAGGGTAAAGTATGAAGCAGACCTAGCTGTATCTGTGATGTCATTTATTTCAAATTCAGTTGGATATATGTAATTAACATAGTCACCAAGTGTTGAGTTATTCAGTGAAATGACATCATCTGTGTAGAGGAACGTGAAATGTAAGCACTAAGCTAACTTCTTTTCAGTTTGCTTGAGAAGCCCATGCATGAAGCCCTGTGATCTCACTTGAAAATTGTGTTTGCAAAAGAGTTCAGCTCTCCATGAAGTATGCTTTTATTTAGAATTGTCATCACCCCTGAAGTTTGCAGATTTACTTTATTTAGACAGTGTGGTTTAACCGTAATCTTAACAGGGTGTCCAACATATATTCTTCTGACTTTTGAGCATTCCACCATTCATTTCATTGTAATTGACGACAATGTCAATAAGACCTACTTGAGGTTGCATTATTTAGTCAAAACTGGGTCACATATCTACTGAAAATGCAAGGTTATGTTTCTAAAACATCGGACCAATTTTTAAGCAAATTACTAAAACAGTTGAGTTGTTATAGCCTACATGGAGTCTTTGGTTCAAATGTTGTTTTGTAAGTTTGCTTTGTAGCTTGTTTTCTTGTGACTCTGGTATTAAACATAAGCATTTTCTGTCTGATCATTTCCCTTTTTAAAGGATTTTGTAACTTGCATCTATTTGTATTAAGCTTCCCGTATATTATAGTAATTGTAAACATGAAATTATAAAAATAAAATAAATCAAAATAAAGAAAACAACAACAAAGAAACACTAAGACAATAAAACAAATCATACATTGGATAAACTTCTTTATAGCGAAAAAGGGGGGTTGAATATATATAGCACACGTGAATCGATTACTAGAAAATAATATGATGACGTACTCTGTAAGTAAGTAGGTATATTGATATGAAATGCTTTATTTACTTTTTTTTGCATTAGTCATATCATTTCAATTTTATTTAAATAACCCACGTTATATAATAACAACGCTCCACAGACTCTGTAAGTGTTTACACATAATAAAATATACCTCAGCCATTACATCACATGGCCAGAGAGCCACGTAACCAAGTGCACTAATCAATTTACCTTTTAAACAAAAATGGATTCAACCATTTTGACCCACACAATGATCATATATGATGACCCGAAAAGGACACTGAAGGTAGGTCGTAACGGCCTGCCATTGGTCGGCGATTGTAATCTGACCCAGTCGATATGTCCTGGAGTGGTAAAAAATATAATGATATGCAATGTGCATTCAAGTTTGCAAATAAAACAAATTACACCGACTTATTTAATGCAGCTGTTGTTAGTTTACGTTTCAACAATTTCTTGTTTGTTTTAAAGTTATTTTTAGACCTAAAGGTGTGTATTGACCACCTAAGTATATTATTCAATGTTGTATTGAAAGTAAAAAATACCTGAAACCGTTTAAATACAAAATGAATAAAAAAAAAATGAGTACTTAATTTCCCACGTAATAACTTGTGTCAATAAACTTGGTTTATGAATATTTAATATTTTATATGGACCTTTAAGGCCAATCACTTTCCTCGGATATGTCTAAAACTGTCTGCCCCAGGCACAAATCCAACAGACTGGAACCTATGTGCAGCTCTGTGCAGGTTGTAAATATCATTAGTTTAATCGCTCCCTTTTTACACATTAAATATTGATATACTGGTATTCCAAAAGTAATACTAATATTTCTGAATATTTTAACTTTGAAATAACTGACTGTAACGACATATTGATTTAACCTGAGTATGTGTCAGTCGTTCAGGTTGATAAAGGTAATGTAGATATCAGTAGTGGTTAGTGCACTTTGGTCAACATGTCAGGCCATCCACATTGATCATATACATTTTGTATTTTAATTAAAGTTTATCTCTATCTTATGTAAGGGGGAAATGAAGGTAACATCTATCTGTCTGGAAATTTATGATTTAGTCGACCTGGACTGTCACAAAATATAACCTCCGTATATTTGACGATCACTGTCCTCTGCAATGGGGTTATTGAGGGTACCAACTCCCTGGAAATTTATGTTTAATAAAAAACGTCGATAATCAAATTTAGTACAGGACACGTTTCTGGAATAAACTTCATTGTTTCAGGAATAACCATCATCATGTGGCTCAAAGCCAAATTATTTGAAAGCCAAATACTTTAAGAGACTCTGGGAACAAGAAAGCCAAAATGCCAAAAACAGGATATCCAAAAACCGGCTACGGTCACATATTCCCGAGGAAGGAAAATATTAAGCTCGGTTTGCACTGTCACAAAACCTCCATATTATTAAACGATCATTGTCCTCTGTACTGCTAATTTTGACGGTAGCAAATCCCCGGAAAAATGTGGTTAATATAGGTCTGGAGTGTAGGATGATCTCCATATATCTTACGACCACTGTCCTCTGTGAAAGGGATATTGAAGTAACAAATCTCCGGAAAACTGTTTAAAATCGTACGACCTGAACACAATTGACCAGTGGTACTGATGTACTAATACATTATATTTCCATGCGTGTAACCTATATATTTGAGCCTAATAGTACTATGCTCTAATATTTTTTCTTACATTATATACTGCTACTTCTTATTAATTGCCACTAAACCTTCTCATATACATGTAGATGGTGCTGTTATATTATGACACGCTTAATGCAGAATTATATATCACATAAATATATGAGTGAAAAAAAGAGGACGCTATACGCGTAGGATCACACCTCCAATGCTGATTTAAGTATGCACACACCCTCATACTTGGAACCTTCACAATGTTATCACACTGATATCCTGTAACATTTCAAGTATAACTCTAACATCATACCTTAAAACAACTGTAGAGTATATTGTGAACAGATTTCCTGGAGATATCAACTAATGTCTTTACACAATGTTATGTCATCGCTTTTCAATCAAAATATAACAATCTTAATGGAATTTGATAGTAGACATGTATTTCTGAATCTTATATTAATAATCCTGTCATTCATGAAAATTGATAGAAATATGTATTGGAGGGGGTGGTGATAAAAAAAGAACGTATGTTACATCCTATTGCACGATATCTTTACCCCTTTCACCAGTTTGTTATATGATATTCTGAAGTAGTAGTAATACAAAATATGTTATACTTACCACAAAGTTAAGATTAACACATTCCTGACAAATCTGAAATCTTTGTTGACAACTTCGTTTTGATTTCCTCCACGGCTTCAGCGTAAAAACCATTCTCGGTTTGTCTTTACTGCTACGTGTGTTGTAGGGATTCATGTTTTACTAATGTTATATGTGTTTGTTTTTGTGTCCAACACGATTTCATGTCGTTTAACCTTAACACGACTGGTTCCACTAGAGGAGTTTGTGTTGGTCAATCTGTAGTTTTCTGTATTTTAACACGACTGGTTCCACTAGAGGAGTTTGTGTTGGTCAATCTGTAGTTTTCTGTATTTTAACACGACTGGTTCCACTAGAGGAGTTTGTGTTGGTCAATCTGTAGTTTTCTGTATTTTTCTATGTTGATGATTGCTAGTCGATTTGTCCTTTTTCTTTTTGGCCAACGAATTTACATTGTCTTTCTTCTATATTCGGCTTATCTTCAGTCTTTAAGTAGTTAATTGTTCTAAGTTTGGTTTTGACATATTTTCAGCTGTATTATGTTATGATTGTTCTAATGTTGTCTATGATATACTTGTAATGTGTAGCCTTAATATGCCATGAGGAGTAGTTATTGTTAAACTCCAAGGGAACAATTTTCAGCAATATCCTGGCAAGAAAAACGTTTCAAAGAGATGATGATGATGATGATGATGACAATATCTGCTTTGTCTAGACCAAGACGCTGATTTGGATGTTTATAGTGCTTGTTGACTGCAACAATAATCCACAAGTAGGCATGTCGCTAAACTCGAACACATTAACAAACTGCGAACCATTCAGTCTTTTTCTTACTCCTTCAGGTTGTGTGATTATGCGGAGAAGCAGCAAATATATGTTAAATAAACTTTGGTTTGATCTGACACCACTACTAGTCGCTGTTTTCATGTGAATTATTCTGGTCTAATCCTAATATAATCTACCGTTTACATAAATTTGTTCTCATTTTTGTCTCGGTATATATGCAGCCTTATTACGTTCTACGGTTTCCATGGGTATTGTTCTGATTTAAAAATAAATTGTGCAGTCTTCAGAGGCTCTACTGTTCCCATGTTAGTTGTTCTCATTTTGGTTTCGATATATCTGCAGTCTTCATAGGACCTATTGTCAATATATAAAGTATTCTCATTTTAGTTTTGCTATATGTCTTTGCGACCTTCGTGGTCTCTATAGTATGGCATACATTGTTGGATTAACCGATACAATAAGCACGACAACTCGGACATTCCACTAAAGCCTATGGCTAAGTGCACTCGATGCAACTTTACGTGATATAGTTTATCATTTACTTCAGGCAATTCGATGGTTTTCTATGAGTACTCCATGTTCATCCACCAATGAAAATTGTTCACTGCAATATTGTGGAAAGTGGCATTGGCTAACACGAATCATTCCATTATCCCAATATGGTTTTCCTTCCTACAATATACTGTTATTTATGAAGAAAAAGCTTTTAAGGAGGATGATATTTAAATTCCTGTATGGATTGGAAGGGAGTCCGAACAGTTGTCCCATCGATGGCTAATGTATCCATTGACCTCTCATATGACCCATTCACGGTGTAAAGGATTAGAGTGATTTCAGCCATTTAACTTTTTACAAGGGTGAGGGAGATCTATGTTTTTCCAATATTCTCCAATACTTTGCACTAGTGAAATTTTCATTAAAACCATAACGTCATCGACAGGTTAAAATTGTCCTCTACTTGTTCTGCAATGCAATGAAAGAGATATTGTCCCTCGCAAACACCGAAATTCCCATAAAATAGAGTAAGTGATTGTTGCTCAACGGTTAGCTACATAATGGCAAATTACATTTCATTGAGATGATGAATTCCTTTATGTAGTTGACCAATGCATTTAATAGGATTTTTCTGGTGTTAGCTCACTCAAACAGCGCTCTCTGTGCATAAGAAGAGTTTGAAGATACCAAAGAGGCAATCAGAATCCGTATATCGAAGAAGAACAGACAACACAATGGCCAAAAGAAAAACTACAAAAGGAAAAACAACCATCTACAAAACATACATAAAACTAAAGATCGAGTAACACAAACCCCACTAAAAACCGGGGGTGAACTCGGCTGCTCCGAAAGGGTAACAAGTTCCTGCTCCACTAGTGGCACCCGTCGTGTTAATCTAGTTACAAACCCGGTAATAAGTCGTGAATGAGGAAAGGACCGGGAAGTGTTTACGACAAGTGGAACATATCCGTGGTCATTTGTGGCACAGATATTTCATAACGGTCAACCAAGTCGTGGAAGCGACCGTAAAATTTTCGAAGTGATGACTTAAACTTTACCGAAAGGAACCCTTGGTTTGGTAGCTTCCTTGTTAGCAGCAACCCTCTATCAAGGAAATTATGATAGGAACCACAAACTGTGGAATATTGTATCATCTGAGCGATCATATGGAGGTGCTGCTGGAATGTTGTTACATAAATGTTGCTTCACTCGGACACAACCTGATTTCGAGCCAACCAGTCTCTCCTCCATTTCCCTGCTTACAACAAATATCAATATTATAGTCTTTGGTTTGCTTGATCGTATATGGTGGATACAATACAATACAAAAATAAAGGAAATAAAACAAAACAAAATCTGCACGAACAACGATACCCCCATAAATACCCAGAAATGTTCGCTTCTCCTGCACCCTGCGATGAATGAGAGTGAGACCGCGTGGGACAGAAGTGACAACCTCCTGCATTCATCGTAAATGGGAATCAGGCAATGTGGGTCAGAAGTGTTTATAATTTATTATGCCCCCGTCCTAAGTAGGAATGAGACCGTGCGCCTGGAAGTGTTAACTTCTCTTGGACTGGTGTAAATGAGAGTAAGACAATGTGGATCAGTAGTGTTAGCTCCTTCTTCACTCGTGTAAATGAGAATGTGACCATGTGACTTAGAAGTGTTAATTTCTCCAGCATTTCTGGTAGACGAGTGTGGTTCAGAAGTCTTAGCCTTCCCTGCACCAGTCGTAAGACTTTCATTTCACACTAGACTCGTGACCCTCCGATGAACTAGAAGTTCACGAGGAAACATGCGTTCGTGGTTTTGGTTTCTGGACGACATCGTGCTTATATTATTTATCCTGCAGATATATTTGGAAACTATTATTTCAAGGTTTAAACGGAGATATCTACATTCGGTAGGTATAGTAATAAGTCCTATGAATTTACACAAATAATATTCAATTGCATTTTTTTGATATTCAAAATAATTTTTTCTTTTTTCTATACGGACTGCTCGACATTGAAAATTCAACGTTCCTATTTTACCCCTCCTTAACCGCATATGTGAGTAATCCAAAAGTTATATCAACCTACTATCTTGCTGGTTAAGTTTCAAAAAGTGATTTCCACAATCATACAACACTTTACATTGGCATTGCATGTAATCATCGCGTAATATTTTTTCATCGGTGCCTTATTAATTTGAAGTTGTGAATCTATTACTTGGCAAAGGTTACAGACGGAAAAGTAGACATAACACACAGCTGCCGACAAATTCTTCTTATGCAATGTGTTTGTCCATAAGTGAGAAACATTTGGCTTCTCTCTTCGTCTCTAATTTTGCCAAGAGTGCAACCCATCAAGGCTAGTTGATAATTGCCATGTTGACATGGTTACAGCATAATCGCCGCGGTCGCTCAGTATTCTACCTTTCTTCTAACGTTGAAATGATGCCAAGGCTATATAGTTGTATTTTCTTCTTCTCTCAAGCTGAGAGGGTATTAACGAAATAATTTTAGTGCCAAATATTTTATTTTTATTTTAGATCCGAAAACTACCTACAGTTGTCCCGTCTAGACATTAGAAATGATATATACTATAGAACAATGAAAATATTTTTTTTTCGCATGAAACTGGCAAAAATGTCCTTTCTCATTTTTATGGAGATTTGTTTTTACATATGATAGGTCTAACCTATAAACAATTGCGGAAAATTAAATTAAATACATATTCTATTGTTTATGAGGTTGGATACCGGTGGATATTAAAATAAATTCTCCCATAAGATATCTAAAAAATATCAAAAACACATTGTTTTTCTTCCGCTGATACAATAAAATTGCTGGTCACAAAATTACACTGTCACAAAAGCCTTGTTATTTGTAATTGAATTTTCCGAAAGGAAGTGATAACCGGGATACAGGTCTTAATGGGCTTCTCGCTGTTAACTCTACGTTGGTCAGGTCGACTGTTACTTATTGACAGGCTACGTTCTTGTCGTAATAAGGAAAGAAATTAAATTAAATTATCATGTAACTAGAAATTCCACATCTTTACCGTTTGAATTCTTCATTAAAAGATCAACAGCCTGCTGCGTGAGAAAGAAGCCAAAGACATGCCGTTTAAATATGGAAGGAAAGATTTCTAGTAATCACGTTGAAATTTGCAATTAAATTTACATGTAATATGAAGTTTTTAGTTGACATTACAATATGCATGTTCTTTTTTTCTCTATTATCAAGAGATTCAAAAGCGTGGGATAATTAACGAGTGAGGTTGGCTCGGACTTTGAGAAGCGATGTATCAATCAAGCCACTGCCATGAACATGCGCAGTAATTGGATAAAGTCGGCGATAATCCTAGTGGTGAGTCGGAAAGGCTTGAGTTTATGACGGGTTTATCGACAAGAAGATTTTCTTGACAGATAGAAGAGTAATTAAATAATGTTATACTTTACATAGCGATCGATCGGTTGACGACTTCATTACACAATATCTGCTCTTTTAATTAGACATGGATTAAGCAAAGGATAGCTATATTCTTTGTGCTTCATCAACAGAGATTTCATCCAGTTAGCTTTCTTTTTTGACAAGTAGTCAACACACTTCACTGCTTCTTTTTATCAAAAGTCGATTGTTGGCTTAATATCAGATATTGTACAACGTTAAATATTTATTTATAAAAACGGTCATTTGTTCAAGGTCGTTCAAAGCAAGTACTAGCCATGACAAAAGATAACAAAGCTGTTTAGAGACGCCATGATTGATTGTCAATTGCGGTTTTGATTCAGAAAAGACACGGTATTATTATCATTTCAAATACATTAAAACATGCTTGATAAGCAATTCTTTTATGAATACTTAAATAAAGTGATATTTGAAAATTCCTCTTTCTTTTTGTCAGTCTTTCGAAGTAATTTTGCCACAAACAATATTTATCTTTAAGATTTTGAATAAAGACATCCATGGTCTTCTTAGGGGTAAAATTGTGAAGTTTTACGGTAATCATGATGACTTGGTTAACCGTTACAGAATATCTATGTCACAGATGACCACTTACATGTTCTGTTTGTCGTAATCACAATCCAGCTATTCTTTTCCCATTTATGACAAATCACCGGATGTTTACATTAGTAACAGAACGGGTGACACTAGGGCAGCAGTAACTGCCTTACCTCCCGGAGCACCTGACTTCGAACCGGTTTTTAGCCGGGTTCATTATTGCTCAATCACCAGTATTATCCGTAGTGTCTTGTTGGTATTTTCTAACATTGCTTGGGTTAGAAATGACCATGGCTACTTCTGTTTAACTGATTTAACTTCATAAATGTTTTATTTTCGCGGATGTCTTATTTTCGAGTTCACATATATAAAAGAAAGTGTTATCTGATTTAAGAGGAGAGTTCATAATTGAAGGTTTAACTTTTACGACATAAGAAGGTTGATGGTTGAATTAGTTTTTGAATAAAGAGAAGAGGATTCAATAGAAGAGGAAGAGGTAAATAAAATGGACAATAATAAACTCGTATATTTTTGACAACCGGTGAAAATATGCCAATGTACAGGTATATTAAGTTGTCTTTCGTTGAATGGTGGTAATGATGAGGTATGCATACAGAAAATAGTGGACAGGTCATTTACCTTTATCAATGATAATAAACAATTACAAATAACCTATGACCAATATTTCCGGTGTCTCTGGATTGTCCATTCGATTGTCTCTAACGTTTACATACGAAAGTAATATGCATAGTCATTTTACAACCTTTGAGAAGAGTAATTAAAGAAATCAGCACAATGACCTTCGAAGCACTCGCCAAGTGCCAATAATTAGGTCAAAACAAAATGTCTTTCATATGCAGTATTTACATTTTAAATTTCTATGATGGTGTGCATTGAAGGGCAGTGGTGTTGAAATGAAAACGTCCGAAAGAAATTTAAAAGCCACATTTTGTAAAAGATAAATGTATGGTTGTGGGAAGGGGGGGGGGGGGGGGGGGTAACGATTGAAATTCGATGGATGAACGAACGACACACGGCATACATATCAAATGATATTACACGCCCTCTGACCAAGTAACGACTTATCTTCCACTTTTTACTACATATTTTGCTGATACTTGTATGAAAATGGATCAGATCTTATTCACAAATCATCATTGGATTTTGGAACTGTTCCGACAGAGTGGCATTTTTTTGTTTTTCGCATTTTATCACCATTATGTTGTTTATATATTTTATTTTGATTGATTACGTATATACCATGTAAGTAACAAACAAAAGATTTTGATTTATATAATTACATAATTATCAACCAATACACATTTTATTTCATGTTCATGGTATTTAATGTGAAAGACGATCCAATGATTTAGCTGGTATTAGGCTTGGTACTCTGATCATGAAACATATTAATTAATACCTTTGTCGTCGATAAAAGAAGATGTAATAAAAACGTAGATTTCAATCAATGTTATGTAGGGATGTGGTCATACAGGACAACAATTGATTTAAACGTCCATATTTTGTTTCAAATAAATATAACGAAGACAATTAAACACTGTCTGAAATACACGATAAGAAATGAAGTTTTACAATTTATTTCTTTGATTCAGCATGCAGGTAAGTTTCATATCTAGTCCTATTTTCGTGGTATGGCACACAATGGCAATTTGCTTTTAGAATTCATAAAACACGTCATGATTGTTTAGTTTTCCAATTGTAAAACTCCCAATTCTAAAATGAATAACTAAAGAACGACATATCACAGTAGATATGCCATTCTTGAGCAAGTTTTATATACACGGACTTTCTAAACAGGGTACTACTACATGAAATAAATTAATCTCTAACATATTTTATGGATGTCGTCATTAGTTGGTAGGGCATAGCTAAATTTTCTAATACTAGTGCCACATGTATTCAGACTTATTCTTGATATAGTTATTGAAAACGTGTCTCCTTATTATACATCAACTTGGTAAAGGGGGAGTTCACAACGGAACAGAAGCATATGTTTTCGAAGCACATGGTTTCCCTTTTGTGGGGAATTTTAACAAGAGTAAAACGACAGATGCGACTAGTTGAGCAGGAACTGATTACCGTTCAGATTTTAGTGAGTTTATGTTGCACAATCTTTGGTTATTTGTGTAGTATTTTGTCACTCATTACTTGTCTTTTTGTCCTGTTCTTTGTGGCCTTCGTCCGTCTTATATTTACAGTTTCTCGGTACCCCTTTGGTATCTTCAAACCGTTCTTGTCCCCAGATCTCTGTTTTAAACGATGTTCCGTTAGACAATTATTTGTTATTTGATTTGTATATGAAGTTAAAATAATCTCTGTGTTTATATCAGTGTTGAAAATCCCTTTATACTGCTTACCTTTCCGGAGCATCTGAGGTCACCGGTTTTTAGTGGGGTTCGTGTTCGATCTTTAGTTTTATGTGTAATGTTTTATAGATTGTTGCTTGTCCATTTTCCTTTGACCATTGTGTTGTCTGTCCTTCTTCGATTTACGGATTCTGATAACCCCTTTAGTATCTTCAAACTCTTCTTATAGCAATTGTAGAGAATATGAGAGGAAATATTTGACCAACACCGCAAAATCAGAAAGTCAGACTTTATTCATAATAAATATTTTTAATGTTTTTAAAAGAACATTGGCCTTCAGTAAAACTCATATATATAGTTGACAACTTTGACATATTGAAAATATGAAAATGCAAATTATTTGGCCTTGTACTTATCACATTTACTTAGGTACCAAGTTTCATAAACGTCCATTATATTTAATTGCCATTTACATATTTAATTGACAAATTAATTGTAACATTCACCACTGATTAATATTAAACTGACTTGAACTTTTAAATACAAGTAAATTAACATTTGTAACCATGACTGTAAATTCTTTTGAACAATAAATAACCAATTAGAAAAGGGAAATTTGAAGACAAAATGAGAAAAGTGTCGACCAGTAATTGACCGTAATTGATTTTACTAACTTAATTTTTAGTACAATTTTGGCATTCTGGTAGGTGACCTTTTCATTTTCCATTTGCATATTTCAAAATGGCCGTAGTCATTTCACGGAATTGACTATATTCGTTTTCGATTCTTATAGATTTTTTGGACATATATTGATAGCTCTGATTAAAAAAATATTTAATAGCATAAAATAGTTTTAAAAGTTTGATGAACGGACATGTGTATTGAGCGACGAGTTTTAGGGTTAGGGTTAGAGCTATGGTGTTTAATCTTTCAGTTATATCGTGGCTGTCAGTTTTATTGGTGGAAGAAACCGGAATGCCCAGATAAAAACGCCGACCTGCCGCAAATCACTGACAAACTTTACCACACAATGTTGTATCGAGTACACCTCGCCTGAGTGTGAATTTTAAGGTAAATATTTCAATAGACATGAAATGCAACTGTTATTTATTAAACATGTGTTTCCTGGAATTGTGATGTTTTGTATTCTCCTATTTGAGCAGGGATAATGGGATAATGGTGTCAACTTTAGCAACTCTTAGCTATATCATAACTTTCACTACCGGTGCAAACAGTGCCTATCACCACTAAAGTTGTGTGTTCGAATCCTGCTCATGGCGAGGTGTGTGTACTCTATTCAACATGCAAGTGGGTTTCTCCGTTTTCCTCCACCAATAAGACTGACCGCCACGATATAACCGAGATATTGATGAAAGTGGCGTTAAAAACCACAACCAACAACCATGACTGTCAGAAATGCCCGAACAGATATAACGAACTATCATGTTAAACCCTCGACCTTGAGTAGGTGTCTGCAAACCTTAACATTTAAGGCGGGTGGCGACATCTGAACCTATGTAAGAGGTATTACTCTTGTGGTGAGAAGTCAATGACCTGTACCACAACCACCAGACCCTCTAACATTGGTATTTTACCTTTAATCATGGGTATGTTACCTTTTCTTATAAACAACTTTAACATTCAATATTTTCGAACAACTTGTTTTACGGAGCTATTTCCATATACATTTGACATTTTATAATGTTTCAAGAACTATTTTTAGATATCATGTTAAGAAATACGAAAATAGATGCATTCTAATTATCTCAAAGATTATTTAATATTAATATCTGAGAACAAACGTTCATAGGCATATACCCAAGAAACAGCACAATGTTGTTTATATGTAAGGTTGAAATGATATCTGCCTCAGTATTGAGCAATATAACATGTTTCACTACAAATAAAATCGATAGTGTCAAGTTAAACAGCATAAGGATATCCAATCCTGTCTTGTCTTCGTCAATGAGTGTTAACTTTTGACATAGCACCACTCTGAACATGTATATGTATTCTATCTATCAGATTGATTGGCATTTAATCGCACAGACTAAACAATAGAAGCTGTTTGGTAAAAATCCAAGTGTCTATCAAGATAATCAGTCAGAAGATGCAGCAGATTTGTGGAAGAAATTTTATTTTTTTAACCTCGCCACTTTTTTTATATTGAAGTTTCTGTACCAACACAGGACAGTGAGCGGTCATATATTATGTGAGTTAGGCGTATCCATTTTCCCTCTGACAAATAGTTTTCTATTGAAATTTGAAACTGTTACGACAGTGTGGTATTTTTTGTTTTTCATTTTATTTCACGACAATAAGGACCTGCACATGTTTCAAATTAAACTGTATTTAAGAATGTGTCAATGTAAACCATTATGCAAGCCATTCAACAGTGGTGACTTGTGCTTGTTGCTGTTTCTGTAACTGACTTTGAGAATAAGAACTTAAAGTATTGTGCCATAAATGGACCAGTGTGAGATGCTTAGAAGTCCAAAAGACCTGGGTTCATTGCCAGTTAATTTGGTAGGGAGGTTGTAGTATTTTAAATGTTTCATTTGTGTCTTATGACGTCCATTTAGATTTCCGTATGTTCTGTGTTCTGTTATTGTTCTTCGTCTTTGTGTAGAGGGATTATTTGTTTTTACCACAATTGCCACGTAAACACGCTATTCATATCCTCCCCACATAACCCAAGCACTTTCCCTGTGTTTTAGTGTGTTCGTCTGTTCCATGCATTTGTTCTACCTGTGCGTTGCCACTGGCAGTTTTCGTGAATAAGGATGTTCAATTCGGTCTATGATCTCTTCTGACTATGGCCTTCTTGATCGGTTGAAGTCTTTGGGCTGTTTTATCGTAATATTTGCAAAGTAAATTTATTATGCAGTATCTTTCCTTTACTGAAAAAAACATGCAACGAATTGTCTAACAATGGAAAATTATACACCCATGCCTTACCTTGACGCTTGACATTTGGAAACACATGGACTAACTGCTTATGTTGGAGAACAGTTGGTGTAGGCCGATGTTTTGTTATCCCCTCGCCAACGAAGTTGTGATGGGATATAGTAACGCTACCGTCCGTCCGTCCTTCCGTAACATCCTTGTGAACACTCTAGAATCAACATCCTTCAATGGATTTCGACCAAGCTTGGTACATACTTAGTCCTTAAGGGAATCTGGAGCCCTATTGATTTTCAAGGTCAAAGGTCAAGGTCACCGGGTCAAATTTTTACCGCGTAATATCCTTGTGAACACTCTAGAATCAACATCCTTCAATGGATTTTGACCAAACTTGGTACATACTTAGTCTTTAAGAGAATCTTGTATCCTATTGATTTTCAAGGTCATAGGTCAAAGATCAAGGTCACCAGGTCAAATTTTTACCGCGTAATTACCTGTGAACACTCTAGAATCAACATCCTTCAATGGATTTTGACTAAACTTGGTACATACTTAGTCCTTAAGAGAATGTGGAACCCTATTGATTTTCAAGGTCATAGGTCAAAGGTCAAGGTCACCGGATAATTTTTTTTTACCGCATACCATCCTTGTGAACACTTCAGAATCAACATCCTTCAATGGATTTCGACAAAACTTGGTACATACTTAGTCCTTAAGAGAAGCTGAAACCCTATTGATTTTCAAGGTCATAGGTCAAAGGTCAAGGTCACCGGATCAAATTTTTACCGCATAACATCCTTGTGAACACTCTAGAATCAACATCCTTCAATGGATTTTGACCAAACTTGGTACATACTTAGTCCTTAAAAGAATCTGGAATCCTATTGATTTTCAAGGTCATATGTCAAAGGTCAAGGTCACCGGGTCAAATGTTTAGGCGAGGGGATACGCCACGTTTTGCGTTGCCCTTGTTATTTTTAGTTCTGCTTAATTTTAAATTTCATTGCTGTTAAATTGCGAATATTTATGTTGTATCTTGTAAATGTATACATTTATTGAAACATGCTTAGATCTACGTTGCTTTGAATTCAACTGCTTCCCAAGTTTTGCTTGATTCTTGAGTTAACTACATGAGTCTTTAATAGAACATGACATTATGACTCGTCTAGAATATCTGGTTTCACTCTAGGCTTTCGTCGGATATTCTTAGTCCTTTCGCTTTATTGCGTTTGATGTACTTTTGTATTGTTTTTGTAGTTTATAGTAAGAAAGGATATGAATGTAAGAACAGTTTGAAAATACCAAAGAGGTAATCAGAATCCGTAAATCGAAAGACAGACAACGCAATGGCCAAAAGGACGAACAACGATCTACAAAACACTACACATAAAACAACTATCGAGCAACCTGAACCCTACTAAAAACTGGGGGTGAACTCAGGTGCCCCAGAAGGGTAAGAAGTTCCTGCTCCACTAGTGCAAATGACCACGAGCTACTGTCCCATTTCACACTTCGACACAAATTAAATCAATGATGCATAGTCTTTATTGCTGCTCTACATCTCACAATCACAGCAGGGTGTTCAATCGTGATTATAACTCATACTCTAATATGCGCGTGAAACGGTCCCTAGACTGTATTTTAACTGTGGCGATACACGCTACATCTGGGTATCTTTGTTATTTTGATCTTATTTGGTGTATACAATTTTCTTTTCCAGACGTGATGTTATCAACAAGAAAAGATAATAAGGGTGATATAATCATGTCTGTACTCGAAATATATATCTTTCTGCTTTCGGTGCACTGCAACATATTACACAAGCAATAACAAGTCAAATTTCTTGTTATGCGATGAAAACACTCGATCGTCCACCGATAAAACATACAGAAAACAAGACCTGAATTACATCCACATTATCGTAATCAATGTAGACGTGACGAGCTATGAATAACAATTGAAGGGAGTCATCAACTAACACACTGAAAATAATAGAAATTTGACATCTTCTATATATCCATACCTATCATTAATCTGTGTCACAAATGACCACGAATATGTTCCCTTCTTCGTAATCCCCAGTCATTTCCTCACTAATGCCTTATCACCGGGTTTGGAAGAAGAATAACACGATGGGTGTAAAGAGTGGAGCAGAAACTGCTTACTCTTCCGGAGCACATGAGCTCACTCCATGTTTTTAGTAGGGTTCATATTACTCAATCTTTAATAGTTTTCTGTAGGTTATGGCTTGTCCTTTTTGTTTTCTGTAGGTTATGGCTTGTCCTTTTTGTTTTCTGTAGGTTATGGCTTGTCCTTTTTGTTTTTGTCATTGCTTTGTCTGTCCTTTTTGTTTTTGTCATTGCTTTGTCTGTCCTTTTTGTTTTTGTCATTGCTTTGCCTTTGATTACTCATTTGGTATCTGCAACATTTTCTTAATTGTAATTAACTTCTGTTCATTTGTAATTGTTTTACTCTCTACTTTTGCTTTCTTCTTAACTTGATGCTGAGTTAGATGCAAGTTGCATGTATGTTCTGATTAATGTGTTTCATATTCATGTTGAAAACAAGCTGCGTGTTAATGGGTCATATTTCGTGTTATACACTAATATTAGATAGAATACGTGTTTGTGCCTTATGTGTTTAATTTTTCTGTTGAATTTATGTTGCTCAATGTTGCAAGCGGGTTGTTCTTCATGTTTTATGTAGTATTGTGATTAATGTTGTAAGCGGTTTGTACATTGGTTTTTATACATAACGCAAAATTTAGCAACCCATGGAGAAATGACATATATTCCAGTTTTTCTGCACCTAGGGTTAATATTAATCGAAGATTTATTTATATAATCAAGAAGCTATTACATCTTGCATTCGTTTGGGAAAATATGTGCAAGAACTACACATTAATGATAATGTATTATCTTATGGTTCCGATTGTCCATTTTATGAAATATCCCAGAATGGAATCTTTCCAAATGCGTACACGTTGTTAGGAATGTCAAAAGACAACATTTTGTCGTTCTAGAGTTATGGTTCTTGTATTTGTTGTTTTCTTCTAATTTCTGGAATATCGTTGTATGATATATTCAGATATTACTTGGAATGGTTAAGAACAGATGAAGCTTGATCATGGTGATTTTCACTTTTGCTATCTTGGAGTTGTTTTATCAAATAAATTATCTTTTTTCTGTCCTCATAAAAATGTGCTCTGACATATGGAGGCAAGGTAATGTTTCATATGAATATTATAAATGTACTTATGAAAGCCACCATGAAAAAACAAAATATGCGTGTTCACATGTTAGTTAGCATGGTTAGTTATATTTCAGTTATATCATAGTGGTAAGTGTTTGTGATGGATGAAACCGAAGTACCCGGAGAAAACCACAGACCTGTCGCAAGTCACTGACAAACTTTATCACATAATGTAGTATCGAGTACACCTCGCCGTGAGCGGGATTCGAACTCACAACTTTAGTGGCGTGGCGATAGGCACTGATTGTATAGGTAGTTGTAAATCCAACTACCATGAGATCATGACCATGACGACCCCCTTGACAGATTCTGATTACAAATTTGGTATCTTCAACTCTTCTTGGCATATAAGGCCAGACAAATAAAATGAAGAAAAAAGAGGAAGAAGAAATGTTTATTGAAGTGTACTTTGTACTGTCATACGGACAATCACATTATAAATACATGAAGCTGTAGTTCTAAGTTACTCCTAGTACATTGCATGTACAAAAAAAATCTGAAACAAAGGCACATAAACAATACAATCTGTTCTTGTGTCTGTTTATCAAATAAAATCTTGTTTTTTAAAGTATGTTTATCAAATAAAATGTCGTGTTTTTAATGTATATCTATCAAATACAATGCCGCGTTTTCAATGCCTGTTTATCAAATAAAATGTTGTGTTTTTAATGTCTGTTTATCAAATAAAATGTTGTTTTTAATACACAATTTTAGATTTCAGATTTTTGTCACTTCGAAAGTATTGCCGAATTATTTTTCATGTTTGTTTTTGTGTCATTAGTAGAGAAATTCAAATAGTATAAATCTGTTATCTGGTCGTAATTACGAAGACATACAATTACCATATAAAAAATTTAATCTTTAATTTTTCTATTAGATCTTCTGATTGTAATTTTCCTTGAAATTCTTTAAATTTTTCCGGAAAAAATTAGAAGCTGCAAAACGATGCACAATCAGAATTTATAAAAATCATTTTACATTTCAAATTGATAACGGCATATAACTTCCGGTTGATATAACAGAACAAGAACAAAATGTAATGTTCTCTACTGAATGTGTTATACAAATAAATGATTAGAAATTTGTTCGCCATTATGAGAATACACAAGCAATCACAGTAATAATGAGACACAAAAAATAACTATCAGAATTTAAAAATTATGATTATGGCACAGAAAAAAACTGACCAGAGTCTTGCTACTGAACAACCCATAAGAGATCTAAAAAAAACACAAGCAGCACTGATCACCGGGAAACAAAATAATGTGATAAAATATGGCCCTAATTAAAAATATGTCCACTTGAAAAATAATTGAAGCACTAATATGCCCGACATGATAAAACACAAAATTAAAAAAAAAACAAAATAAGTGAAAATGTAAAAATGCAATTATAGCACTAAATGATGAAAATGATTGAAAAGGAAGACAAAATATATACATTATGACATTAAAAATAAATATAAGCAAAGACCCTGGTCATATGGCTTTTTATAAAATGTAGCATTGTTTGCAAATAGAAATTTGGAAAAAATGTGCACCAAATTTTACCTTAAATGGGAAACTGAACCCTCTCAACACAATATGGCACGCTTATGGCAGAAACTGCCCTGATATAAAGGGTGAAAGACGTCAACAATAACAAACACAGGACACACTAACAACATAACTGATGAATTATGTCATAATTACAATAATGAAAAAAAGTTATGCTTTTTAAAAAACTTGAACATAATTCCCCTGATAGAACGAGCTGCTGCTGATAACAAAAGACTAAAGTCAAGAGAAATATGTTCGGATTTGTTTCTATAATTATATTGATCTAAAAAAATATACACAATTAACGAAAAATGTCAATATTGATGAACTAACATTTTTTTCAGTTTAATAAACCTATGAAATCATCAAATACATGAAATACAGAAATTGTAATTTGCCGTTTTACTGTCTAAAGTCTCAATATTTACTATAAACTTTTAGCATGAATTCATTTTTTTTTTATCTGAGAAAGTAATTAAATCTTGGACAGCTATGAATAGTGACATGTATAGATCAATACTTCCTTTTAGTTAGTTTTGAACTTGACTTGTTGCTTGGAGTGTGCTTTTACGATCTTCCAAAATAGCCTCGCGCAAAATATTTCTTATTGAATATTTTTTTCTCTCCTTTTGATAACAAGTTTCGACGTTAACGTCTTGAAATGAATATCTTACTGATAAAAGAACATTTAAAATCTTATTTTAAACAATATTCATGGACATTTGGACGTCATCCATTTTTATAATACACTGCCAAAAATCTACCCCATTTATTATGTTGCTGTAACGCCTTAGGGCAGAATTAAGCACACTATTGCACCAACACGGAGTCAAGTCCCTAGTTGTTAGACTGCCTGGGAAAACAGTTATGGGATGAGGGGATATATATATATATAATATAAAACTCTCTAACATCTAATCTAACAATGAAAACTTTGTACAAATATCTAATTTTAATATTATAACGCCCTTCTTGTTTACGAAAAAACAAATTACAAATTGCACTGCTGTATTTTTTTTTGTCTCCTTTTAACCAGTTTTGTATGTTGGTCTTACAACATGAAAAAATGTCTGCTTGGCAGGATGTGTTTTAGGCACTATTACAAAATATTTTAGTTTTTCTGCTGCCTTATGCTTATATCTGTTGCAATGTGCATATTACTGTTTCCTCAAAACAATTTATATATTTCTGAACATATATCATATAGGTTTCACTTGTAAAATAAAACGTCTCAATTATTTCATCAAACTGAATCTCCTCATTTTTCATAATAAATATAATAATAATAATAATAATATAAAGTATATTTAGACCACATACATTGGTTTTAATTACTCCTGTTTAAAAGTTGTTTTTCTTCATTTGCATTGACAAATTATTTAAGATTTACATAACATATAATATATGGCACAATTGTTTTTTTTATAATGCAAAGAAAAAAAAGTTACAAAATGTATATGGCACTGCTATTTATCAAACTTGGAAAAATCCATAAAAATTACACAAACTTGAAATATATATATAGGCACAAACACATAATTATTTGCAATCAGAAACAAAATATTATGATCTCAGTTTAATGAAACAATTGAGACTAAGAAACCTTAGGTGTAATTTTACTCCCAGATTGAAAGCCCTGATCAAATTCCTTCTATTTGATGTTGTACTGAAGCCACATTCCAAAAACAAATAAACAAATATATAAATCAACAATTATTATTGATATTACTCTCAATTTCGATGATATACTTTTTTAGTTCTACTCCTCTTTAAAGTCTAAAGACTGACAATTTTCATGTTTTTACAGAATAGTTAAAAAAAATCACCAAAAAGTAATAATGTCTGCCATTTTTTGTTTGCTGCTTCTTAGAAGCCAGGGTTGCTATCTGATAATCTCAAAATATATGCTTTAAAAGCCCCAATAATGTGCATCTATCTATCTATCTATCAATTTATCTATTCAAATATAAAAAATATTACACATATACAATGCAAGAAGGGTAAGCACCATCTAAAGATACACGTCATGGGGGGTTTACACAGTTCCCTCCTAAACAACCCCGTCTTAACAATCAACATTTATATACAAAAATAACAAGTCTACAATATCTATGACTGTCTGCACCAAACTACAACAAACTTTGTGGATTCATGATAATGATGAATGTCACCGGTTTTTTGGTGCCAGGCAATTTTCTACACAACAGCAAACAGTTGGGCAGATCATGAAGATGAGTATTTTGTGCTGGTTACATCAAAGGGTGTCAAATAAATAACAAAATATTGAGCAAACCATAGCATTCATATAGTAGGGGTTGCATTCACTGAATCAAATAAACTAGATTCCCTTTTCACTAACGTGGCAGCTACTTTAGATGAGTCAAACGGACTCGTTGGAACCTTTGCTGATTCATACAGACTCGTGTGTACATTAGTCGGATCGTACAAACTCGTGGACGAGTTAGCTCCATCAAACATACTAGTAGGTACGCTGGTTGATTCATACATGTTCTTGGCTACGTTACTTGAATCGAATATACTCGTTGGTGTATTAGCTGCATCATACAGACTCGTTGATGCACAGGATGACTCGTATACATTTGAAGGAGTGTTACTTGAATCAGATTCAGAATCGGGCAGTATCCTACCAGGGTCCTGTTCAGAGTCTGGTATCATCTTTATCTGACCATTTCCAACACATTTTCTCATGTGTTTTTCAAGTGTACTGGCGACAGAGAACGGCATGCTACAAAATTTGCAACGATATACATCCTTCCCAATACGACCATGTGTCCTCATGTGTCTGGTCAATTTACTTGATTGTGCGCAGGCGTAGCTACATAACGCGCATTTGTATGGTTTTTCACCAGTATGGGACCGCCTATGAACAGTTAGGTTGCTACAGTTTCTGAAGATTTTGCCGCAAAATTCACAAGTATCGTTTCTTCTGGATTCCTTCCTTGGCAATGGTGAACTATTAGCAGACGATACATTCTCTGATGATTTTTGTGTGTTATACGTCTTCAAGGCACTCTCAACAGAGGAAACAGGGTTGAAGCCATTGTTGTGATTAGGGTCGAAGTGATATCCCGGAATAAGTGGATAGATCTCCGGTGGTGGATGAGTACCTGGCAACCTCCATAAAGATTGTGACAATGATGAAAACATGTCGAAATTGAACATTGGTGGTGCTGCCTCTAGAGGTTCACTCTTTACGGGTTTACTTTGTACATTTTCCGTTTCGCTGTTTGACAATTTTGAGTCGACAGCATTTCCTGTGTTACTTTCTGGTTCAGACTTGATCTCTTCTCTACTTGATATGCTGCCATTTCTGCTGCCGTTGTCATGCGAGTCTCTCCCGCGCGTATTTTCTGGACTATCTTTACAAAGATTTTCTTCCATGGCTTGTTTCAAAGCATCTTTATACGTTGGAATCCCCGTAAGTCCTGAATTCTCCATCACCTCTTTGAGCAATGACGATTTGTCCTGAATTACACTATTTGCTAGACCACCATTACGAGAATGTGGTGGTATTAAAGTTTGGCTAAACATGTTAATCTCTGGTTTCTTCTCCAAATTGTTATTGGAAAATTTTCTACTTTCGGAAATATCATCGTCCATCATTTCTGATTCATCCATCATTTCTTCTTCTTCTTCATCCATTTCCTCTTCATCTTCGTCTTCTTCATCATCATCCTCCATGAATTTCTTGCTGCCCTCTGGTGTACTATCACCTGATCCATGATTACCTCCATCGGATGAGTTAGAAATCTGTGACATCATTGGGGATTTGTTCATATGAGTTTTCATGTGCCTTTTCAATTTACTCTGCTGAGTACAGGCATGTGGACAGAGAGGACATTTAAATGGCTTCTCCCCTGTGTGTGATCTTCGATGTACGATGAGATTGCTCTGAAAACGGAAAGATTTTCCACAGAACTCACAAGATTTTAACTTATTGGGTGGTGTAAGACTATCTGGTCGCTGAGCTCTGTCGGGTTCAACTGAATGAGGAGAGGATTGTTGTGGTGTGAGAGGTGAAAATAAACTCGTTGTCGTTGTTCCGGCCTGCGAAAATGGCGGTGTATGTTTCCTAACTGGAGGAGATCCTGAAGGAGTGGACACAAGCTCTCTAGAAGCTAGTTCTCGTAATCGTTGAGAGTAAAATGATTCTAGAGTTTTGTTATCAAATCCAAGTGGTCTAGGTGTCCTGTCAAATAAATGCGGAAATGGTGGCGATGGACCATCAAAATGTGGAAAGTTTAACAATCCTAAATGACGAGGTTCACTTGTGATAAAATCTGGACCAGGTGGACGGCTGAATGGTAAACTTGGGGAAAGTGGTGGTCGTTCAAACGGAAACCGGAACATGAATGGATTAGGAGAGTGATGTGATGTAATGACAGTCGGGTCAGCACTTCCGGCTGAACTTCCAGCAGATGGAGGTGTTCGGTGATGATCACGATGTACATGTAGATGGTGATCCCGGTGATCATCGTGATGAAACTTTGGAGTCTGTGGCAACTGTGGTGAGCGTTTTGAATCATGAATCTCCCTCATAGTATTATCATGGTTTTTGTTTACTGGTAGAGTTTCCAACAATGGTGGAGTATAATAGATTTTCATTCCATGTTCTCGCTGAGCATGCTGTAGAAGGGACCATGCTGATTCGTGTGTAGCTTTGCAGGAATCACATACAAACTTGGATGGCTCTGAAATGATAAATGAAATATACTGATACAGGATCTTTGAGATCAAAATTCTTTTGCGCTAATTTGTACGTGTATACATGCATACTGCCAAAATGAGATTGACTTTATGTTCAGTATCATTGTTGATATCCAAGTCATGTACGACAAAGACAACAGTACAGAATTAAATAAGGATCCCAATCGAGAGGACATGGACATCGCACCCTCACGGTGGAAATCTTGTTATGAGAAAGTGAGAGTCAAAGAAATCGGATAACTACTTCGACAAAGAATAAATGGTGATGCACACATTACAATACTCAAACTAATACATAGGATAAAGAATAACACAAACAATATATTATCATAGACAATGCTATACTGTATACATGCAACAGTAAGGGATCAAACATTGAAACACGTTCCCGACAGACAAAACAATTGTTGAGCTATGACAGAGTAAGGGGGCTTCTGGTTGCCCCGTTGGAGTCCTCAAACTTTTCATAAAGAACACCCTATATATACAACATAATACAGGACAACAGCAATGTAAACAAATATAAAACATTTAAAATTTCATAAAACCTTGGACATAGACAACGACCCCTAAATCCTATGTAATGTTTAAGGGTCAAAATAAGAATTAAAAAAGAAATATTGTGATGTGTACATTTGAATAAGTCTGGTTACCCGTAGAGTATGTATTGTATGTTTATAGACAGTATAGATTAAAAGGCTAACATATTTTATAGTCATTGGCCAAATGTCAACCATTATAATGATTTTACAAATGTAGATATGACTCATTCTTTTGAATTATGGTCCTAAAAACGACACATTGTTTATAATGACCTTAGTTGCGTAAGGTAGAAAGAAATTCAATATTATTTATTTGATCAGCAGACTGGGCAAACAGTATGCCAAGCCTGACACTGTTATGTCGTGTAAAAAAAGTTTGTGATCGATTCAGGTAGGTTTATTGAGAGACGCTCACTTTATACCTTTATGTAATAGAACAAATTGACCAGACTTCATTAAATATGCATGGGGTTCCTGGTGGGACAACTTCTTTATTACTCTTGTATATATTTCTATTTATAAAACATTTGTTTGATCCAGAAGTGTCTCGTGTTGTTGTAGTTGTTACCCTCCCGTTTTGTTTCTACGTGTATCTTTTAATTCTCTTCTGATGAAAAGACCATTATATTTTGACAGATATACTATCCATTAAATATTTCTGAGATCTATCTATATATTTTTTTTTATTATGCTCGACTACGTTTTTGACTGAACTAGTATGACAATAAACCATCGAACGATTGTATTTAAAAAACCAAACATAGAAATTCCTTTGGTTCTAGATTTGTCATAAAAAAATCAAACATATACATTTACTTCAACAGGATTCATGACACAACATATATTAAATCATAAATAAATGACCAAGATGAAACATGTTGAATAATATCCTACAGACTACCCCCAGTCAACTGAATCCATCCATGACCACAAGCCAGACATGTTGTTTGATCTACATATAAAACCCTTTTAAATGTTTGATAAGATTTTAACATATACATCATCAACACCAGTGAAATCAATATATTACACTGAAACCTTTATGTGTTAATTGCATAGAATAAGATTGGCTGCAATTATTACGTAACACGTCCACGTTACATGTGCAGCGAAATGGAACGTTAATTTTTCCGCATGAAATATAATATTAATAGCTAATAATGCATATATTTTTTTTATTCATTTATTATTAAACCATAACATATTTACTGTATTTAACAAAATTGTGTAATAAAATAGGAAAATCCAAACAAAATAGTACACATTTATTTTTTTTAAATTTTCTTTCTTCTTCGGACTGTTGAAAACGTTCAATAAGAAGCGAACAAAGGTGTTACAAAATCACAAAGCGTCAGTTAAGATGAGAAAATTGGCCGATGATTTGAAAAATTAGAATAAATTGATTGTAGCAAATCCAACATTGGTCGAAATTAAGAAAGAAAAATATGTATGTATAATTATACGGTAGCGACCAATGACTGTCAGCTATGAGGATTGTGTTACGCTATTGACACATAATAACAAAGCTCTCAAGTCCAAGACGTCTTCAATCTCCGAGCAAATACGGAACAAAAGGTTGACCCTTTTCACGTTGAACGATGACCTATTATGAAAATGGCTTCGATACGAATTGAAGTAAAAAATTTGCAAATGAATAAGTGATATAATCCGAGGGGTGACAACAGTCGTTAGGGGGTGCATAATGCTTGAAGCATGTTATTGTGTAACTAACAACGACAGCTGTCGGACACACTACATTATTAACCATGTCTGTTTTACATACTGGCAGCTGGTACTGGACAAAAAATAGCCATGAATATTATTAAAACCCTAATCAGAATCGTATTTCATTCGTCTTGGTGTCAAAATTGTGTTTTCAATTACACAAAAGTTGTTTGGAGAGATGTAAAGTGGTTGACTTCAACGACAATAGAACTACACATGTACTGAAGGAAGATCATTTTCAGGTAGACTAATTACGGTGACAGTAATCCGCTATACAGTTGGAGCTAATATGCCATGACTCTGGGAAAATTTGACGGATGTATATTACACAATGGAGAATGACTGTCCATCAAAAACTTGTTATTACGGGTGTCATCGATGGGACACAAGGTGATTACCCTCCCCTGGCATCTGGCCATGCTCCCGAGTTCGCGCTGTCCGATTGTTTTGTTATTTTGCATTGTTTTGTTTTGCTTTACCCTTATTTCTATACTCTTGGTATTTCTTTGTATCTGGATTGTACTTTACTCCGACAGCTCTTCGGAATTGGTTCCTCTGGGCTTACTTTTATATTGTATAATAAATAATATATATTTGATCTGTAACGCATTTAACATACCAAAACTAGAAAATAAAGAAGACTACAAATGAAAAGTTCTCATAATGTCTTGTAAAATATAATTTCTACCATTCTGGTTCTCATTTTTATATAATATTATGGGATGTACGCAAATGCAACACTTACAAATAAACAAAGGTTGTTACCAGCTGTGGAACACATTTAGCTTAACTAGAGGCTCACAAGAGTCTATATAGCTCACCCGATTATAATTCTTATAAGCTGACAAATACTTTTTGTAATTTCTAAGAAATATATATTTTTATTGATTTTCCATAGGACCCTTTGCTAAAAACTATGTCTTGTGGATTCGGCAATCTCAATTTTTAATTTTTATTATTTTTTTTTTTTTAGAAAGAGACTATATATTTTCCAATAGGTTCCTATGTTAAAAGTTGTCTTGGGATCCATCTAGTGCTTAGCGATCAGCACTAAAATCTCCAAACTAATACAGGGCTATCTATACTATGAACATTCCTACAATGTCATAATCAAATCTGCCTAGTAGTTTCTCTAGAAGAAAATGTTTTAAATTTCAGCCAATCAGAACACATTATTGGCCATGGCAGCCATGTTGAATTACCGATTAGCACTAAAAGCTCTCACATTTTGTACAGTACTAGCTAACGTAACTTCCTTCCAGGTACGATTCAAGTCGTTTCTGAGAAACTGATTGAAATGTGATAAGTTTACGGACGACGACGGACGCAAAGCGGTGACATTAGCTCACCTTTCGGACCAGATTAGATAATAAACAAGAGAAAGGAAAAGATAGAGTAAATACTTATATTATTTTTTCTTTTCTAAGATGTACTTTAATTACCATATGAATATATTCTAACGATATTTAACATATTTATTCTCTATCTAATAACCATGGCAACATAACAATATTGCAGCTTTATATCCTAACAGTGCACGTAGTTCGTATATTATTTCGTCATATCAACCTATTTATATACACCTGGCCAGGATTGTAAGGTCGCTGACCTACCTGTTTGTTAACGCGTGATTGACCAACTTTATAGATAAAAATGTATGACCATTGGGCTGTACAAAGTTAAAAACTTGGTAATAGATAAAATAAACGAAAGTAATGTCAACTGAAAATAACTTTTTATTTAAAGTCACCAGTGCGTTTTAACTGCTTTAAATTAATGAAGAGTATTAAATCTACAAACATCAATATATTTTAATATCATAGGAAAAAAGTCATTTACATTCCTCCTTTCCTAACAAGTGCCCCTATTTTATCATTTGGATGATAGCCAACTTGACGGTCAATAACCGACAAAAATGGTGACTTAGTTAAATGACCACTAGACATAGATAACCCATATGTTTGATAATTAAGCTAAAAGTCCCAGGGATTTGCATGTAATAACGGGCTGACTTTTTGATAATCAAATGATAATGAAAATGGAATGTTCTAATGTGGGTGTCGTAGGAAGGTTCTCATCAGCCTGACATTATGTACATGCAATACTTGATTGGAGACATGTTGGTCACGCGAGTGACAAGTTTCGACTAAATTGTAGGGTACTCATTGCAATGAACACTTAAGATAGAATTATATGAACTACAACTCTTCTGGCAGCCCTCTAATACTCCAGAAATTACATCCACATTAACTACATCTGACATCCACCTTAGCATAGAAGGGAATATATTAAACACATCCAACATCACCTTAACGTACAAGAGAATACATCTGACATTAATATTAACGTACATGAGAATACATCTGACATTAATATTAACGTACATGAGAATACATCTGACATTAATATTAACGTACATGAGAATACATAAAACATATCCAACATGATCACCTTAACGTAGGTTTGGCTGTTGTTTTCCTACCCTGGACATATATAGACGTAGCTGGGTATGAGTGTAGTTTTCCTACCCAGGACATATATAGACGTAGCTGGGTGTGAGTGTAGTTTTCCTACCCAGGACATATATAGACGTAGCTGGGTGTGAGTGTAGTTTTCCTACCCAGGACATGGACATATATAGACGTAGCTGGGTATGAGTGTAGTTTGCCTACCCATGACATATATAGACGTAGCTGGGTATGAGTGTAGTTTGCCTACCCAGGACCTATATAGACGTAGCTGGGTATGAGTGTATTTTTCCTACCCAGGACATATATAGACGTATCTGGGTATGAGTGCAGTTTTCCTACCCAGGACATATATAGACGTAGCTGGGTATGAGTGTATTTTCCTACCCAGGACATATATAGACGTAGCTGGGTATGAGTGTAGTTTTCCTACTCAGGACATGTATAGACGTAGCTGGGTATGAGTGTATTTTCCTACCCAGGACATATATAGACGTAGCTGGGTATGAGTGTAGTTTTCCTACACAGGACATATAAAGACGTAGCTGGTTGTGAGTGTAGTTTTCCTACCCAGGACATATATAGACGTAGCTGGGTATGAGTGTAGTTTTCCTACCCAGGACATATATAGATGTAGCTGGGTATGAGTGTAGTTTTCCTACCCAGAACATATATAGACGTAGCTGGGTGTGAGTGTAGTTTTCTTACCCAGGACATATATAGACGTAGCTGGGTGTGGGCGTAGGGTTTTTACCAATAACATAGATAGCTGTAGATGGCTGTGAGTGTAGAGTTTTCTACCCTGGACATTATGTTACTGTATCTAGCTTGTATAGTGGAGGAAGAACAGAAATTTGGTTAAATTTGCATTTATTTCCTCATACTAGTATTCACTTTCACCAAAACCCCTTTCCTGTCAAATAAATAATGTCCATGTAGCATTAATACCAAAGTATAATACATGTACATATGATACCTGGCATTAACAGTTAGACAACTGTCTATTACGTGTATAGAAGACTCATTAAATAGCAGTTGTCACTGGGCTTTCCATGTGTAATAGCATAGCATATCCAATAGCACATCAGTGTATATTGCTGTAAATTGCATTTCCATCTAGGCAGTGGACCAATAAGAATTAGTGTAACGAATCTAAACTACATCTATCACTGAGAGCTAGTCGGTGGCTCAACCATGTATTAATGACAAAATTAAAAATATGTCTAGAGCATTGACATATTATTAGTTCTTACTATTCAAGTAAAATGCCACGGTTCAAATCCTTTGATACAAAAGCAAAACCTTCCTCAAGTTCATTCAATTTGTATGGAAATAATTAAAGTTAATTTCATTTCAAAGCCGTTTAAAAATCAAATAGTGTACATATATCTTGACCAATAGAAGACAGAATCTAAATGTTGACCTACATTTTGATAAGCAACATTTATAGAGACATCATCAATATCGCTGAAACAATTATTGAGCTATTAAACAATATAAACCATGAAGTGCTGAAAAAGACATAGAAACAACAAACTCCGGAAGTGACCTAGATGATTAAAGATGATACCATTTAAGGTCAAGTAGCTAACAGTAAATTGTAATCCGAACGTGACCAGGGTCATCTTAAGCTTTCACGTCATGATCAACGAAGAAATTTTTACCATCGTTATCTTAGATTGTCCCTCCCTAATTGTAACCTTACATAAATATTTCAGACATGTATGTCCTGTTTATTATAATGATGACACAAGTCTAATCAAGTAAAACATAAAATAATTTGCAAATATGTAGCGCCTGCAAGGACAAAACCATTAAAGATCATATGCATTATTCATTAACTAAAGGTAATTTATGACCTAACAATACAAAAGATTTTATGATTATGATTAAAATATTTGATGTTCGGGAAGAAACAAACCATACACGCATATTGTTGTTTTTGTTTTTACGATGTTTACCATTTAGTCTAGTCAAAAACAACAGTCGCTATATATTGTCATTTTAATATCCCCCAGGCAAAGATAGCCTTAGATAGGTTGGATTGAAGGTTTGGATAGTTTTTTTTTTAATCTCATCCTGTTTATTATTTGTTTTCTCAACTCCTTAAAGTCCAGCATCACCCAGGAAGTAAAAAAAAAACAGACATGCGCATCTGGTGCTTGAAAGTAATGTTGGTAAATTTGATATTTATTATTACCTGCATGACATAGATATAAACAATTTGAATGACGTAATGTACATGGAAGGCATACAGGTGTGCATATATGAGAAAATGGACATACAATTTATAAACACTCCAGGTAACACGATACTTGACTTGACACTCAAGTGTCGGGACAGAAATTCCTCTCGTGTTGTGTGATAGTGTTTAGCCATTGGCTACTGATCAGACAATGTACATAGGTCTCTATGACGACAGACAACCCTGGCTAGTTTATATTCACAAGGTCAAACCATTGTAATTCGAATTTAATATTTATTTAAATATGAAACCGTATTGAGTTCGTAAATCAATATAAGATTTAAGGATATTGGGTACATAATGGAGGGCATTTAAGGTAAAATAGGTTGAGTTTGTTTTTAAAAAACGGAAGTAAAAATAAAATTGTTTTAATATTATGTGCTCGATGGATACTAGCATGTACAATACAGATGTTATAACAATATATTTCTCTCCACAGGACTCTAGTATGAAACACACCAGAACCAGCAAATATTACATATACAACAGCTGTGTCCGAACGATCAATATCAGCTGATATGACCCACATCATTATCACATGATGTAATTTACCGTTTTATGATATATAAGTTAATGTTTTTTCATTGTGACCTCTAATGACCCGCGGCGTAAACACCTTCCATAACCGATTACCCCTGTTGTAAAATGCCATTTACAGCAACCTCATTTTTCACGACTCCATTAACGGCTATTAAAACTTTGGCAGAAAAATACCCATTAATTTGACATGTGGATCTGTGGTACAATGATTGCACAATATTGACTTATTAGCTCGGTTAATGCAACATGCCCAATGATTTGTGTACACTCCCTGCAAAATATGTTATTGAAAGGTGCGCACGCATTACAAAATCCAATGAAATTGAAAAGTGTTAAATCCATCACATTGCAGTTACCATTCTCTATTTGTCCGAGCAAACAAACTGCAAATTGACAAGACATAAATCGCTGATTTTTTTACGAACTGACCGTAAATCTTGTCTGTTCAAGTTTAGTTTTTGTTATTTATGGTGAAATTCTCTAAAATATGATTAAATATTTTGCTTCTTGCTTAGAGGAATATCATCAATAAAAGTTTATATTTGCAGGGATTTCTGTTCAATTTTATCAAAAGATCAACAGCTTCGCTTAATTTAAACATGCTGCTGAAGTGAATTTTCTCTCATCATCAAATGGTTTCTTTTCTTTACGGCGTGAAATCCTTTATCATTTTTACATCATAAAAATGAAGCCGTTCCGGTGTTACAAGTGACTATAAAATTGAAAGATAATTCGGCATATACAATTAGTAGGATAGTTTCTTGGCATTGCTTGACAACATTATTATGCAATCTGCACACTGAAAAGAGAGTCACACCGATAGATTCCTAGGGTCAGTACTCCAGAGTTTTCTTAATCAATATTGACGTAATTACGCATGCGTATTGCCAAGTCCATGCTGGATAATTATTTCCACATCTTTCTTCATTAGTGCCTGGACGTGATCAATGGTTAAACTAGGTTATATAATACAGCAATACACAAATAGCCGAAAGCTGAATATTTAATTACTACATTACATGCACTAGTTAGAACGGAATACAGAAGTTTAGCAGTAATTGAGAATGTGCAAGGCTATATACAAATTCTGATGAAACCCATTTATCCTTAATTAACAACCTAACACCAAAAATGAAATAAGTACAATCAAGATGTCAACGGTCCAAAAACATTTTTTATAATGGCTGCAAATGTTTTAATCGTAAATAAATATTTGCTAAACTTACTTGATCTCATTTGAAAAATGTTTGAAGATACCAAAAGGAACAAAAGGAGTAATCAGAAGCCGTATGACAATACAATGTCCAAAAGAAGTAATCAGAAGCCGTATGACAATACAATGTCCAAAAGAAAAGGAACAAAAGGAGTAATCAGAAGCCATATGACAATACAATGTCTAAAAGAAAAGGAACAAAAGGAGTAATCAGAAGCCATATGACAATACAATGTCCAAAAGAAAAGGAACAAAAGGAGTAATCAGAAGCCATATGACAATACAATGTCCAAAAGAAGTAATCAGAAGCCATATGACAATACAATGTCCAAAAGAAAAGGAACAAAAGGAGTAATCAGAAGCCATATGACAATACAATGTCCAAAAGAAAAGGAACAAAAGGAGTAATCAGAAGCCATATGACAATACAATGTCCAAACGATAAGGAACAAAAGGAGTAATCAGAAGCCATATGACAATACAATGTCCAAACGAAAAGGAACAAAAGGAGTAATCAGAAGCCATATGACAATACCATGTCCAAACGAAAAGGAACAAAATGAGTAATCAGAAGCCATATGACAATACAATGTCCAAAAGAAAAGGAACAAAAGGAGTAATCAGAAGCCGTATGACAATACAATGTCCAAACGAAAAGGAACAAAAGGAAAAAAACGTATAAAACACTACAGTACACACACACACACAAAACCAAACCACAACTAAAGATTGAGCAGGTTGAACCCACATGTTCATGAAAGGTTAGCATTTACTGCTCTACTAGTGGCACCCGTCGTGTTACTGCTCTACTAGAGGCACCCGTCGTGTTACTGCTCTACTAGAGGCACCCGTCGTGTTACTGCTCTACTA
>MJUT01001669.1:977847-1008647 GCA_002080005.1 Gigantidas platifrons | reverse complement strand
CAACACTAGCCATAAGACACAGAATAACCCATAGATACAGGCAACACTAGCCACAAGACACAGAATAACCCACCATAGATACAGGCAACACTAGCCATAAGACACAAAATAACCCACCATAGATACAGGCAACACTAGCCATAAGACACAGAACAAAAACAAACAATACAGAAAACACAGCACAGAAAACTAAAAAGATGAATAACACAAACCCCACAAAAACCACCAGGGGTGAAGCCGTTTCTGTTTCTTATAAGGCACACAGTTTGTGTCAAACCTCAACCAACATATAAAGAAATGATAAGGCATAAACCGATGGAGATGTGATTGGCGACGTTTAAGCTGTTAATGTACTTAAAACCTTCCCTCTTGATATCCAGAACTCCAACAGCTAAAAGATATCACCAGAAAAGAAACCAGATTCTGATTCACTTCAACTCCAAGGACCCCATACTTGCACATATACCATTGTGGAATCCAGAAAGGAATACAATACTATTCTTAAAAAACACTGAGGTCAGAAAATTTATAGTAACAAAAACATCCTTTTCCATTAAATAATGAACATCAAACCACAGATAATGATTCGTATGACCATTACCTGTTGTAAATATAATACAAAACCAACCACAGATAATGATTCGTATGACCATTACCTGTTGTAAATACAGTATAATACAAAACCACACATAAAAATCTAACACTAAACATCTATTTACATGAAAAGCCTGAATACTAACACTTATAAACAAAATATTTATTATCAAAAAAGAGAGTGATTGACCTTTTTTGGAGAATATTTTCCCTTTGATACTCCGAGTTTGTCCTATATGATCGAATGTTGACTGCTTAACGTCCAGCGGCGAATATCTCATGCATATACAGGACGATAACAAGTGATAACAAGTTCAACAAAATATAAAATAAACGTTAGAGAATACAGAAGGGGCAATCAACAAAGGACAATCCAGAGAAACTGACAACAAAGGTTACACAAGACGAAGAAAAACAAAACAAAACAAAAACGCAACACAATGTGTTGGACAACACTATACGCATATAAATATATAGCAATGAAAGAGGAATGAGACAACATTTGACGGCTACTGGAAAAGAAAGAGGATTCGGATAGGGATTACAATAACTTAGCCCTTTATAGGGCTACAATGCGCCTTCTATTCTTTTTTTTCAATCTACACAAGAGGTATTTAACGGAAAAGGAGCTTGGTACTCTCCAACAACTGTAGCCATTGGGGTTAATTCTGTCTTGTAACTGGATAATTTCAATCGAGAGTGTATTTATTCCCCATAGCCTAACTCGGCAGCTTTGTGGGTCATGTCCTGGGAACCATCACTAGTACCCTTATCAGTTTGTTCTCAACATAGTAGAAAATTGTGCAATAAAATCAGTAATCCAAAATATTTAGCAAATTATATAACACCAACATTTCCAATTACCAATATGCTAAAATCTATGACCATTTTCGGTGAAGAAAACTATTAAACGGTTTTAAACATGCAACAGCAATTTTTCAAATTCTCTACATACTACATACTGTATATCTAAAACAATCCATTACCACAAGATAACAGTTAAAATTTACAGTTCCTGAAAGATGAAAAAACGACATTAAAAATACAAAACAACCACAATATCTTATTAGGGATGAAGTAAAGGGGAAAACAATTAACACATAACAAAAGATTGTGAAATTAAAAGAAACAAGCAGAATACCAAAAAGGTTAGTTCAATTAATCACAGTCGGTCTAGATATCTAAACAACTTTAGTCTATTGAGAAATAAAATTTGAAACTCAAAATGAGATTTTGTTTGAAAGCATTGTATTAAATTCAAATATAAAACATACTACATTGAAACATCTTAATGAAAATTATTTTATTCGTCTTGAAAATCAATGAATAACTATGCAGCGACTGCACATCTAACTAACGCTGTGGATTTTCTGCATAGACATGGGTAGACAACAAAATCCCCCTGAACATGGACAGGAATCTAAATCCCCCCTGAGAAATAAAAATATCTCATTCAGGTAAAAAAATACATGGCTATCAAATTTATTCCTTTTTTGTACAGCAAAACAATAGAGAAAAGAATTTTCCCAGACTTTTTTATGAATTGACCTGAACCTTCTAACAAACAATAAACTTTGGGCAAATGAATTCACCTGGACCTCTTGACCGTGGTCATTTAATCTCATCAAAATTAATGTTCTCAAAAAATATCCTGCCACAATTAACCAACAATAGCCGACCATGTTCCCTGACCAGTCATAAATAAAATGCATTTGAAAGATATGCTTCAGGTGGTCAATATAAATGGTCACTAGTCATTATAAACTTTGTCCATTCAACCATTATTGAATACCATAAAAAAAGTTTATAGCGGGTCATTATTATACACCCTCCATCTACTTAATCTAAATGAAGGAAATGCCATTTTAAAAATTAATATATTTTAATAGTAATGCCTGAAGTTTAGTTCTCAAGCAAATCTCTATAACTGAAACGTGCACCTGCAATAAGATTTTATCCATGTTTGTATTCGTTCATCTCTTTACATATGTTTTGATACAAAGTTGAACATTAAACAAATAGATCATAAGAAGAGTTTGAAGATACCAAAGAGGTAATCAGAAACCGTAAATCGAAGGATAGACAACAGACAGTCCAGTCCAAAAGGACAAACAACGATCTACAAAACATTACATATAAAACTAAAGATCGACTAACACGAACCCCACTAACACTGAGTAACAGTCTGAACTTAAAAGATGAAATTATAAAAGTGTTATCCATGTTTGTATTTGTTTACCACTTTACATATATTTTAGTAGAAAGTTGATATTCATAGAATTTCAAAAAACACAAAATTATATCATAACAGTCTGAACTTAAAAGATGTAATAAAATAATTACAGACTAAGACTATTTAGTCTTAATCCTAAAAGTATTTCTTCGACTTTAATGGGAGAAAATCTGCCAAATTTATTTTCATTCAGTATATTTGAATTTTAAATATAATGTTCAACTTGCAATAATAGTGGAAATAGAGTGACAAGAAGATAGAACATTGTCAAGACTTAATGAGATACTTTAAATCTCTGAACGGAGGCATAATTGTGAAAACTTGGAATTTGAGGACGTCTTGTATGCTTTATTACCAATAGCATTTCTTTAACCGTTACGTAAAATCAATAGAAAATAGCTACTTTGCAGCTTTGTAGCAAAATAGAATTTCACTTTTTTAATCTTTGTGATCAAAAGACCCCTGATGACCATGTGCAACACTATAAAACCGTTAATTGACAAATGAAATCTAAATTCTTGAAGACATATTTTTTTCTTAAGTAGTTAGTGTGTCAGCTCTAGCGTTATTTTGAGTGTTATTTTTCCGACGATTCTTTCATTAAATAGTGTCTATTATGATACAAACACCATGTTATTACACAGTTCTATACTAATAAAATTTTCATGTTAATTGAACTCTTTGGAAAAAAGACTATAATGTATGTTTGCTTGCATGTTGGTTTTCTTTTCTTCTCTGACATGTTTACGACTCGATCTATAAGTAAGATACGTTTGATGATACCAAAGGGATAGTCATAAGCCGTACATCGAAGAAAGACAGGCAATACATTGGCCAAAAGATACCAAAGGGATAGTCATAAACAGTACATCGAAGAAACACAGGCAATACATTGGCCAAAAGATACCAAAGGGATAGTCATAAACCGTACATCGAAGAAACACAGGCAATACATTGGCCAAAAGATACCAAAGGGATAGTCATAAACCGTACATCGAAGAAACACAGGCAATACATTGGTCAAAAGATACCAAAGGGATAGTCATAAACCGTACATCGAAGAAACACAGGCAATAAATACATTGGTCAAAAGGAAAGATAATGATCTGTAAAACACTATATAGAAAACTCAAGATTGAGCAACACGAACCCCATAAAACATCTCTCCCATTGAACTTGAAATAAAGGATATCCAAGATACAGCTTGGTCTGCTTCATATCTTGACCTACATCTAGAAATTGATAGTTGGGACCAATTAAGAACGAAACTTTGCGAAAAAAGGAGAAGATTTCAATTTTGAACTTTCCATCTATATGTAGCAACATTCCAGCAGCACCTGCATATTAACTATATATCTCTCTCTCAGTTGAAACGATACCCCAGAGCTTGTGATTCCTGTCAGAATTTACTTGACATAAGGTTGTCTGCTAACAAGGAAGCTACTATCGAACCAGAAGGGATCATTTCGAAAGATTATCCTCATGACGTGGCTAATCATTAGGAATATCTGTGTGATAGATGAACACAAATCTATTCAGTTTGTCCAAGTCACAACCCTATTCTTCTTTCCTCTTTCATGATTTCTTTTTACAAGAGTAACACGACGGGTGCCACAATTGGAGCTGGATCTCTGGACCTTTCCGACGCATCTTAGTTCACTCCTTGTTGTTGTATGGTTGGTGTTGCTTAATGTTTAGTTCTCTGTAGAGTTTGTTATCGATAAATGTTTGTTTTATTTATGTCCCTTTTCTTTTGGACAGTTGCATTTTCTTTGATTTATGCCAAATTAACATTAGTATAATTATTTGACTTTTAGACAATTCCCATGTTATCAAAGTCTTAATCCTATTTTTTTTAATAGCCTTTTTGTTTACGTGTCGTTAAAGCCATAGTTCGCTGTTTTTATGTTGATCTCTAAATTTCCGTATCGTTAAGCCATAGTGCTACTGAAGTTGCATTTTTAGTTTCCGAATTGTCAGAGCTATAATTCTACTGTTTGTTGTTGCTGTTCTGGTTCCCATTTTGTCAGAGCATTAATAGACTAGTTCTACTGGCTTTAACTTGTTCCCGTGTCATCAAATACCTTAGGTAAGCTGGTTTAATGTGGCTTTCTTTAGTTCCCTTGTTGTCAATGATATAGGTCTACTGGGTATTGTCTTATTGGTTCACATTTTGTCAGACAATAATGTTTGTTTTATGAGCTTTTCGTGCGATCTTGTCGTTTCATTGCGTCTTTTATGAGTTTCCTTTGTATCACGGCTATTATTCTGCTGATTTTATTTGGTTTGTCCTAATCTTCTTTTCGTTATGCAGTTTTTTACTTGTTGTTTGTTGTGTGTTTCTCCTTTTAGGTTCAACATTGTATCATAGTATAGTAACATGTATACAACAAACTTATCTACATGTGTTAATATCCCATCAAATAAAACATTAATCTAGACTAGAGTTAAAAATTACCAGTCATATAGTAGTCATCTTAAAAACAACGCAAGACTATTTGAAGAATAAGCAAACTTCTTCTTTTTTTTTTTTTTATAAAGTGATAGAATAAGTATGCTTTAACATTGACACGGGACACATTTGGCAGTGTGTGAATAAGTCTTTAATAAGAAGCACTGCGATTAATTTGTCAAGTTAGTGACACTGAATTAATAAATTGTGTAAATTTACAATTACACAAAAGTTATGCTTTTTGCATTGCTAAATATACATTATTCCAGAATAAATTAAGTTAATATTAATTTTTTTTCATTCACAATACATCAGATAAATTTTGCTGAGAACTTGTGTGCATTAAGATTACAGATAGAACCTTAGATGAAATGAAATATGTTTTAATATGTAGCTAGAACTAATGGCATTGACTAACATATCTCATCATGAATTGCTTATCTAGTTTTATTATTCATCATATTTTTCTTTCTTTTCTTAAATTTATTGCACTTTCTCTTCATTGTTAAAAACAAAATCCAGCGCCCAGTTAATTATCAACCCTGTTAATTAGTATAGTATAATACTATAGAGTACAGCGAGACCCACGTCAAAACCATATAAAAGGATTTCTATATTTCCAGTCATACTATGACGCTTGAACTTAAATCCTCATCTACTGCATTGGTCTGGGTTGATTAATCTTTAGTTTTATTTTTTACGTTTTCTTAACAAATGGAACCACGGTTACTCCACAATGGCCTATTTTGTATTTAATCAATCTTTTGACCTTGGTCGAACCTGGTGAAGGTTACTCCACAATGACCTATTTTGTATTTAATCAATCTTTTGACCTTGGTCGAACCTGGTGAAGGTTATTACAGAAACGGTTACTCCACAATGACCTATTTTGTATTTAATCAATCTTTTGACCTTGGTCGAACCTGGTGAAGGTTATTCCAGGGAACCACGGTTACTCCACAATGACCTATTTTGTATTTAATCAATCTTTTGACCTTGGTCGAACCTGGTGAAGGTTACTCCACAATGACCTATTTTGTATTTAATCAATCTTTTGACTTTGGTCGAACCTGGTGAAGGTTACTCCACAATGACCTATTTTGTATTTAATCAATCTTTTGACCTTGGTCGAACCTGGTGAAGGTTATTCCAGGGAACCACGTTACTCCACAATGACCTATTTTGTATTTAATCAATCTTTTGACCTTGGTTGAACCTGGTGAAGGTTATTACAGAAACGCACTAAATTAGATAACTACGTTTTTTATTACTATCAACCTCTGACCTCCATAAGTAATTCCATTTGTATATAGCCAGGTAATATAATAATAAAAAAAACAACAACCCTAGATAACAAATTTAATGCCCACGACACTTCTGGTATAACATTCATCAGGTACGCTTAAAGTAATTAGTGTCAATACAGCAAATAGTATATATCATGTAATGGAGTTAGGGTTGTGGTATTTAATGCCACTTTCAACAATATTTCAGTTATATCGTGGCGATCGGTTTTATTGGTGGAGGAAACTGGAGTACCCGGAGAATAACATCGACCTGTCACAACTCACGGACAAACGTTATCACATAATGTTGTATCGAGTACAAATATTATTATGTGTTTAAGTTTCTTTTCCATCCTTTGTTTAAAAAACATATTATGTACAAAACAAATGACATAGCGATCATTAGTGCACACTGATAATGTGTTAATATGACAATATAACAGATGTCACAGATATTATATAGATAACATATTGTATACCAAATTAGGTGGTAAAAAAGAGAAACACGAGTATGTTGAAGTTGCAGCAGCTAAAATGAATTAACATTCCCTATTATTATGTTCTCACACAATAAAAACGTCTATATATACTTTAGTGAGCACGGCCCGTTTCTGGAATAACCTTCATCAGATACGCTCATGATTACGATGGAAACCACATGCCAATAACTAGAGACCACATCCAAACCTGAGCAGGGCATACAAAAAGAAATAAATATGTTAATACCATAGGCTAAAAATGTATTTTTAAAAATCAGTTCCGTAGCGCAACATATAAATGACCTGTCTATGGTGCCCTTCCTATTTTGATTGCACAACTGGTTTGAGAATTAACAAACAGGTTCCTCTGGTTAATTTCGTGAACATCTGATATCGTGGGGGAGAAGAGGTTTGGGCACATAAAGCCAGTTAATCCCGACATTACCTATTAAAGTGTCTGTACCAAGTCAGGAAAGTGAGTGGTCATGTAGATGTGTCTTATAGAGGTGTCAATTTTACCTCTTTCTGTGATAGTACAACTTGATTTTGGAACTGTTCCAAGAATGTGGTAATTTTTGTGTTTTTCATGTTATTACAGTATTGCTCTAGAAGAATTCCGTTTGCTTTTCCGTATGTCATATTGTGTTGTACCCGGATTTATTACATTTTATGTATCCGAATTTAATTTTCCATGTGCACTATTTCGTTAGATCTAGACTTTCATTTCCATATGGTCAAATGGTAATGTATATTTTCTTGGTTTTCCGAATGCAAAATTATGTTGTATCCAAATTTACTTATCCATACCTAATTGTATCCTGATTTAGTTTTTTCGTGCGCCATATTGTTTTAGTTTCCGTACCATCCATTCGACTGATATATTATTTAAAGATATAGTGAGTATTTCTATTGCATTTGGTAGTTGTTTCAATGATGAGTATATAAGTATAAAACATTTATCATAGACAAACTTGTTGGTGATTATAAATATAGACCAATTCAGAATATTCTAGTAATGAATAGTGATAAATATAGACCAATTCAGAATATTCTAGTAATGAATAGTGATCTAAGAAGGGGTCAACTGGTTAATAATAGCTCAACTAGTCAAAACATGATTTTTAGTAAACTCATTACTCAATCATTATGAGAAAAAAAAACCAGTGATGGTCAACAATTCCACCAAAGTCAACAAAAGGGACAACCACCTCTCATCTTAACTCGCTGAACATTTGTTTTTGTGTTCTCTGAGAAGTTGACTTTTAATAATAATATGTAAATCTTAGAATACCTTTCAAAAATAATTTTAATTGCTTTATTATTCCTTGTAAGGAACACTGTCCCTTAGTGTAAATAAGCCCCCGTCCAATGTTAAACATTGTACCATTTGAACACATTACTAAAATTAATTGCTGTTTTGTTAAATGCTATCTGTTTTTTTTTGTCTTAAGAAAACTTAATAAATGATAAATCTATTTTTGGGGGTCTCTTTGGCTTAAAAATGGTTCAATGGTTACAAGATTTATTAACTATGGACCATATATTATCAGTGACCTGTCCTTGATTCTATTGGTGGTATGGAATTCCAATAATTAGGATTTTTTTGTTTTCCCTGATTTGTGGGAATAAAAGCTGTTTCTAAGAAATATCGGTATTGACCAATCACAGTTTTGTTTTACCGTTAGCTTTCATGGATGTCATTTGAACTCATTATATAAATAAAAAACAGGAATTTCCCAAGAAATAAGATTGAATATATCAGGTTTTATGTTAAAAAAAATGTCGTCAGTTAAAAAATAACATCAGACTCAAAATCAATTATGCATTTATTTTCATTTTGGCATATTAAGGAAAAATACAGAAACACTGAAAATCCGCAATATTCAGACAAAAATTTGAGCATTCATTTGCTGACTCAAACAGGTTGAGGAGATGGTTGCCTTATAAACAGTCTCTAGAATATTTAGTATATGATATTTTCTTCTTTATTAAGTGTAAAATATAGTTATGAATTTTTTATATTCTAAATATTAATTTAATAGTTCAAAAACAATTTGATCAACATTAAATAGAAAAAAAGAATAGCTACAACACCCTGTACAAAACAATTGCCAACTACATTTAAAATAACGACTTTTGTCTTGGGTTGACCAGAAACATTGACTTTTTGAACTTTTGCTTGAATGACAATTTATTTATTTGTCTCATTGAACAAGCTGGATCACCAGATTATTGTTATTTTATTTCACCGTCGACCCCGGATCACACATGACTTGACCCCCATCAATTACTACTTTAAAGGTGACCACCGAGGGCTACCGAGTGGACCAACTATTGACCAGCGGAAATTTAATTACCGCTATCCAAGCCAAGCTTTGAAATATCGATCAATCACATCTTTTGACAAGATCACGTTTTAATGTTAAAACGAAATAATAAAATTTCTTCAGTAAAATCAATAAGCTTATAGTAATTAAAATGGAGAAAGAAATGAACAATCCTTGAATGAAATAAATATTCTCTGCCACACAGACTACTATTAGGGTGTCACTGATGGCAAACCTAAATTATTGTAAAATAGATGTCATTATTTCCTGAACAAAAAACCCCCCAGATATCTGCTGAATTAAAATGTATTCTCCTATGAGACAATTGTCAAATAAATGTCTTCTTCCTACCATAGATACAAGAAGATTTTAAATTTCAGAAACCTCCACAAAATAATTATTAAATCCTACTTCACCTTCTTTACCCTTTTTCAATAAGAGTGCGCAAGATTTATATTATCGAAGACATTTCACACATAACAGGGGAAGATAACCCATTATATATGATGCTGTCACTATGATTGATTGACTGATTAATTGATTGATTGATTAGAATGCCCTGTTTGCCATTTGAAATTCAATGAACATGTTGAATGAGTGAAAGCATATTATTCCACAATATTGCTGGAAACGATTCTTCTACAGTGATAATCCAGACACTGAACGAACCAGGACAACACATATTGCTACAAGAAGAGTTTAAAGATACCAAAAGGGGTAATTAAAACCCGTAAATAGAAGGACAAAGAACACAATTACCAAAAGAAAAACGACAAACAACGATCTAAAAAACTAAAGATCGAGTAACACGAACCCCACTAAAAACCAGAGATGAACTCAGGTGCTCCGGAAGGGTAAGCAGTTCTTTCTCCACTAGTGATAACCATTCTTGTACAGTGATAACTCGGACGCAGGACACAACGTAATCAAAGAACCAGGACAACACATATTGCTACGATCATTAGAGGGTGGGGCCATGTGGTCAAAATGTTTCACCTTCTCTTGTTAATAACACGCGACATGTAGGGACCCCACGATCTGAGGAAAATTGTGTTGGGAGTCGCAAAAAACTAAATATGCACACAAAATATTCACCCCACATACAAAAACAAAGTAAAAAAAATATGAAAACAAAAAATAATAATACAATAATTAATTTTGTTATATATATTTTTTATTATTCCACCTTTCGACTTTGACTATACCTGGTGAAGGTTATTCTAGACTTTGACTATACCTGGTGAAGGTTATTCTAGACTTTGACTATACCTGGTGAAGGTTATTCTAGACTTTGACTATACCTGGTGAAGGTTATTCCAGAAACGTGTCGTGCGCACTAACTTTGATATCTACGTTTTTATTGAATAAAAATCAAAATTAAAAAAGAACATAAATAAAAATCAAAAAAAGGATTCTTATTTATAATCACCTTTTATGTGATAGTAAAAAACCAGTCTAAAAGGCATCACATAACCTAGAACAAAATTTAATATACATTGGAGGAAGCCACGGTGTTCTTAATCCAAGACAATAACTTAAGAGAGGTTTATATTAAAAATACATTTTAGTTCAGACATGGAAAGTTCGCATGTATCGGTCAATGTATGATGGCAACTACATTTTTGTATATCATTTCTAAAGTTACGATTTCTGCATAAAAACGATGTTCGGTTCGCCTTTACCTCCAGTTGTTTGCAGGAGAGCTCCTGTCATATTGTGTCGTGTTTCTGTTTGTCTTTATCTTGTATACACCCTATGTAGACAGTTTCTCTAGATTGTCAATTTTTGATGGCCCCTTCAGTATTCTCTAACGTTTATTTATAAGATTTCCGTAATATGGGATGAGTTATAAATCAGACCAGAGAACCTCACAATAATATGAGGAAAGAGTACAAGAATAGATTAGCTGAGGTACAAAAACTAAATTATACAAAAGTGAGGAGTAAAGAGGAACAACTAAGAATCAAAACATTAGGTCCGTCTTACATGAATAAAGCTTAACAGGGACCGACCAAGTAGCCCGAGACTTAAATTTTGGATATTGCATGTGCATCGATAATTACTAGGTCTAAAGACATCTTGCTGGGTTATTAAAATTTTCGTCATAGGAAACCCAGTCGGCAACTGCAGCAAAAAAAAAACAAAAAACAAAAAGTGCAGCCAAATTCTTGTCTCACCTATACCTATATGTGTTACATTTTCATTCAATATATACTTTGAACTACAAAATCGTATTAAACTAAAATGGAATTAAAGACAATTGAGATGGATCCAGTTTTTTTTAGCTATGAATTGGTACTAAAAACTAAAATAAATGTAAAATATAACTATTCTAAATAAAACCAGCAAGTGATATTCCAAGACAGGACAAGGCCATTGATACCAAAGGTTTTTTTTCTCACAGGAACCATAACTCTTACAATCAACTACTTAATATCTGTATTTTTATAATCCTAAATTAGTGTGGTCAATAACTTAAAAAGAAAGCAAATTATAGATTTTAGGAGAGTTAGGCTGCAGAAAACAGCTGGTAAATGACACAATTGGGTCATACTGGCTAATGAACTTGAAATAAAACAAATACAATATACAGATTAGTTTAAGTGACATTATTGGGTAAGTTAAAGTCCAAATATGAGTGTAAAGACGAAAAAGCTCGTAATCAGATATAATTTCCTCGACTTTATGTTCTTATTTTCTTTCATAAAGGTGATATACAAAAAAAATCATTAACAAAAACAAGTTGTTTGCATAAATAGGTAAGAATAATGGGGAAAAAAATCATCGTCTCATGTATCCATTTCGCAATTCTAGCTTTAGTGTAAACTTTTTATTGCTTCAAATTCGATTGACAAATACAGTAGTTATATCTTTGATTGGTTAATACAGAGTCGCCATGTGTGTTCAGTTGTTGTCCAGATAGGGCGCTCATTTTCTCAATTCTAATTCTCAATTCTTGTACTTCACTGTTCTCTCTTTTCATTTGCCCTCTCCAACCTTTGATTAAATATGATTGAACATTGGTAAACTTAGTATTAGTCTTTTGCTTGATTGGGGTCAAGGGTGAGGAAACATCAAAACAATGCTACCAATGCCATGGTATATTTCAAAGTTAGAATCGTTGCTATCATTCTGTTCTGTTAAATACAAGAACGATTCAAAAACATAAAACGAAACGAATCTCAACTGCAGAAATGAAGACGGAAAATATAAGATTTCTGTGTTTGTTTTAAAATATTTGACTATTAGGCTTGTGCCATTGAAAAAGTCAATAAACTATGCCGTATGGATAAAATAGACATGTTTTACATGACTGGGGGTGAATATGTAAATAAACAGCCCTCAGGTAAGTCAGTGACCGAAAAGTGTGGTCATCGACCACTGTCCTTATACTTTATACATATTTTTGTGATTAACTTGATCATATAAATGTAAAAAGTAAGCAATGCATATACAAACACGGATATTTAATTCCCTTTTCCCATATCAGCACTTTAAAACATTCAATAAACGTGAGATTAAAAGGCAAATATGCACAAAGCACATAATTGAACATATATTTAGAAATTGTTGGTATTCTCGTTGTTACATTACAGGCAATATTTGATTTTCCACGTCAGTTGCTATATCTATAATAATCTTTGTTTTGTGTTCTTCTGACTACCACGAAAACAAACGTTTACGCTGTGTTTTCTAACATTGATATAGTCTAGTAAATCTAGTTCGAAATACGACATTATAAGTGTCGTGATCTTGGAACACAAAAGAGTTAGAATAAAATACATACATTTCCTGGCTTGGTACATGCACTTCAGTAACAAGTGGCGGGGCTAAACTAGTTTTATGGACCCAAATTGATTTCCAATTATTACTTATACGCTTTACCATGACTTCCAAGAACACGAAGGACTATCCAACTTAACACTTAGAAACAAATTAAGGTAAAGGGACAGGGCTTTCATAGCTGTTCTACATTTCACAGTCACATTGGGGTCTTCAACAATCTGAATGAGCACAACTCATGGCCTAAAATGATTGGGAAACGGTACCTAGCCTGTTGATTAAAGCTATATCTGGACATCTTCGTCATTTTGGTGTATATACTTTTATTTTCCAGATGCAGGGTTAGCAACTAGAAAACGAAATACAAGTGAAGTATTGTGCAATAACTCTTGATAATGATGCAATTCTAGCTCCAATTGTAGACGTGAAGTCCATTCAAACAATTTGATGTCTTAGACCACCCCAACTTCTGTGTGGAGAATCTGTCACATATATTGTAAAACGAATAGGGAAAATGAGTTCACTCAAACACCATTCCAGCCAATCTTGGTTTATAAATAAACAAACTGGTAAGTAAAGTTTACATACAAACCCAAAAAATATGGTATACATCTAATTTATCATGAAACTATGCGCTTTGGATTTCATCTAGAATGTAGAAATAAAGACACTCTGGTAACCTTAGTTTGAATGAATTTAAAGATGCTTAATAATTGATATTAGATGTCATGAATTTAACCTACTTTTTTCTAAAATGTAGGAGAAATAGAAAAATTAAGAATTTATTGGATAGAGAACATTGCAGCCGATTACCAATGATCATGGTCTCAAAGGAGGGGATTTCGTATGAACAGACCAACACCAAGCAAACACGCATTTACCAAGGGTTGATAAAAGATCTGAACAAAATGAGTTAACAGCCACAATTAACACTGTAATGTGACACTATCCAATTTGTTACTTTATTTAATTGTTTTGTCTGTCGTGAGCATGGCTTGTGTAACCGTACACAACGAGTGCCACTTGTGGAGCAAGAACTGCTTACCCTTCTGTAGCATCTGACTTTACTCGCGTTCCTAGTGGGGTTTTTGTTGCTATATCTTTAGTTTTTGTTGCTATATCTTTAGTTTTTGTTGCTATATCTTTAGTTTTTGGTGTAGTCTTTTGTGGATCATTGTTTTTAAAAGAATTATTTTCTTTTGTCCGTTGTGTTGTCTGTCCTTCTTTGAATTGTGGTTTTTGATTACCCCTTTGTTTTTTTTCTAAACTTTTCTTGTTTTTGATTTCTGTCTTGTTCTCGTAACTGCTATTTTGATTTCTGTCTTGTTCTCCTAACTGCTATTTTTCCTTTTTTCACTAATGTCTATCTGGCTTTTAGTTTTTTTGTAACGATCCCTGGAATTGATATTTTACCTTTCTCCCTTCTCAGCAAAATATATGATATCACAAGTTCTTTTTTATGGAAACACCTTTATCGTTTTAAACAAGGTAATTGTTGGAAGTAGCAAGGATTAAGAACAAAATTTCACAAAATTCTTTAAATAAAACTGTAAATTATTTGTCACTTATTGGACATATTATAACTTGTCATACATATATTCAGTCAGCTACATCGTACAGATAAAACTGCCTGTAACCATTTAAAAAGTGTCATGGTGGTTACATTACTGCACAAACTAGTGTTAAAATCATGATCCCATGACATCCAAGCTGACAACAGGAAAATATATAATAAACTCATTACGTTGTAATCAGAGCAGAAATGCAACCCAATCGGGTATAAAATGTTCCGGGTATTTGCTCTTGTTGGACTGTAAATTTTATTGAAAACTATTTTCAATCATATTTAATAGGATAGTGACACTTGAAAAAAATTCAAAAGAAATTGAAATGTATTTAGTTTACGTATTACCACGCTTTTTCCCCAGTCATAGTTGAAACGACGAGTCCAGTATATTACATCGTTTTCTTCGCTTGAATGAACTCTACTATTTATAGAAAAGCCCTACTTTTGAAGACAATTACCTCCCATTCACTGTCGCCTGGCTTTTACTTATTTTAAATATTTACTGTAATATACAATTAAATCAATATGGACCTCAGATACTGAAGTAATTTTTTCCCTAAAGTTAAAAGAAAATGGCGATATGTATTAATATTAGATTGAATATGTAAATGACAACTGTTGTATATATGTATTGTAGTTCAAAAATGTTTTGTCAAAGACGCTACGACTATATGAACATCATTGACTTTTTAGATGACTTTTTCCAAAAGGACACTGACCACCATTATGGAACATTGTCTAAACGGGTTTCAAGAACCTACTGAAATAACCTGACTCTAAGCTGTAGATGACAGTGCAGAAAACACCAGTCAGAAGATATTTTAGTTGTAAAGGATGAGGATATAACAACAGAACGTACACAATCAACAACAAAATAAAACCCAGAGAACACAAGTCAGTAGAACTTACACAAAAACGAAACAAACAGAGAACACAAGTCAGTAGAACTTACACAAAAACGAAACAAACGGAGAACACAAGTCAGTAGAACTTACACAAAAACGAAACAAACAGAGAACACAACTCAGAAGAGATTGTTGAGTTGAGATACGATCAGGATACAACGGTACAAACAACGAAGTAAACAAAACACAAATCAGATAAAAATCTTGAGTAAGATCAAGATATAAAAGCAACAACAAAACATACACAATCAACGAACAAAACAGAGAAAACAAGCCAGGAATTTTTTTTGAATAGTAATAAGATAAATTTAAATAAGCAACCACTTGTTACTTAACTTTTAATATGAATATTTTCAGGTATACAATAGTAAGAAAAAGTTACATTCGACGAGACGATGATGATGTCCACTTTGTCATAAAGCAACATTATCTTAGTAGGATTATCATAGCGATACCTTACTGAAACAAAGGTCCACGAGTAGACATGTCGATACACTCGGACACATCATCCATATTCCGAGTCTACCAGTCTGTAATCTTACTCTTTAATGCTGCGTGCTTTGCTGAGAAACGACAAATACCAATCTTAGTCTTTGACTTGATCCAACCGGGACTCGAACACACGATTTACCGCACTCGTGGCAAGCACGCTAACCATTACACCACTGATGAGGTATTTCTAGTAGAGATAGGATCATGGTAAAACCGAACAAACACAACGAACAAAACAGGATAGATGTCTGCTTTGGAGATTGGATGAGGATACAAAAGCAATACTGTAATAGCACAAACAAACAACAACAGCTAAGAGGACACACACTCCCATTCAAACCGGGAGCAATACCAGGACCTGTAGTAATAATTGTATTTACTGTTCCATAAATGACACACCACTTCCTTGTAAAATATAATTCCTATTTAAAGGAAAAGAAATTCACATGTTAACAAGAGAAATATGTGGGTAATGAGATGTGACATAATTCCCTATGGAATAATAAATTTATAATGATGATTATCTCCTTTCTGAGGTCACGACTTAATATTTGGTTTCTCGTAAGCAATGTCAAAACAGTAGGTAGAATGGGGTATCAATATAGATACAAACTCCTTTGTAATATGTCTAATGCGATGCGGGTATATATCTGTCAGTTGTATCCTTATAATTCTACTTGACTTTGAATAAACGAAAAGTTGGTAAATGGTTGTTGGGAGTGATAATGAATCATCTATCTATTGGTGTTTCCGACTAAACACTCCTTATTCTTGTTTCTCAGAAGCCCTCGCATAAAATCTGCTTCATCGGAGTATACAAAGACTGTCACAAGACATCGAATACAGTGTCTTCCCATTGCAATGCCAATATATTGTTGCAAGAAGAGTTTGAAGATACCAAAGGGGCAATCAGAATCCGTATATCAAACAAGGGACAACACAATGGCCAAAAGATACCAAAGGGCCAATCAGAATCCGTATATCGAACAAGGGACAACACAATGGCCAAAAGATACCAAAGGGCCAATCAGAATCCGTATATCAAACAAGGGACAACACAATGGCCAAAAGATACCAAAGGGCCAATCAGAATCCGTATATCAAACAAGGGACAACACAATGATCACGAGAAAAAGTACAAAAGGACATTTATCAAATTTATCAAAACTAAGGTCATCATCCTCCCTCAGATATAGGCTAGCCAGTTTGTGCTATCCTGTTTATGCCCATTGGTTGACTTACTTTCCAATCTTTTGACTGAGTGTACCTTATGAAGGTTATTCTAGAAGCGAGTCGTGGACACTTCTAAATTACATATCTAGGTTTTATTCGCCCATCAAAAATGAGAATTTTTTTTGTCCATTACAAGGTCAAGTCTTTTTACAATGTGAGTGTGTGTTTTCTCTCTACCTCAAAAATCAACAAACATGAATGATCAGTAGATATAAAATGTTTATATGAATTAGAAATCCAGACGTCACCACGTGCTATTGATGTTCTGCATAACCCAAACTTTGCTATCTGGATTCCATTTACCCTCAAAGAACTCGAGATAAAAAAACTACAGAAAAAAAAGCTTCCTGTCTCATTTCTTTCTACCAGACTCTATGACAAAAGAGACGACTTCAATTTTGCAATTACAAATTGTTCACACCTTGATAGTAACGTACCAACCGTGAACCACTTCCCGTATAGACTTTATATTTCACAACCCATACAGTACAGTTTGTAGTTTGTATTTAGATTGTCTGTAACGGCACTGTCTTCTGAGTACTAAAATATTAGGTCAATGATTTTTCTTAAAGAATCGTCTCATCTGTCAAAAATAAATTTCAGAAGATATCAACATCTTGTAAAATAGTATGTCACTTGCGTACAGATGACGTAAGATGACTATTGACAATTAGATGTTGGTTCAAAGCTGACTATTGTTTCTCTATTATATCTTTTGATGGCCTTGTTTACTATCTAATATTTATATGATGATCGAGGCCATCGGTCCTCCTTTATAGAACTAATTTTATACATATGACAACTTCTGTCTCACTAGGATTAAGTACCGGTATATTATGCGTCAAGGGTTCAGCATTCTTTAAAACGAGGCTGCTCATCCAGTTCTATGCGAGTGTTGGCATTTTACTCACACATGTAAAACCTTTGCATGACTACATCATTTCATTAAGCGAGATTAAAACATATTTAAGCCCGCCATTTTTTTTTATTGACGTGCCTGTTCCAAGCTAGGCAAGTGATCGGTCATATATATATGCGTTTAAAAATAGGGGTATCAATTTTACCTCCGTTTCTACTATCAGATTTTGGAGCTGTTCAGACAATCTGGTAATTTTTGCTTTTCATTTTTTTAAAATACATTGGCTATTAATATAAATCGTGTCATCGTGTATGAAATTGTGTTTAATGTCAATTGGTAATATAAACTTGCAATTACGTCAATACAAATGTACATATGAAACTCTGCTTTACAAATATTAAAGCCTTTTAATAATTTATGAACTGATATATAAAATTTACAGCTCCTAGATAATATAATTATTATTAAAACTTTAAGGTCAATCTCTCCCAGGTGTAGATAACACTATCCTGTTAAAACAAGACTCTTGGATTTCTTGTTCCCAAAGTTTTAAATTGTTCCCCTTTTCAGTATTTTGACTTTGAACGTGCCTGATGAAGGTTGGTTGGTTTCCTGTTCCCAAAGATTTTAAAATTGTTTGGCTTTAAAGTATTTTGACTTTGAACGTACCTGATAAAGGTTAGTTAGTTTTCTTGTTCCCAAAGAGTTTTAAATTGTTTGGCTTTAAAGTATTTTGACTTTGAACGTACCTGATAAAGGTTAGTTAGTTTTCTTGTTCCCAAAGAGTTTTAAATTGTTTGGCTTTAAAGTATTTTGACTTTGAACGTACCTGATAAAGGTTAGTTAGTTTTCTTGTTCCCAAAGAGTTTTAAATTGTTTGGCTTTAAAGTATTTTGACTTTGAACGTACCTGATAAAGGTTAGTTGGTTTTATTGTTCCCAAGAGTTTTAAATTGTTTGGCTTTAAAGTATTTTGACTTTGAACGTACCTGATGAAGGTTAGTTGGTTTTATTGTTCTCAAGAGTTTTAAATTGTTTGGCTTTAAAGTATTTTGACTTTGAACGTACCTGATGAAGGTTAGTTGGTTTTATTGTTCCCAAGAGTTTTAAATTGTTTAGCTTTAAGGTATTTTGACTTTGAACGTACCTGATAAAGGTTAGTTAGTTTTCTTGTTCCCAAAGAGTTTTAAATTGTTTGGCTTTAAACGTACCCGATAAAGGTTAGTTGGTTTTCTTGTTCCCAAAGAGTTTTAAATTGTTTGGCTTTAAAGTATTTTGACTTTGAACGTACCTGATAAAGGTTAGTTAGTTTTCTTGTTCCCAAAGAGTTTTAAATTGTTTGGCTTTAAAGTATTTTGACTTTGAACGTACCTGATAATGGTTAGTTATTCAAGAGTTGTGTCGTGTGTAATAAATTAGATATCTACCTTTTCATTAGCTATGATCAGCTGATCTTATGGTTTATCTACAGATACTGATAAAAAAAACAACTTAAATTTCAACACACAGTTTGTTGATATTTTCCAATAAAAATAATGAAAATTCAGCTTTTAGGCTATGAAGCAATAATAAATTTAAGTCAGGCTGCTATTTCCATAAGAAAAGATCCTGTAATTTATTCTTAAGATGGCCTAACTTTATCAAATATCTTTTATCCCACTAGACGGTGTCCACAAAATACCTGTAAGCAGAAGACACCCCTATTGCCAGTAGCCATGTAACAGTATTCAACTATTATTTAACTGGCTATGAATAATTATAGGGGTACAACAATTAAATGACAAATGTCCAATAAAAGATCCTGAATTCTAGAATTTTTAATATCCTCTCCAATACAATGGAAATGTATTTACTATTACAGCCAGTTTACATTACAATACCTACATCCACACGACTTACTGTGCTGTTTGATGAAATTTGGAGAAAAAAATAATTTGACTGTACACAGGACCGTCCCTTCAATAAAAACGTAGATATCTAATTTAATGTTTCTGATGTATGTTCAAAGTCAAAAGGTTGGAAAGCCAAATATTTTTTTTTATTTTGGGAGCAAGGTAACCAAAGGGTCCAAACAGGATCGCCAGTGTTGAAAAAAGGAGGGTTAAATTAATCTTGAACATATATCTTAATATCTAAAGTACCTACATCTATATACAATTACTAGAATTGAGAAAATAGGGTCCATGTCTGCCAATAGTTCTCATGGTAATTTATTAATATATCTTGTATTGCATTGCATTTGTGTGACCTGTATGGGTGTATCAATACAAATAAAGATTTAAAATGATTATGTAACACCTTTCAACACCTTAACATGGTGTTCAAATGATAAAAGAAGAAGTATTTTTAATAAATTGTCTGTCTGTCAAAGGACCTGGTGTGTTTTTGTTAGGGACATTTCACAATGGAAAACAATCACTATCTAAACAGTGGGCTGTTTCGAAAACGGTTTTGTGGGTTGGGCAAGGGGAGCATGCTGTATATAGTTATATGCATGCATGGATGCAAATTATAAGAATATAAGAAAAAATACAGTCAAACCTGAATATAAAGGCCACTCAAGAGAACCTGAAAATGTGGCTTTTATGAGCAGTTGCCCTTTATATACAAATTGAAATTATATGAACTAATGGGAAAAACTAAACAGCCCTTTATAGACAGCGATTTGTTATATAGAGGTGTCCCCCTTTAAGGGAGGTTGGGCTGTATAAAGGGTTGTCAATGGTCGAATGGGTGTCATTTGTATATGATCAACATAGCAATACCACAGATTTAAAAACTATTTGTCACATCCTTGTTCTATGAAATAGAGCTGATATATTTTTAGATATTACAAAAAAAATAATTTAAAAAATGATAAAATATAAGTTTGTTTAACATGGACAGACATTTAATGTCGTTTGGTTTTTTTTAACTAATGGTTGGTAGCTGTTCCATGTGAAAGATCTTAAAATAAGTCATCTCAATCGATTTACTTGTACATTTTTCAATTTATTATGTACTTCAAATGAGGGAATATAAACCAGTCCATCTCACCTCAAAGTGAAACTTCTTTTTATCTACACACTGCATAATAGGTGCGCAATAGATCTTTGTGTGTGCACACTGGACTAAAACTTGGCAATATTTCAATGCAATGCGACACTTTTGGTATAAAGGACAATACGTCCAAACATATCTAGTATTTTGATCACATTTAAATTTGCCAGACCGGACAATTTTAAGCTTTTGAATTAATACCGAACAACCAACATGCAAAATTCAATGACAAGGGTATTTGATAAAGATCTGCCGTTGTCCCTATAACAAAGCAGGGTCACTTATGTATTGTCAAATATTTTTTGACGTCCTGTGTTTTTCTATTTACTTTCAAATCTACAAATGGGGACTGTAACCTTTTCATGTTTAATACAAGACATTTAAAATTTAAAATTTTTTAAATGTTATAATATATAATAGATTTGTGCACATTTCAAGGTCTTTTTGTGACATTATATTACGCCAGTAAAAAAATACCTGATGACAAATTGATGTTTACTACGTCACCTCGTTCTTGATGCTGCGGTCTTCGCGTCCATTTTGTTTTGTCTTCCAAGATAAAGGTTGTCTGGATTACATAATTTTTTTTTATCAAATTTGACATGTATAGTTTTGGATATAACTTTTAAAAACAAAATTCGCTATATCTCACAGCATTTATTTAGTGAACTTGGGGTCGTACGGCTTCTATGAAGTTTCTTCTATCAACTGTTATACGTAGTTCAAATGTCGGTAACGTTCAACATGGGAAAAGTATTGACGATTTTTAAATTGAATTATCATTTATAAATTACTGTATTTACAAACCTTTAGCGGGAAATTAAGATGGGTGGTCAAGAGGAGACATAATTGTAAATAAAAATTGAAACACTTGCCCCATTACCTTAAGAATTGTTTACATTTATATTTGAAAAGGAAACCTTGACCACTGGAATAAAGTTGTGAACTTTTGTGTGGATCGTTGCAAATGACATTAGAAGTTGCACAGTTTTTAATGACCCCTTCATTTTGTCCATCAATAAATCAACACAACACTTATAATAGGCTAGTTCTCATCAGCATTTCCGACATTACTGGACATATCTCTGTAAACAATGTGGGTCTGGTCGTCTTTGAAGTGATTCAGAAAAAATGAATGAGTTCACCAAAAAGTTACATCTGTTTGCAAGGACAGTCTGGTCAAGGAAATAAAAATACACTCCTTTTTTTGTTTTTGTGTTTTTTTGTTAAATACTGAGCGTTACGTAGATAACCAGAAAAATCATTAAATTTAAAAATACTTTGAACATCAGGACTTGAAGTTGAACAACATATTAATGTGAAAAAAAAACCAACATGACATGCAAGCTGTACTTGCAGTGGTGCACTTGTATATATTTTCATCTTGATATTTTTTGTTGTAAGTTACATACAAGTTTGAAAGTAAAACCATAAAACTATCAACAGACGACAATGAATGTCATCTTTAACGTTTTTGGCGCGAAATAATTAACAAATACCAAATCTTTTCAAAAGGTGTTTTTTTCATGTATTGTGTATACGGAAAACTCTTTGCAATGTAAAAGTTGGAATACAACCGAATTTCAGTATTAAATCGTTATGAAAATAAAGTTTAAACAGTGATGGTCAACAATTCCACCAATATCAACAAAACGAACAACCACCTCTGAGCTGATATCATTGAAAACGAACAATCACCTCTGACCTCAAATCATTGAACACAAAAATGTCTGTTTCACATTTATCATGATTTTTGTTTAATAAACTAGCTAGCCCTGGGTCATGGAAAAGGTAGTTCAATCTAAAATTTTATTTAAAGTGAAGGTAACACCGATATTATATAAAATTTCTGTTGGAGTTTTTCTATAACTAGGGTGAAACTTATTTTCTAATAGTGTCTAAATGTGTGTTAATAGGGTTATGGTCTTTAACACCACTTTCAACTATATTTCAGTTATATTGTGGCGGTCAGTTTTATTGGTGGAGAAAACGGAGTACTGGGAGAAAACCACTGACCTGCACAAACTTGATCACATAATAATTTGAATTATATATATTATTTTTATTGTCAGTATGCCTTTAATCATTGTCCCTTGGTGCCTTCTGCAGTTGAGCCCCCTGTTCTACTACTAGGAGAGGTGCCAGGCAATTTTGAAAGTACTCCAATGTCTTTTTGCTCATATTTTAAAATAAATGACTAAAATTTACAAAGATATATATAGGGTATGAGCAACATGAAGAGTTTGATGATCTTGTAAATCTAGTCATTTGTCTTATTATTATGATTGTGTTATTGTGTACATTGTAATTTAGTTTATGTTTCTATCAGTTTGGAATTTCTATCTTTATATGTGTTCTTGCTTGCCCCTTGTGGGCCCAAAATTGGCAATAAAATATTCTTATTCTTATATATCAAGATATATAATATATAACCTGGAGAAAATGTGGAATCATTTTTGTCAATTTCAGGACTTCACTTCACTTACTAATTATACATGCATATATGCATTTTGAAGTGAGAATTTTCAATACCAATCTGTGATAATATTAGATTAAAGATAATTTTAATAGCAACTGGGATTGGATTCTAAGTTTAACAATTTAGGTGCAAATGTGCAAATATATTTTATCTATTTTGTTTTAAAAGATCTTGGAAGAAAAATATTGAACTGCTCAAAATTGCTGATACAAAAGTATTTAAAAAAATCATCTTAAATATTGCAAGTTATTTAAGTAAATACTTGCTCCCTTAAAGAATAATTGTAAATCCAACTACCATACGATCAGGACAACAGGACTAAATGCATGAGAGGCTCTTAACACAATATTATGTATAAATGAAAACAGAAAAGTTTAGTTCTGATGATATTTTAAAAAGTTTTAAATGTAAACAATTATCAACAAACTAAAAGCAATATGTTTGTCTATAGATAAATGTGTTTGTTTTTTGTATTGTTGTTCTTCACCTGGCATTTATAAGTAACATGTTTAATGAATAAACACATATCATAATGTGTCATTAGTATAAAATGGATCAGACATGTTTATATATAATTTACTTGATAATAGATACATATCATCTTTTTGAGATGATGTTACACAATTTTGAAAGCACTAATTTATGTATAATATTAAGTGTTTCAGTTAGAAAGTTGATATATTTTAGAATACAAACACTTAATAACATTGTATTTTTGCTAATGTTTTATGGGAAAATCACAAATGGAGCTCATATCTTAATGAAATTTCCATTTTTTTCAACAACAAAAAAAGAATCTGTTTGTGATAGTAAGTCCTGAAAAGCAATATTAAAAAAAATAATAATAATAAAAACTACATTATGATCTAATTTTGTCAAGTAGTACTAAAGTGATTATAATTCCATTCACCTTACTTTTATATACAAAAACATGTTTTATCAACAATTTTAATAAATGATTAGTGAGCAGTTTTTTGGATAATGTTGAGGAAGGGGAGATAATTTCGACTTGTTACTGGAATGTGTAATGAGGGCAGATACCAATGGTTTTTAGAGGTGTTCATCTGTTGTAAATATGTTATGCAGTCAGACATATTAAAAATAGCATTTACATCACTGGTAGAACACAATATCCATTACCCCTGCCAACTCCTAGTGTAATAGCCAAAAAATGTCCACATATCTATCCTACAGCAGCAAATGTAATTCACACAGCTTTAACTTCACAAAAAATGCTTTCTGATGGGACAATCTTTCTTGTGATTTTTATGTTAGAAGCATATAATTCAATACAGAACTATTATTTAAGATTTTTGATTTTTGTCTTAAGATAAATTTAAACCAATAATACTATATAAAAAAAATAATGTCAATTTTTTTATACAAGATATTTTTGCTTTTCTTAGAAATTTAAGAATTCACTAAAATAACCATATAATTTTTTATCCCCAGTTAAATGACAAAATTACATCATAGTGTGAACTTCTCTATATTTAAATTTTTCACTTTGAGTTAAAATCCTAGTTACACCACTAATATGTTATCTAACAGTGACCAATCAATGCTTAATACAACTGTACACTGTTTCAGAGGCCAACCATGGGAAAATCCAATAACGTTCACACTTCAAATAAAATTACATGTTAAAATGAAGTAAAGTTACATATATTTTTTTTATATAGAAAACAGCTTTTAAACACAAGGCGATCTGTCCATTCATTCTTCAATAAAAAGGTGTTACAGAAAAAGCACATTCACTCAACACTCTATTGCACATTGTGCATTCAATATGCAATATAAACACCTATTATTGTTAAAAATCAAATTTTAAATGGCTGTAAAAAGTGATTTATCTAATGTGAAAATAATAAAATATGATGGATGAATTATATCTGAGATGGTTCTTTATTTGGTCTAAACATAAAATAATAATATCAGGTAGTTAGGATGTTGGTATATATCATAGACACAGGTTCAGACAAGGTCAAAGTGCCTTATCTAAAATTACACAATTTTCATGTAACACAAACATGACCTAACTTTCAAATATACCACAAGTATAACATGTGTATCAACGGACCCAGTGAGTCATAGTGTACTGCCCACTATAAATGCATAGCATAATATATTACACAATTCATTGACCATATACAATGGAAACTTATTAATTTATGTAAACATATTAACCTTCCTCTACACAATATCAATACAATATAGAAAAAAATGTTAAATGGAAATTGTGGAATGGGACAACAAAAAGGGGGAAAAGTTTCTTATAGTTTAGGTGCAAAAAGGTGATTCTGTATACATCTAAATTATCTTAATTATTACAGGTTCTTGGAGAATTTTTACAGTGACAATTATTTCCACTACTATCAAAAATAGTACCTAAAATACGTGCAGATTGTAGCACACAAAAAAATCAAATAAGAACAAGCTACATGTATATTATATTACAAGATAGTTTCTATATACTATCTAATGTTTATATGAGTTAATAGTTATCCTTTATTCTGCATTGTATTTGTTGTAATATCTAATCATTGTAATACTTATGCCCCTTGTGGGTCCTTGATTTGGTAAANAGGTTCTTGGAGAATTTTTACAGTGACAATTATTTCCACTACTATCAAAAATAGTACCTAAAATAAGTGCAGATTGTAGCACACAAAAAAAATCAAATAAGAACAAGCTACATGTATATTATATTACAAGATAGTTTCTATATACTATCTAATGTTTATATGAGTTAATAGTTATCCTTTATTCTGCATTGTATTTGTTGTAATATCTAATCATTGTAATACTTATGCCCCTTGTGGGTCCTTGATTTGGTAAATAAAGTTCTTATTCTTATTCTGTACATATTATAGGAAATAATTACTGTCATAATACTAAAGACACTATTTCCTGTTTCTCTATTCTCCCAGTAGTATGCAGTTATACAATTCAACCCCTCAAAACTTTCATTTTTATCTTTATTTTATTTTCCTGGATTTCAATAAAAGACCATTGGAATCAACCCTAGTAACTTATACAAATTTCTTCAAAACAGCAATTTTAAACAAAAATAATTTGAACATCTTAATAATAAAAAAAATAATATATACTCACTCCTATAAGACCTTCCAATATAAAAATTATTCTAAACAAATGTTCCTCAAGTCATTTCATTTATATAAAAAAATCAATGAAGGTACTCAATTCAAAATACTTTGTGAAAATTGAAAATCAAATGTAGAAATTTGTAATGACAACTAAACATATATAATATGTAAAATTTAATACATTAAATAAAATCTCGATACCAGGTGTTTGTTTTATATTAATCACGGTAATCAGATATTAATCGTCACATTTTGTGCAACTGATTGATGACAAAAATATACAATGAAAGAAAATGTGTATTGTGTCGACAGCGCCAGTTATAACATAATACACAACACATACGTAACCTTGTCCCCGGTGGTCAACACACATATTTGACACAGTCCACGGTGACCATATATTTTAAAAACTAAAATAATAAAAACAAAAATAGAGTCAGAAAGAAAAAACAATAAGAACTTACGAGCATCTAGGGTCCGTCTTTGTTGTGGCCGCCCCTGTTTTCTCCTGGACATGTTGATGTGCTCATTAAAACCAACTCTCCACTGCTTATACTACATCTGGACAAAGAATATTAACAAAGATGGCGGATATTCATGTAAAGTGTGTCTTCTTCACCTGTCCTTTTACTTATCTTCCATTCCTATGTTTACTTCATCAGGACAAGTCCTGAGGTCACTTCAGGTCACTTAAGCCACTGACCGCTACGACGTAATGATCACTGACCAAACACTCCGGAAATACCTTCTTAATCAATGAATGTTTCTAATTATTTCGAGTAGTTATTCGTAGTGGACGTAGTATCCTTTTTACTTATTGTTTGTTTTTTTCCTGACAAATATTGTGTATTGTTTCTAGTTTCAGTTTAGTGAAATCGACACCAAGCACATGTCGTTTTCCTCGCCATCATAATAAGTCCAGTTGCGTTGATGCGGCCGTTCTCATCGCGTCAAAGTCACTGACTCCTGACCAAACATACATATGTAGTTTTTCCAAACATTAATCAATATAATATAACATATTTAGGATTTGAAAAGTAAAAATTTGTCGTCAAAACGCCTTGTAATCGTGCGGTCAACTGATGCGTGGTGGCCCGTAATGTTACAAGCAAATGACCCCGCCGACCGGCACAGTCTATTACATCAACAGGGGTAAAAGGTTTGCGCAATATTACGTGATTTTACATCTGCAGTGTGACCATCATTTCCGCATGTGTATTCACCAATAAAATGTACATTCTGTATGCATTAAGTGAAATTTCTGGCACTCTGTTGCTGATTGAAATGACATACACATATACTAAAAATAAACAATATACCTTGAAGTTGTCTATTTCATTGTAACGGTCACTTACTTACTGGTCATTGCCCGTTGTGATAGCTTTTTAATGACGCTTGTCGCTCGATTCTGTATAAATTGATCTCTAGTGATAAAAAAGGTGAAAAATCAAACAACATACACAATATTCATATAATATTCATAGTTATTGATTAAACGGACATTTGTTTAAATATTTCTCTTTGTTGTTTTTTTTATTTTCATCTTTGTGTGTAAAGGGAAATAAACGCTATTATTTAACGTTACACAATCCAAGCGTATAGTAGTGTTAATTTTCCACAATACACAATCTACTTAACTTGCTTGTAGTTCATTTAAGGTGAACACCTGACCTTAAATCACCGATGACCAGGCGGGAGATTAATAGCCTTGTTATCGATCATTACTGGCCGCAGCCAGACCAAAGGTCAAGTAGGGTGATGGTCATTTAATATTATCGTACAGGTAAACAACTAATGTTATTAGCAAAAAGTGAATGGCAATACTAGTTTGCATGACGACTAGGAAAAAATCAAAATGAATAGGAAATGACACGTATGTTGTATATATAAAAACTTTGCAATATTAAACATGAATGATATTATTTCCTCCCACGAAGTACATCTAACAATTGTTATTTACTGTTGTGTCCACTGGCCATGTCAATGTTTAAAACTTTTTCTGTGAGTTGCAAATGATTCGTTAAAAAACAACTTCTTAGATTAAAACACGCCGAGTAATCTCCAGCGAATATATCAGTTGTCTGGGAAGGAATGACGTGGATTACGGCGTTGCGAGTCGTCTATAACGTCTGTGTTTATTTGTCACGATCACCTTTACTTTGAAGTGTTTAACACCGTTACTTTCAACACTAAGTACATATTTATTGGTGTCAGTCAAAAGACACAAACCTTCTGTAAATCGTAGACAAATTTTATAACATAATGTTGAGTCGGGTGCACCTCTCCAATGATGATAAGAGCCCGGGTGGCTCAATGAGCTAGGTAGTCGGATTACCTAACAACTCATACAACCCTATCACCAATATGGCGTGGGTTCGCGCCCGGCTTTTTAAATTACAAAAAGGGTGCACTCGACTCGCAGCCGCAAATGATAAAGTTTACCAGTTGCTTGCCCATTGTTGGTGGCTCTCTCCGGGTACGCCGGCTTCTTCCACCACTAAAACTGGTCGCCATGATATAGCTGAAATATTGCTGAAAGTGGCGTTAAAACACCAAAAATCAAAAATCAACCAATAATAAAGTAAATACACCTTCATGGCGATAGGCATATCTTTCATAGGTAGATGTAAATCTATTTTCCATAATGTCAATTATAGCGGCAAATATGAGTGTTCTTTACATTCTCAATCATCATATTTGGTGACTGTTATAAACAATGCTTGGGGATGCGTTTTTGAGAAGGTTTCTTTTCCAATAAATTAAAAATTACGTTTCGTAGCATAGGAAAGAAGTTACCAAGATATGATAAATAAACTCACAAGTCGAAATAAAAAGACAAACACTGGCAAAAAATGAATACAAAAAGAGACAAGGACAAACAAAAATCATCGATTATCAAATGGACCCCCATCAAAACCTAGGTCGATATCAGGTGCTCCAGAATGGTAGGAAAATATGATGCTAGAAGTGGCTATGTTGGTCTACACTGTACGAGCATTTAAGATCAGCGGAAATAGTTTATGACAGGTTTGAAAATACTTGTTTAACAACACTGTAAATACGTGTTACAAAAATACAACACTTTAAAACCCAAATGACACAAAGTTTCAAAAACTCAAATGGGTATTTGAATGAAAACACGGTGTTTTAATCAAAAGACTTAACGAGTGGAAACACATTCTGCGACACTAATTTAACTCATAATTAAACACACAATGCGTTTTATGTCCAGCATTACAAGTATTTTTCTTTATAATACTCATTTGTAGGTTTATGGGTTGATAGTGTTTAACGCCACTTTCAACAATATTTCATTACATCGTGGCAGTCAGTTTTATAGGTGGAGGAAACCGGAGAACCCAGAGAAAACCACCGACCTGTCGCAAGTAACTGACAAACTTTATCACATAATGTTGCATCAAGTACACCTCGCCATGAACGGGGTTCGAACTCACAGCTTTAGTGGTGATAGACACTGATTACACATACGATCACGACGGCCCCTTACCCATTTGTATCACAGGCGCTCGTGGCACGGACTTACCACCCCCTTTTTTTTCTAACTTTCTGTTTACAAATTTATTTTCAATCAGATTTCTTTATTTCTTTATTATTTCATCTCTTTTTCCTTATTTTAACTTGTTTGTGTCAATGTTCATATAATCTTATGTTAATATCAAATTGCACGTGTCAACCCTATAGATGATATATTAATAATCCACAAGGCAAGCAACTCCGCAGGTTTAAAAATCGTACCCCTGCTCGCTTCGAGTACATTTATTACACCTTATTTCCATTATGTCATTAAAACTAGGACATGTATCCATTCCTAAAAGACCCGTCTTTGTTTTGTGCGTACGATAGCTCAGTTCTCCAGAATTTTAAGATTTTCACACATTTATTGCCAAATTATTCGTATAAAGACCCATGCTTGACGGAAGTGACGTACCACTGCATTAACTACAA
>MJUT01001669.1:917025-947498 GCA_002080005.1 Gigantidas platifrons | reverse complement strand
TATCTGTTCAGTTAGTGAAGGTGAGAAGTGGTTGTTTATCTGTTCAGTTAGTGAAGGTGAGAAGTGGTTGTCTATCTGCTCAGTTAGTGAAGGTGAGAAGTGGTTGTTTGTTTTGTTGATTTTGGAGGAACTGTTGACCGTCACAATTTAAATTTCCTTTTCATAATTTGACTGTATTATTTTTATTTACTAGTATTCGAACTAAATTCATTAATAAAATATATATTGTGTTTCTTCAAAAAGAGAATGGGATCTTGAATCAGCTCAAGGACGATAGTCATGACTACGTTTCAAAAGATCATATTCCCAAAACTGGCAGATTTGCAACGTGGACTAGAAAATATACTCACACCATTAATTTGATCATTGTATCATTTAGTTAGTATGTCTAAATTTACCCAAATTGTATGTCATTGTGTTTTCTTAGTTTCGGAAGAATTTATTAGATGGCATTCTTTTTTTTCTATAATTCGAGGTATCATTGTTATGACAGAGTGATTGGGTGGATTGAAACGATCATGTATTCAGTTATCCTTAGCAATCAGTTTATTTATATTATGGCCACATCTATGATTATTGAATCTACATTCAGCGTGTCCGACATCTATTAATCGATAGCACTTAAAATACAGATACAGGTCAAATCATCATTCGATTTGCTCCGAGAAAGGTTTCAGTTGAGAGCTGGTGAGCGGTGGGACGTTAATATACCACAGCTTAATTAGTGTTTGCATCATAGATGGCTAAATTGAACAATGTTTTCATCATCATCATTGACATTTAGCACATCTGAAAGTTTAGCACTACAGGGTCAAACGTTTATTAGAATTTTATAGTAAACATGTTGATCTGAAGACTGTGAATAAATAATAATAATATCTTAAGGATAGTGTTTACGTCATCAAGCTCCCTTTTTTTGAATATCACAAAACACACACAAAAAAAAAAAAAAAAAAAACAGGAATCGGAGGAGCATAAAACAAAAATGTACAGTTCAAACCGATCATTATGGTTCTCCGTAGCGTCCATTTGTCAGTATAACCGTAGATTCTAATATGACATCTTACATTTGCTTTATTACCAAGACCGTGATAAAATTCCCAATATATTTTAATTAGCACATGCGTATCATTAGTATCATTACTAAGTGATTTTATGTATTTATTCACAATCGTTGTTCATACAAACATCACAAAGTTTTTTGTACATTGTCCGGTGATGCAGTTTCCAAGAAACGCCGGTGACATGGACACAAGGTTCTTGCTGATTTGTTTTTTTACTGTTTTTTAGCATTTAACTTTGTTCAAATTGCTAAAATCAAATGCCATAAAATACGAACATTTCAGTAACTTAATTTCAACACAGTCTATTTAAATATTTAGGAATGTCAGTAATGGAAATGCATATCAGACGAAAATCCACTATCCTCTAAGTTCATGGTGTTGACAGTCACAATGGAAATGCATATCAGACGAAAATCTACTAACCTCCATGTTCATGGTGTTGACAGTCACAATGGAAATGCATATCAGACGAAAATCCACTACCCTCTATGTTCATGGTGTTGGCAGTCACAATGGAAATGCATATCAGATGAAAATCCACTAACCTCTATGTTCATGGTGTTGACAGTCACAATGGAAATGCATATCAGATGAAAATCCACTAACCTCCATGTTCATGGTGTTGACAGTCACAATGGAAATGCATATCAGATGAAAATCCACTAACCTCCATATTCATGGTGTTGACAGTCACAATGGAAATGCATATCAGACGAAAATCCACTAACCTCCATGTTCATGGTGTTGACGGCAACGAAACTCCACTAACCTCCATGTTCATTATGTTGACAGTTAGAAGCTTCACTAACCTCCATGTTCATGGTGTTGACAGTTACAACTGTCAACTGTCAACACCATGAACATGGAGGTTAGTGGATTTTCGTCTGATATGCATTTCCATTACTGACATCCATTGGGTACTGTTCCCAATGGCTCAAATCCACAGAGCTACTTAGTGCGTCCCGGTTTCCTAATAGAGGGAGCCCTCTAGATTTGGGAGGGGATGTAAGGTTATAATACTATTAAAATAAATCCTTGACCCGGTTGACACACCCCTTCCCTCGTTTTTATATTTGCTGAATTTATTCTCCGCCTGAATATAACTGAAATACTGCTGGAACTATCAACAATTAAGATTAAGATTCACAATTTTATTTTTGTTGGACAAAATTGTCATTTTATCTGCATATAATTTTGCATATAAAGTATATACTAGTGTGTAATAATTTTGCATATTCACTGTTTTATAATATTACTCATTCGGGTACAACATTTGTAAATATATAACTAAAGATGTGCCAGAACTTTACGAAACATTTGTAAATATATGACTAAAGATGTTCCAGAACTTTACGAAACATTTGTAAATATATGACTAAAGATGTTCCAGAACTTTATGAAACATTTGTAAATATATGACTAAAGATGTTCCAGAACTTTACGAAACATTTGTATGTTTCTATGACAAGTCGAAATACGAGGCTGATCTATTTGTACATAAGAAAACAAAACTTTATTTTGGGTGTATTTTTTGATTTAATAATTTTTTTTAGGTTAACTAAGCTACACGCCATCATTAGAGTATATACCATTCATTCTAAGTTATTTATATTTTTACGTGTATTTTATAATTTCACGCTTATTTTTAGAACAGTGAGGATATATGAGACTTGTGTATATTATTTATACGATTATTCAAAATTCAAAAGAAGTCAGTAGGTTAAAATCAATGTATGCACATCGTAGATATAGAACTGAGATTATTACAGCTTGCCGACGAATTAGATGTAGTTTAAGTGGTTCGTTGACCTAAAGATTGGCCTAACTACAGAAACAGTTATGACCGTTCAAAGAGAGTGCAAGATCTTGAAAAATCATTAAGATCAGAGTTATGAATTGTGCAACATGTGGTGAAATTACTAATCCGTGATATAAATGTCACAAAAGCAATTGTAAATGAAAAATAAGCCAATCGGGTGTTAACACCAATTTGTTACAAAGTTAATTAAAGTACATTTTTGAAAGTTTGTTTAGAACCACTGATCTGTTATATTTTGATGTCTGTTGAGTAGAAGCTTTATCAAAATAACTGAGGATAACTGAGGATAAGGACGATAATGCTGCCATGACGATCCAGTTTTAAGGTTCCTAGCTGTTGGATCTAAAAAAAGAAAGAAAAAAATCAAATAAAAAACAGCGGGGTAATCATATGAGAGGCGGTATATCTCCTGGCACTCAAAATGGTTTTTTTTTATTTATGATTAAGCGTGGTACATTGGATATGATGCAACTTATTAAAATGGCTGGACTATTATTCAGATTGAGCGCGCGCGCGGAAAATAAGAATTAAAGTTCAAAAGAAAAGATATGTAAATGAGCATTATAAGAGAAAATCCAATATTTATCTCCGCCAAAAAATAAAATAAAGGAACAGTTGTTGCTGTTATCTGTCATATTATTGAAATGCTTAACTTGAACACATTATTGTGTTGTGAAGCTTTAACCTGTAGTTCATTGGTAGTCTTAATTCCTAAGCTGACAACTCCATCCCACTAGATATTCCTGTCTCCTTTCAAGTTGCAGATAATTTGCCTTATTGTTATGGATTATATTTATGTAACGTGTAATTTAAGAACGTTGTAAGGTGGTTAAAATAATGGTTTATCAGTAAAAAACCCCAAATAAAATAGTGATTGATTGATGTTTGATTAACATCAAGCGAGCAGTGTTTTATGGAAAGAAAATGTAAACAGTTATGGTCAACAATGTCACCAATATCAACAACACGGTTTTTTATGGGTTTGTACATACAAATATGAAAGTTCAATCTTTAGTGTAGTATAGTGTGCAATATCGTTTGTATTTTACTCCTTCTCTTTTAACAATTGTATTGTCTGTCCTCCGAAATAGGGCTTTCATTATTTGTTTTAAATAAGAACAACGCGTGCTACTCATGAAACAGGAATTGCTTACCTTCCGGAACATTAGAGTGCAGTGGGTTTCATGTTGTTCAATCCTTGGTGTTCTGTGTTATGATGTGTGGACCATTATCGTTTTTCTTTTGGTAACTGCATTGTTTGTCGTTTGTCGACATACTTCTTCTGGTACCATTTGGTATCTTCAAATTTTCTCAAGACACCGACAGAATATTAAATCACTATTGCTATTTTTATCCTATTATCTGCATGCTGTTTTTCGCCCAATATTATATTCTGTTCATCAATGGAAACAACTTAACAATTAATAAATACAAATAAGAATTTAATTAACAATTTTGACATGGTCCCGCATGCAACGTTTAGAGAAAATCCCTTCGTGAAATCTTTTCTTAGTATCTTAAGATCTCAAGGATAAGCACGCGGAAATGACGTCATGTCAATGAAATCCGAAGGTAATAGTAAAGAACAACGTAAAAGTTTCATGGTGTGAAGACCATGCCGTTTTGACTTTGCCATTCAACCAGAAACTGAGAATCCAGATTCTTCGTTCAAGTCAATTAGAGTACATATGTCATCCATTGCCATCAAGTGCAAAGTTCACAAATAAAATAAAAATGCTATCATGCTTTTTATACTGATATTTTAGAAGATTATTAAATGTTAGATTTATTATTCCATATTTTTAAGCACCCACTTTTAATAAAATTCATAATTTTGTAGAATCAACGGCAAAATAGATATCCTTAACATAGACACTTCAGTAAAAAGCTACGGGGTTGAATTTGTTTTTTTGGACCCAAACCTCCTTCTTAATAAAAATTATGCGGTCATGAAAGGGTGAGCAGCAACGTTATAAAGCAAGCCGACTCAATATTGAACTTAATGTATCATATAATTATTTTTTGTGACACAAATGGTGTCATATGCATTGTACTAGTTCTAAGGGTTCCACTAATGGAGCAATGTCTGCTGGCACTTCCGGAGCACATGAGTTCATCTCCGGTTTTAATGGGGTTCGTGTTACTCGATCTTTAGTTTTATGTGTAATGTTTTGTAGATCGTTGTTTGTCCTTTTGTCCTTTTTCTTATGACCATTGTGTTGTTTCTGATTACCCTTTTGGTATCTTCAAACTCTTCTTCTACTAAAGATGGCGCCCTTAACCGCCAGTTTAATGTTAGATAATACACACAAGGCTATCAGAATACAATGAAAATAAAAACATACCACACCATCAAAACAGTTCCGAAATCCAATCGGGAAATTGTACAAACAGTCAAAATCGGTACCTCGCACACACATATACAAGACAGCTCACTCACCTGGCTTTATAGAGTCACTTCAATAAAACGGCATAATGAATCGACAGTAAATTTTGAGCCAAAATCTAATTGTCTTCTGTACTCAAGTGATGGAATACTTTTTAGCACGTTTTTGAGATCTTCTGACAAAACTAAAATAGTTGACGTGATTACTTATTAATTAACACAGAAAACTGTAACTTCAAAAGTCTTAGTACAACTCACAAGTTCATTACGTCGGGGTTGAGAAAATAAACGCCATGCGCAGGATGGGATGTAATATAACATGCATTACCAAGGCATAGAAAGGTTATCTTGATAATATTGAAATCTTCTCTTTTGTCGTGGTCTTGTAGAAAGATGACAAGGTAAATGTCAAATGCTATTTATGCTTAGTTCTTTAGGTGATATCCATGGAATCTAAATAGCACAAAGATATACCTATTTTGAGATTAAATTCCTATATTACACACCTTCACCCCCGGATTTTTAGTGGGGTTCGTGTTGCTCAATCTTTAGTTTTGTGTAGTTTGTCCTTTTGTTCCCTTTCTTGTGGCCATTGCATTGCTGTCCCTCGATTTACATTTACAGCTTCTGATTATTCCTTTGGTATTTTGAAACATTTCTTAAAGGCTTATGGTATTATTTTTTAGTTTTGATACATTGTTGTGTAAAATGACACTGTGGTATTATTTTAGTTTTGATACATTGTTGTGTAAAATGACACTGTGGTATCATTTTAGTTTTGATACATTGTTGTGTAAAATGACACTGTGGTATTATTTTAGTTTTGATACATTGTTGTGTAAAATGACACTGTGGTATTATTTTTGTTTTTCATTTAATTATTAGAACTACATGTACTAGAATATTACAACATGAACGTTGTAGACATTATATATGCATGATCCTCAAAATGTTTCTAATTTCGTCCCGATCTATTAAATTGGAATGCATACGGAGTAACCGTATCCAAAGGACCTTAAGATTAGAAACACTGCAGTCTGAATTTTTTTGAACAGACCCGACATCCAATATGTCCACTACAATGTACAACGGAATATGGATTTATGAATTCACAAACTTTTATCTCTTGCATAGCCAAAAAAAAAAAAAAAAAAAAAAAAGAGAGAAAAAAATGCATAGAGTCTTCTGTAAAATAGTGCTAAACAGTTGTGACAATTTTAGAATTCTAATGAGTATTAAAAAAATTATAATTTATCATTCAATAATCAAGAATGTACAGTTCATTGGTTTTTTAGAGAAAACAAATCGTTTTTCAATCAAACCCGTTTTCCAACTGACCATTGTTGCCATCATCCAATGGTAGCTGGATCTACCTCAGCCCATTTAGTGCCTATGACTACCAAACCCTGTGATGGTAAAGTTTGTTTGTTAATTGAAGCAGGTCAGTGGTTTTCTTCTGGTATTACGGTTTCGTCAACCTATAAAACTGACTGCCAAGATACAACTGAACAATTGTTGACAGCAACCATACGAAGTCCCATAAATACACATAGCACATAATTATAAAGAGAACAGCTATTTTCGATTAGACAAATCTTGATGAAAGATCATTTATATTCAGTATAAGTAATTCACTATTCAGCATATTTACCTCAGGTAATCATTGATTTTAGAAACATACCACAGCACGAAGAGAGAAAAGTCCAATACACATTTCTTGATAGCATGGCTGTCCTTATAACAGTAGTTCAGAAAAAGCAGAGATACAACAGCATTTTCCTGCTCCCAAAGATATTAAATTATTTGGCTCTAAGCATACCAGATGAAGGTTATTCCAGAAACGAGCCGTGCCACTAAATTAGATATCTACGTTTTTACTAAAAGCCAAGACAGACGCAAAGTGATAACAATAGTCTAAACAATCCTTCGGATCAGTCAATATAACATTCTTCGGAACCTCTGGTGTGGAAATTGGAAGGAACTAGGTTCTCTGGTTTGTGTGTTACAAACATTTGTAAAATGACTAGAAATAAATACTAGCTCGTGTTTAAAGAATATATGTAGAATATCACGCTCCTTGTGCATAAAAAAAGAGATTGTGGAGCAACAGGATGTTGGGTGTGGTCGTTGGTCGAGACAAGCATTCCTCACATTTATTAAATGTCTCACGTTATATTGTATAGCGCTTTATATCTGCGGTGTCAAAATTGTGGCGTTTTTAGATATCCAATTTATTGGCGGATATTTAATTTGGCGGTTTTATGAAAACATTTGTTACTGTTATTACCGTTATTACATATACCAGTAATATATTTCACGGTACTGTAGATAAGTTTTCTATTCATGCGTGCCGGTTACTGTCCTTACTCACTTTCACATAAAGTATTATTCACCTATCGTTATTTGATGATAATTTCAAATCCACCAATAGCGCCAAAATAAAATAACCGTCAAATATAGGCGTTATACAGTAATCTAAACATTTATAGTATAAATACCCTTGTATCATTCCGAATACCGAACACTGCAGTAATTCACGAATGCACGTTAGCACATGGGTGAATTGCCATCTTTGTTCAGGAATTCGGAATGCAACAGTAGTTATACTATTTACTACATATATCTACTATTTACTACATATATCTTACACTTTTTCTGATAGATAATATGTAGTCTTTTTGAGAAGAAGCGAATCGGTACAGGCTTTTGTTTTTTATCGCTTTTCTATATCTGTATTGCGGATGGAGATCCAATTATCAAAGGGGGTCAGGATAGCATTATCGGTTTAGCCCCGCCATATTTATGTGCCTGTCACAAGTCGGGACATGTATTTATAACGTCATATGTCGTATTCTTTCCTATGTTCAATGATTTGAGGTGAGAGGTGATTGTTCGTTTTGTTGATAATTAGTGGACTTAATGACCACCACTGTTTAAGCTTTCTTTTTATAATACGCACATAGATCATTCACATTGCATCTTTTTTAACCAGCCTGCTGATTAATTTTTGAAAAGTTTTCATCATCATTTGTGAATATATCCAATTACTGCTAACTTGACGTTAAACAATAATCAATCAATCAATCAAGCAATCATCCAATCAAGGTGTCTGTCATCCAGTCTTTTCTGCTAGAGTTTTTTTTTTCTTTTTCTAATTGACATGAAACATTGTCTCCTTAGAAACCACACGGCCATTTTAATTGAAAATTCGTAGAAGAGATTTTTGATAATTATGACATAGTTCACATATTTCAACACTCAAAATAGCCCGGAATACCGTAATAGTTTGTTAATTGTTGATATATATTTCTCCATCCAGAAACCACCACTATTCGAACAGAAATGTTGCAAGATTATTTCTATTGATGGTTATAAAATGCATTATTCCTTTCTGAGTCAGAATCTTCTATGGTACCCACGAAACATTACAGTGTCTGATATGATGAAATGTATACATACAAAAATCTCTTACTTCAATTATTAAGAAAATACATCTAGACTACATGTTTGGAAACTCAATGCATAAATGCAAATTTCACAATGGCTCGGAACTATGGAGACTTTGGGGTACATTTTTTAAAGATAAATAAATACATTGTCTTGATCGAGGGTTACTGCTAACAAGGAAGCTACTGAACCTTGGGTTCCTATTGGTTAAGTTGAAGTCATCACCTCTAAAGTGTTAGGGTCGTAACCATGACGTGGCTGACTGTTATGGAATATATGTGTCACAAATGGCCACGGATAAGTTCCACTTGTCGTAAGCACTTCCCGGTCCTTTCGTCATTCATGACTTATCACCAGGTTTGTAACTAGATTAACACGACGGGTGCAACTAGTGGAGCAGGAACTGTTTACCTTTCCGGAGCATAATAATTCACCCCCGGTTTTTAGTGGGGTTCGTGTTACTTGATCTTTAGTTTTCAGTGTAGTGTTTTGTAGATGGTTGTTTATCCTTTGGTCCTTTTTTCTTTTGGCCATTGTGTTGTCTGTCCTTCGATTTACGGATTCTGATTCTCCCTTTGTTTTCTTCAACCTCTTCTATTTATGATTAAATTTTCAACTGATTTAATGCATCTTCATTATAATTGATATTAATCTGTATATGTAACGTACACCTTTTCCCCATGACAGAGTATCATTTGGTTATTATTGTATATGTAATTCTGTAAATGGACACTCACAACGGAATAAAGTGTAGGAAACAATTACATATTGATAGTGTTATATGAAATAGTGGCCACACTTTTACAGGACATTATTATAACCTTCATATACAGTCAATATCTTCACGCGCTGTTTCTATTAGACTATAAATTAGGTTACATGTTATTGGTATTAGAAATTAAGAAGCACACAAATCAAATTGTATATCTGAACTTAAAAGTTAGGAGACGTCGTAGTCGTGGTTGTGATCGTATGGTTTGGGTTTATAACTACCTGTGCAATCAGTGCCTATCACCACTAACGTTGTGAGTTCGAATCCCGCTCAGGCGTGGTGTATTCGATACAATATTATGTGATAAAGTTGGTCCGTGACTTGCGGCAGGTCGGTAATTTTCTCCGGGTACTCCAATTTCCTCCACCAATAAAACTGACCGCCACGACATAGCTAAAATATTGTTGAAAGTAGCGTTAAACAGCATCACCATTAACACTGAATTTAAAACGTCGTTATTCAAACTTAAAGTTTGTTCAAAATTTTATATTTTAGTTGGATTGTATCGTCCGTAATAATATGATATTGAGACACAGAATGGATTTTCTTTTTTGCCGATCTACAATTCGCCCTGTGTCCGATGCAAGCAAACATGTGTAATCCCAATAGTGTGCAGTTCAATCTGAGCACAATCTGTTACACATTGTCCTAAGACTGTCATTGTAATAAAAATGTAGTTATAATATAAATATATCAATTTCCACATTAGTTTCAGAAAGATATGCCTACAAAGCAATAAAATATAGTTTTTTTCACTAAAAGTGTAGCCAAACTGGCAACATAAACAAGAACATTTTATTAAACTGTATTAAAACAAAGAGATGTCATAAATCTTCATAGGATTACTACAGGATATCACTCCAAGATTCCACTCTCGACCACTCCACACCAGTAATTCTCTCTACAAAGTACATAGTATCGAACACAGGACCGCATTAAAACAAAAACCTTAGAAGAAAATCGCAGAAAAAAAATAACCATTTATATCCTGGAAAAACAAGGAATTGCTCAAAATAATTATACAAATACAAATACAAATATTTTATTAGCACAAACACAATTACAATAATTGGCAAAAGCCCAAAGTGAAGTTACAGTTCATGTTTATGAATAGAAGACACAATAATAATATGACACTATTATGAATACTAAATAATCTCATTTCTAAGAGTTAGACAATTATTAATGTAAGAGCAAGTTACTCTTAATACTTTTAATGAATTACTAATACAATACTTTTAGATCCACTGACCATCACAGGTCATTTTCTAAATACTTTCTGATCGTGGGAAATTAACTTCATAGAAACCATTGTTAGGTTTGAATCGACATATTGTATCTGCTTATGTATACACTGTATGTTATTAAATATCAAATCAACCTAGTATTTCTACTTGACCATGTAAAACAAATTGTCAAATGATAATCAGTTAAGTGACTACAGACTCCACTGGGGCTCTGGTTAATTGTTAAACATACTATTTATAGACGGTAACAGTTGGCAAGCGAATAAAAATATTCTTAGATAAAAATATTGTGTCATAATAAATGATCTCTTTCTCATACTTTGTCCGTCCTCTATATCCTATCCTGCAAAATGTTTTGACTCAATTGTAAAAATATAAATATTATGTTAATAATAAGTGATGCTTCATCAGAAACCGTTAACTCTAATAACGTTATTGCAATGCAACATTGACCAACCTACAAGGAGAGAATAGAGCCAGCCATCGTGTCTAGGTGAGACGCTGTACAGTAAATCAATACAGTTTTACACCTGTCTATTGGACATGCCCAGTGGTATAACTGTCAATGTTTGTTTACTTCAATTCCAAGGTCAGATGAGGCCAATGTTTTTGGTCACTTACGGTCAGTAGGTCATAATGAAACTACAGCTGGATATTAGTTTTTTTATTCATTAGATGATTGATATACAGCAAAAATGAGTTTAGCACACACACACATACTCCGATTAGCATTAGTGTAAAACTTTTAACAAGTTTCCCCCAGAGGTTATTATAATTTTACTAATTTTCTTATCAGGAAAGTTGGATTTTAAAAATAAAACATCGGAAAGTAAAATATATACAGTCGAACCTGCACATACAGGTTCATATTAAGCAGTCACCTGTATCAAAAGTTCACCTTATTCTTGCCCTGTTATAGAAAATTTCATTTGAATTTAACCTCTTTTAAGAGGACACCCGTCTTAGAAGACACTTTATCTTCACCCCAAAGGTGACCTCATAATGCAGCTTTGACTGTATATACTTGGAAAATTTACATTTCTTTTAGATTTGTCAGATTTCACTTCGATTGAAAAAGATTAGAATTTGAATGTTTTTTCTTTTTGATGAATGCATTGGTCAATGTCCAATCAGATGGATGGCTTCTGACATTTTCTTTACTTGTTCGTGCCGTCTAATGAAAAATAAATGATAAAGAAAACAAGAAGGGATAGTTAGAGAACGTAAACATTGCATGGCAAAAGTACAAAATCAGATAAACTTAATTGCTGTTCCATCTGCTTTTTATTGCGAATGACCAGTTAATGTCATATTTTTTTTAAAGACATTCGGTTCTCTCTAATAGATGAATGACACCTTGTCATTGACTTTAATTTGAAAATATATTCAACGCACGCCCTTCTTTTCATCCTTTATAAAACGAAAATATAACGCCATCGAGAAATCTTGTTAAATATAATTCAGGTACTGATGAATGGACATAAAAAATTATCTCGTGGATTACAAGATTCATTAGCAATTTCTTTGTAAACTTTTATAACGTTTGTGTGAAGACCTTGAGGGATATGGCGGTGAATGTACGGATACATCGATAACGGATTATTCTTTAAAGTCAAATAATATTGTGTAAAATTATTCAGAAGTGCTGTTATTAATACGGATGAGGTCAGTTAAATGTTTGATGTTTCAACGCATCACAAAAGCGATTTAAAAGTCCATCTGTGGGTTGCCGAGTAAACAGTGTTGCGTGTCCTATTTTTTCTCTCTCTCTGTTAAGATCGATCATGGTTTGAAATATTGTGATTAATGAAATAAAAAAAAAATCATCATGATGTGATGAAGAAAAGCGGTAATATTATTTTGATAAAAAGCTGGACAATGACAGTTAAAATGAAAAGACATCATTATGTTACCAGATGTGAAATTTTTGACTCATTTAATTTCGTCAATAGGAAAAAAAAAAAAAAACACGAAAGGAGTGAAAGGAACATGATGTACAAAAATGTGAGAGTGGACATGCAGAAACAAAAGAGAAAAAAAGGAAACAAAAACAAAAATAAAACAAAAACAAAACGAAGATTAAGAAATATTTTTACCGGACTTGACTGTAACTTGAGTAACACAGCTGGTGTCTTATAAGAAGCAGGAACTGCTTACCATTCACGAGCACCTGGATTCACTCCCGGTTTTTGATGGGGTCGGTGTTGTTCATCTTTTTAGTTTTCTGTGCTGTGTTAGTTGCATTGTTTCTTGTGTGCTCAATGTTGGTGGTGTCTCTGGATTGTCCATACTTGATTTCACTTTCGGTTTTCTCTAAGGTTTACTAAAAAACAATTCACTTAACTTGATTTAGATATTATAATAACATATTTATTTGTCACAGAACGCTTAAGCTTTGTACTCGTGTACATGTGTCGAAATAAAGGTCAGGAAAGGTTAATTACAAAGACTTAAGAGTAGGGAAAAATTATATTGTAATCCACTTCTGCTTTCTGAAATTATTGGCCGATTGTAAAACGGTAGAAGTGACCGATACATTGTCTTGTCACTGTAGAACCATTATCATGCGAGACAAGACAATAGGAAGGATATACAAGGGAATTAACCTAAAAGAAAGTTTATTTTCCTACTAAGCTCACCACAGAGGTTTTATTAGATTTATGGTGTTTTACGCCACTTTCAACAATATTTCAGTTGTATTGTGGCGATCAGTGTTTTCGTGTGAAGGAAACCGGAGTACCCAGAGAAAACCACCGACCTATAACAAGTCACTGACAATGTTGTATCGAGTACAACTCGCCATGAGCAGGATTCGAACTCATAACTGTAGTGGTCAGAGGCATCGATTGCACAAGTAGTTGTAAATCCAAATATCCTGCGATCACTAGCACAACGGTCCCTTGATACAAGACAGTAGGAAGGATATACAAAGGAATTAACTTAAAGCAAAATGTGATTGTTCTACTAATGTTATCATAGAGGCTTTTGAATTTGCATTACAGTGTTTATCTTTCTTGAAGTTATTGAAATAGATTGATATTGCTTAAGCTTGACTTGGTATTTTTTTTAGAACGAATAAGACAAAAATGCCATTATTGACATCCCCAACCGTTTGCCCAATAGTTGGTACATGGATGCAAGGTACCTGTAAAGTAAAACCTTTGTTTCTATTGTTAGCTTGATAGTTTGTTTCTTTATATTATTTTGACTGTTTCATGACTGTGCTTTTGTAATACTGATTACAATCTGATCACTGAATTAATGTTGGCTTATAATCCATTTTTTTCAATTTATGCGGTAATATGAAATAACATAATTGCCATATAGATATTTTTGATATTCTATATATTGTGATCTTACCATACCTTCCAATACTGACTGATTATAATATGACAAAATGTAGTTCCTTACATAGTTTGACTGTGTCGTACATAATTAAGTTTCGACTGACATTGTTTGGCTGTTTCGTCATATCTGTTGTATATACCGAATTAACTGGTTTACATTTGTTTCCAAATTGGCCACGATTATTAAATGGATAACATTTCTGAAGCATACCGTCTCTATAATCATAGCTTAAATACACGTTGAATATTGTCCAGATAGATAACGTTTTTAAAATTTGCCCTCTTTAAGAACCTGCAGTCATCGACGATCCTTCCAGCCAAGTGTTGATGAAGTCGAATTTGATAGTTTCAGAGAAGAAAATAATAATTCTCAAACGAATAAGCGCCAAAATAAATTAATGTCGTTTAAAAACAGCCGTCAGCTTGGATAGAGAGCAGCAAAATCAATTACAATTGTATATTGGAACCAAAGAAGGAGATACTGAATGTCATCAGACGTTTGTGTTTCCATGGATCAGCAACGATTTTAACGTGCTGCTTCAAGTTATATTTAACGTACAGGAAGCGGAAAACTTTTTCAATATGAATACAAGCGAAGAGTAAAAGTTAGAGAAAACCGCAGGGGCAATCAAGAATGTACAATCAAGAAACACTGGCAACATTGGGTACACAAGACACAGAGCGAAGACAAACAAAACAAAATACACAACATAGTAAACTCAAAAGATGAGCAACAGGGATCCCACAAAAAAAAACAACCCGTGGGTTAATCCAGGTGCTCACGTAGGGTAAGCAGTTCCTGATATTTTCGGAGAGCTTATATTTCCTAGCGGAGAAATTGGCTCCTATTCTCCTTTTTTATATTCCAAGGCTTTGAAACAGAAAAAAAATGAATGGGAGAAACCTGGTGACAGAATAACCGATATTTGTAAAGTAACCTTCAACTTTATGAAATATAAATATGTACGTAATCATGTGATATTGATGTTGATGTTTTGATGAAATGATAATTATAATTGTCGTATGGACATGTAATTAGATAAAGATTTCATTGACACGTTTAAAATTCGAGTACGCATAATTGATAAAAATATCAAAATATACCATAGGAGTAACAATACCTGTTCGTAGACAAATTGAAGACTTCTGGATAAGACAACTGATTATTGTAACACCCTTTAGTTGCAACAACATGATTAATGGCAAAGGCGTGTTATCAAATCCTACATGTAACTCGGTGACCATGATGTACATTTGCACCTCTGCTCCCCGGCGTAGACAAAACCATATGACCATCGTCATTATGCATCACCATTTACATAAAAACAGTTGGGTATGCAATACATTGACACGAAACTATTTTTACTATCACTTTCAAATCTGTATTACATGTTTTGTAAACTCAGTTACAAACCCAAATTCAATTCAACACAATGTAACAGCAATCGTCTTGAATATTCCGTATCACAAACCTGTCAATAATAAAGTCGACACATGCAAACTATATCCTTTCTTGGACTTTTGTTTGCCAAGAAAGGTATTGATGCCATTAACCTAGCAAATATTCTTCATCACAAATCAGTCAAATCTAAAACCCCTCTCTATTCTATAAAGACCAAACTGTGTGCATAATCTCGTATATCTAACTACATGAATGGGAGGCAAAGTTGTCACTTACAAATACTGTTTGCATGATCTCAACATTGACAACTTCATTGCTATACCATGAATGCACATGTGTAGGATCTCCATTCTTATATAATCCATCAAGAAACGTTATAACTGGTGACAATAACATTATGCATAACTCTTCTTTAGGAGATGTGTATATAATATCGTGAGGCGAAGCTCTTTCCGAATGGGTCGTTGCTGAAAATGATCAACAAGCACTTATGCAACATCGATTTTCAAAAACTCGAAATGCTGGAAACACCTAACTTTCTTTTTCTTGCTACCAAAAATTCTGAAGTTATTTGGCTTTCCAATTGTTTGGCTTTGAGTCTATCTGATGAAGGTTATCACAGAAACGTGTCGTGTGCATTATCATTGATATCTACGTTTTTATTACCACCAAGACAAGGATATTGTTGTCCCTGCAGACAATGCCCCTATCAATATCGTATTTGTATGTATATCATACCGGTATTGATTGCTTAGTAAATGAGACAGACATTGACACTTCACTTGACAATCCTACATATACACCTACCACAATTATGTTCTTTCGACATTTCAACCAAAGATGAAGAAATGGATCTTCTCTTTACTGTATACGCAAGTTAGATAAGTGTCTTTACAGACAGAGTTATTGCTGAGTCTGCCAAGTACTCGACGAATTCTCTTTCCAAATTAACACCCTTTCTAATAGCGGTCAAAACAGCGCCTCCGAATTATTGTAACACTAGCCACTCACAGCTTACCCCTAACACATTATTCCAACTCTAAGCTAAAAGATAGTTCAAAAGAACTTGATTTGTAAGGAAAAGAGAATGGTCAACGTACATACAAATATTTCGTTTTAGCAAGAAACTCGTCGTATTTTGTATAAAAACACTCTTGATTGTCCCCTCGGTTTTCTCTACATTTATTCGCAACATCATCTGATGAGCAAGCTTGTTGTGAAAATAAACCCTTCAGATATTACAGATTAGTTCCGAAAATAGTGTCATTTAAACAAACATGTCAAATGGTAACTTCTGAAGTGACACACATGGCATGTTGGCATACGTGTATCTATGTATCTAACTTATTCTATTTATGATAGGACAAACATTTGTGTTGGTCTTCGTCGTTCTTTGTCTTATGCCCAATGTTGTATATAGATTGTCCATTCTTAGTTGCCACTTCGGTTTTGTATGATGTTTATTTACATTTTCTGTGTTAATGAATCGTGATGTTTTTCCTAATACAGTTAATTTTGTTTTAACAGCAATGTTTCCTCAGTACCATCCTAAGGGGTTTATATTTCTCAACTGGTTAACTTTGTCCATATATGTTGTAATGTTCTGTATCTTTTAATATGTAAATCCTTACATCAAGGATATCATTTTCATGTATTACCGTAACATAATTTAAAGATTATAATAATACCCGAAGGTGATTCTTCATGTAAATTAAATCCTTCGTAAACATAAAAATAACATAAGAAGCATTAGCACGAACGCGAACTACCCAAGGCAAAAAGATATTTTCACAGACGCAAAACAATATTATAAACACAAGTAAAGGCAACACAAAAGACCAAAAACTCCCACAAAGTTTTGTAGTGACCAGTTGACCCGGAAGTGGTAATGCATCTCCTGACCTATGTTAGATCCTCACAAAGCCAACTAAACGAACAGATAGATGTTTAGAAACATGTCTGCTATTATTCGAGAAAGAACATTTTGTATTGATCAAACAGTAAATGACATTCATGGCTTATTAGATATGTTTATGCTTAAAATTTACAGTTCATAAATAATATTATTTATTCAAACATATGTCAGTTCCCTTCATGCAGTCATAGGTAACCCTATTAGAATTTGGTCATCCTGTATAGGCGATCCTGTTTTCTTGCTCCCTTTGAATTATTTGTATTTTTAGTCGTTTGATTATGAGGTTACACGATGAATCTTATTCTGAAAACGCATCGTGCGTACTAAATTAGATATCTACATTTTTATTATCATTTTGAAGATCTATCCGTTATAGAATGTGTGAAGCAATGACCTAAATTATGACCCCTTTGTAGTCCTTCCTAATTGTGGTTGAACAATTTGCCACACGAGTAATTCCGTATTAAAACTCCCGATAATAAGATCTGAGTGTGTGAATGAAACGGGACTAGTCTTTAACTTTAGATTATTATTATTTGTTACTTCACGCCATCTTTGGCAATATTTCAGCTATTTCACCTGAACACGTTACAATTAAACAAGACAATTTTAGTTTATTCAGTACACATATAATAGGGTATACAGTGATATCAACAAATGAATATGCTATACTTAAAGGACAAATAATAAAGAAGTCTCCCTCTTAAAAGGCTCCTCCCATCTTTATCAGTTCAGATTTCAGGTGTACTGGGATAGTAAAATACTACTATGTTATTTCCCCAAGAAATGCCAATCCAATTTTCATCGTAATCGCCTCATAAAAGGGGGACAACTGTGTCAGAAAATAAGACTGTATACACATCTATATTTTACTATTCAAATTGATTAAAAATGCAAAGTAAAATCGCACACCTTGAGACATTTGTCAACAAATCTTAAAAGATTTGACTGCATAGCAAGCTAATCAAATATCATGAACAACCTGACAGTCAAATAAACATGTTTCATACTATAAAAGGGTTTGTATGGAATGCATTCTGGTCGTTGTTCTTCATTAAAGCTAAATATATCATCCTTATATGACCTATACGCACGAACACATATCACAATTACCTGTTTCTTTCGTGTTTTCTCGATCATATTTTGTCACATGTAGACAGAATACCATGTAATTATTATTGTTTTACATGTTTCAACTATCAGATCAGGCTTTTGAAATATATTTCAATATAAAAGAGCACCCTTCACACCTCGGTTCATGAAAGTGTTCCGGTGTCATATAGTAAACCATCCGCATAGCAAACTTTCCCCCGGAATGCTTACTATATAGTAAACATTTCCCCTCGGAATATTTGCTATTTTGTAAACCTTCCCCCCGGATACTTTACTATATAGTAAATATTCCCCCGGGGGAAAATTTACTATATATAGCAAACATTCCCCCATCCATAGCCGATCATTCCCCCGGATATTTTGCTATATAGTAAATGGTCCCCCTTAATCCGGATAATTACTATTAATTCGGAATTTGGCACCTTAATCGTGTTAATTTTAATTGTTATATACCATTAATTATATCCGGTTATGATTGAAAGGTAAAAAAGCACAAATCTATAGTGTCTTGTTGCTAATCGGTTAGGTTGGAAGGTTTACTATGCGGAATAAATACTATATAGTAAACGTTCCCCCATGGAGGAAGGTTTATTATATGGTAAATCTTCCAGGGGGTTAATCTACTATGAGGGAAGGTTTACGCTATGACACCAGTAGATACATACGTAACTAGATATATTCGTGTTCATCATAAATCTTGAAATGCAGCTGTTCCTCATAGTTGATATATAGGTATAGGAGTAATACAAAGGCCGATCTATCATTATCTGTTGCATCTTAAAGTTAGTGTTTATTGAAAGATTCCGAGTATGTAATACCCCCGCTTTTTAGTGGGGTACGTGTTGCTCGATCTTTTGTTGTTTGTATGGTGTTTTGCAGATCGTTGTTCGTCCCTTGTTTTTTTTTTTTTTTTTGCCAATGTGTTGTCGGTTCTTCTTTGATTTACAGATTCTGATTACCCCTTTGGTATCTTTAAGTTATTCTGTTAAGAACAATTTAACTTTTCACATTCCTTAGATGCGGACGGGGGTATGTTCCACAGATAACACCACAATTTGTACTGTCTGAGATTTCGTTCTTTGTATTCGTACTGGGGTTGTTACTTGTATCTTGATTATCACTTTATTCGAAAACTTCTTTGTACTTAACTACTATCTTTCTTTTTTACAATTGCAGCCAACTTTTTGTACTTTATCCCTATGGAACGCTTGTGAATAGAACTGTGTCCTAGTGTTTACATTTTGGCCTGTGACCTCCTCCAAAATGTTGTGTGGCATGAATCAAATATAAAGCTTTCTCTTGGAATGAGATTTCTCACCCCTTTGATAAAGTAGTCCGTTTATTTAGGTGAAAAATATTTGTCTATCTTACCCCGGCTCCAGGGTAAGACAAGCTACACGCCGTTTTTCCCGCAAAATTGTTTTCCATTGTTGAATTAAATTGTCGATTTATAGTGTCTCAAGTGGCAGTATTTTAAATGTATTTCACAATAAAATACAATGTATTTTATAAATATATTATAAATGCTACTACATGTACAACAGCGATAAATGCCTGTAAAAAAGTCGTTTGACGTTGGTTAAAGGGAGGTAATTTCTTTTATTATACTTTATGCAAATTTCTTACATTATCCATTCATTTCATTGGACAAGCGGCATTTGTTAATTTTCACTAACCTTTCATAAGCCCCGCCCATGCCTAACAACATGTGATAATATTAGCAACGGGTGTTAATGCCTAAAATTAACACCCGCTGAGCCCGAAGTTTGTCGATCCAGACAAATTAACACCCGCTCCGGCCGAGGTTTACCGATTCTTATTTCCTCATCATTTCCGTTATCACCAGACGACAACAAACCGTCAAGCTCTCGTCATGGCGTTTGTTGACATTACGGAGGATAATATCTCTGAATTAATTAAATAAATTGAAGCGTACACGAAGCCAAATGACGCCTGATCTTTACGTTTTAAACTGGAAGTCTTCATATGACGTCATGTTGTTAATGTTCCAAATTCGTCAACAACATTTCGCGAAATTTTAATTCGTGCGATTTTTAGAACATGAATATGCAAGAATGATATTTTTTTAATTACAATATTGAATTTAAGAATTTTAAGTATTGAACTGTATTAAAAATTTAATGCCAAACATTTCAAACAACAACTGCACTATAAATTTTCATTTTTTTCAACATGAGAAAGAATACATTGGCTTGAAAATTATTTATGCAATAGTCAGAATATAGAAGCAAACATGTGATAATATTTACCAAAATATACAAGTAACATTCTACATTAATTGTTATAAACATTATGTTATTATCTTGTTAAATTTGTTGCTATTTGATGTTTTGTTGTTGTTAATGTAAGTAAACTATCTTAATTTATGACTTTTTATTTTTTTAACAATTGTCCCAATAGCATAATGCACACTTGAATTATTAGGCATTCAGTATAATAAAAAACATACTGCCCTTGGATGAAGGTGTTAGGGTGATTAACACACTCTGTGAAAAAATTATCACCCTCGACTTCGTCTCGGGTGATAATTTTTTCCCTCGTGTGTTAATCTACCCTAACACCTTCATCCAAGGGCAGTATGTTTATAATATTTACGTTAGTTATCTAACAAGGGAGAGCACTCTATATTTTCTCAACGTAAAAAGATATTGACACGATAGAAAGAGATGAGAAAAAGAGGCAAACATCGTAAAAAGTGCAAGATTTTGTTATTGTAGAATCTATCACAAGTTTGTTAACTTTATTATTTTGAACCTCTTTAAAGTTGTAAAATGAAAATCTTGTTTTATTTTATTACGTGGCATTTTGGTCCTGTGATACGGCTCGCAAATTAATGCGCCAAACTACACAAAAAGTAAACAAACATTGACACGGTAGAAAGGGGTGAGAAAAAGAGTCAAACACCGTAAAAGGTGCAAGATAGTAAAATCTGTGACACCCTCGGGTAAGATTTAAATCGTATCAGACTTGGACAAGCCTCGTCCGATACGATTTAAATCTTACCCTCGGGTGGCACAGATTTTACAATCTTGCAACTCTGCCGGTGTTAGACCCGATATGTCTACGGTTTTTTGTGTATTTGCTTTTACCAGATTGTTTTTGTAAACTTTTTACTGTTATGAATATATCTATAGATATTCTCACTTTGCAATAAACAGCAATTTTACATTCAGTGGTCCTTGATATAACTAAGAGAATTTCTCTTTATATACAATATAGTTTTCTAGCACCTATTTTTTCCATAGGTATTTATGGTTCAAATAACAATTATCAGAACCCAATGAAGGGCTAATGTTTAGCTCCTATCTTAATTGTTTTGTTTTATTATTCAGTCTTCTCGTTTCAAGCATGCCAATGATTTGATATTTGTTCGATTTAATTTTGAAGATATCACGGTTTTAAAATTTCATACGCATGCTGTACAATTAACGAATTTGAGCCACAGTAATGAAACAAATTTTGGGTAAAAACATGAAAATCTTGTTTCATTTCTAAAATCTTCCAGTTATGTCTACAAATAAAAATATTGATGATCATGCTTTGTCCGACATGAATTTGTTTGTTTCTATGGTAATAAGAAATAAAAACAATTAAAGAAGTACTCAGTCTTCTGGGTGTTTTAGCCAAAATTTTCCATTCAGGTGTACAAGAAAAGTTTGAAGATATCATAGGGGTAATTAGAAATTAGAACACGTAAATAGCAGGACAGACCATACAATGGTCAACACAAAAACACTATCGGTTGATTCTATAATTGTGTTTATATATACATAATAAAATGAAGAAAACAAATACCACACTGTCAGGATAGTTCCAAAATCCAATAGAAAAATCGGCGAAAGGGACAAAACCGATATCTGTAACAGACACATATTTGTACAGAACCGCACACTTGGCTTGGTACAGGTACTTCAATGCAAAAGTGTCGAGGTTAAGATAGTTTCATGAACTCAAGCCTCCCTTTATAGCGAAATGATCCGGTCATGCAGGTGTTTTCCACATGTGAATGACATGTCAACCCTCACATATAACCAGGAAAACACCGTTGTTGAGAAGAAGGTTCTAATTTTCGTAACACAGAAGTTGTCATATTGTATAATATAAAAGAGTGTCGATGACCCCGACCATTATTTAAATATTAGATAGTACACATGGCCACCGTAAGATATAATAGTGAAATAATAGCCAACTTTGAACCAAAAACTAATTTCGAATACCGTCTTTCGTCATCTGTACACGCGTGACAGAATACTGTTGAACAAGGTGTTGATATCTTCATCAATACTTTTTGAAAGATAATTGGGTATAGCACCTGTCTGATATTTAGAATAATTTTATAACGAGTTTATGTTTGAATTTTTTACTGCCAAAGTGGAGATAACTCTTATTTTTTTCTTCAGATTTGAAGAATTTACAGTTTTAAAATATTATATGGCTTTTTGATCGTTTGATATGGATCTAAGAAAGATATGAATACACCAAAGGGGTAATGAGAGTGGGTTTATATACCCAATATACCCAAATAGTACAAGGTATGAACATTGGTATTGTTTTTCTATAATATAAATAACCGCATAGGCGGTGTAATGGTTGGCGTGCTCGCCTCGAGTTTGGTAGATTGAGGGTTCGAGCCCTGAGCAGGTCAAACCAAAGACTATGAAATGTGTATTTGTTGCTTCTCCCCTTAGCACGCAGTATTAAGGAGAAAGAGCAACGACTGGTTGGCTCGGAATCAGGGTAATGTGTCCGAGAGGGGCGACATGTCTATACGTTGACTGTTGTTTCAGTGAGCAAGCACTATACAAATCCAACTAACCGTGTTAGGCTGGTACAAAGCGGACCTCATCATCATTTCATTGAAAATTAACTTGTTATCGCCATGCGAGAGCTGAACATTTGCTGACTTGGTGTTAAACAACAATCACTCACTCACTCTACATTATATTGTCACGTGTTGATTGTTTATAGTTGTAGTTACACTTACTACATGTAAAACATGAAAGAGGACAATCAAGGAAAACAATTCTTAGTATGTGATAGAGGATGGAACAAACATTCTAAATGAACGTCACAATCTACTTTCTGAATATCACGTCTCAGCACATTCTTCAAGGGGTAATCAAAAGCCGCAAATCAAAGAATGACATAATACAGTGGATAAAATAAAAAGGACAGAAAAAGGAAAATAATCCACTACATATAAATCAACATTAACCCTACAAAAACCGAAGGGACTCATGTGCTCCGGAAGGTAAGCAGTTCAATCAATGTCATCTTAAGCTCATTCTTCATTTCCTTTATTATCATCAAAACCCAGCTCTAAACAAGAGGAACATGGGATGGTATGGGATTAAATACTGGAGACAAACAGACAAAAGATACAGTAAAGATTCGTGATTATCTATTACTGTTATTTGATAAATCATCACAATTGAAGTTGTTTTCATAAATATATTCAATGAAATTAACACATTCTTAATCATGCCAACAACAGGACTACAGTTATATCAAACCTGTGTTGTCTTTGATTTCACCATAGTATTCGCTGTCAATGGTATATCAAATACATTTTTTGTATGTGAATACTCATTCTTGATGTAGAAACAGATATTTAGCATTGTAATAGACCTTATAAAGGGGAAAGAGTTATATCACCAATGACATTTAACATAGGATAACAATAAATAAGGGTAATAACAAAATTACCGAACACTGAGAAATCTTCTAAAGGGAAAGGCAAAACTCATAAGTCAACAAATAGACAAAATCAGTCAACAACCGGAAAACTGGGAAAACCGCAATGACCCTGACTTGGTACAGGCATTTCCAAAGAAATGGTGGGTTGAATAAGATTTTACGGCGCTAAACCTCCCACTTTCATTACGGTTAAAAGGTTCCGGTTGTTACTATAACAGCATTTTTAACAATACTGGGACAAAATAGGTATAATAGTAGTCAACGCAGTACTTTATGAAAATCCATCATTTATTATCGTCTCTGTAGAACGGTTTAACTAAACTGTCATCTTCTCACACAATTTTATTTCAATAAGTCTTTGTACCTTGGGCTAAGATTGACACAAACTTTGATGAAAATGAAAATTTAAACATGGGAATAAATAAATATACAGTTAAATCTGCCCAAGGGGTTACCTCTATTAAGCAGTCACTTGTATTTAAAGGTAACATTTTTCTTGTCCCGTCATAAAAAAATCATATGAAGTGAACCTCTTTTAAGTGGTCACCTGTCTTAGAAGACAACGTTTTCTTTGTCCCAAAGGTGACCTCTTAAGGTGGTACCTTACACTACAAGGAGATAACTTTTTGAAATCAGTTGAACGTTTTGATCATATGATGTTTGTATGCAGATTTCAAGCATATCAGTGATCAAAACCACAGCGAGAAAAGCTGCTATGTGGCTATTGAATTTATAGCTCTGGGTCTGTTGGTTGGAATTTGTTAACATTTTTATATTTATTACAGTGGATATATTCAAACACACTGCCAAAAAAATAAGAAAATTAAACGAGCAGATCAAATTTTACCTGAAGTGTAAGGTACCACCTTAATACAGGTTTGAGTGTATTACTGAATCGTACTGAAGAGTCAATGTCATCACCTGAGATGGAAGGTGCAAATAAAATTATATAAGCGCCGTTCTTACGGTAAGAAAACAGTCTCAATAAAAGTTTTATTACCTTTGATGCGAGGATGCAAATTACAAAAACAGTTTGTGATTGTTTGATTGAAATTGGGTGATTTATATGGCAATACACATGTTTTGCTAATTAAATACGCACCATAAATTCTAAAACTCATCTCTCCCTGTGAAGGTATGGACGTTTAGTTTAAACGCATTTTATTTGTCACAAAATAACAAATTGGATAGGATACAAGTACAACGTACTTTCGAGGTTTTCTCCTACATACAATTTTACAACAGTAATAGGCATGCAAAATGAAAATAGTTGTAAATATTACTGATATTTAGACGTTTATACCAGAATTTGCAAGAAGGAAGGAGAGTAAGAATAGTAAAGATTTGAGAGAAAGAAAAAAGGTTAAAAGGAGAGTAAGAATAGTAAAGAACATTGATAACATTGATAACAATACAATGATTGAATGGATGTGGATTTGTTGAAGAAAACAATATTTAAATATATTCATTAAACATTCAGGAACCGTTCTGACTTTCTTATATAGTCAAACACTTTCTTTAATACAAGTTCATTCTGTTCATTTGTAAGGGTTGAGTTACCAAAAATTAGCAGATTAAGATCCAAATGGCAATCATTAGGTAACCAATCCAAACAATTTAGCAGATTATTACGAATTACATTGTACAGGGGGCATTCAAAGAAGTAATGGTAGGAATCTTCTCGAATGGCACCGCAGCTACATGATGGGTTAGATATTATAGTGACTTTAAACAGATCATAGTTTAAAAATGTTGCCGAACATCTAAACTGAGTAAGCACTATATTCAATTTACGTGGACCATACGAGTAATATTTCGGAATATTTACACTATAGGAGTTTGACAATTTCTTTAGTTCACTTTTAAAATGGGGCAAAGATCCAACGTTCCTTATTGACAAATCCAAGTTATTCCACTATCTAATGGTCGATGGAATGTATGAGTCGTTTGTAATGGAAAGTCTGCAGAACGGAATGATTATATAAGCGCCGTTCTTACGGTAAGAAAACAGTTTCAATAAAAGTTTTATTACCTTTGATGCGAGGATGCAAATTACAAAAACAGTTTGTGATAGTTCGATTGAAATTGGGTGATTTATATGGCAATACACATGTTTTGCTAATTAAATACGCACCATAAATTCTAAAACTCATCTCTCCATGTGAAGGTACGGACGTTCATGCCACATCTGACACAACCTGGTTGTGTTCGTAAACGTGTAAATTTTGAATTATTAGAGCTAGACGAAATATAATATGAATGTGTGTTGAACAATACATTACAAAATGCATCATATTCTGTTGTTGTGTATCACAACATTATAAAATAATGGCATGATGAAGAGACTAGTCGAGTGTCTTGTCGTATGTGAAGCATATACATTTAAGTACAGAAGACGAGAAAATATAATACAATTTTGAAGAGATTAAAGTGGTAATCAATAGCCGTAAACCGAAGACAACCCAATGGTAAACAAGGGTAAAAAGGACAAACAATGATCTACCAAACACTACACACAAAACTAAAGATCGAGCAACACGAATGCCACTAAAACTCGGGGCTTAACTCACATGTTCCGGAAGAATGAGTAGTTCCTGCTCTACATGTGGCACCCGTCGTGTTACCCTTGTTACCTAGTGATAAGTCATAAGGACTGGATTGTGATTACGATATACGGCACATATCCGCCGTGGTCATGTGTGACACAGACACTCTGTAACGGTTAACCAAGTCATGGCGGGGATCGTAAATAAACTGGTGTTTTATTCAAACATTAAGTTGTATTTTTATATATACACCACATTAGCATCCAAGCATATCACTTCTGAAATTTTTTAAAAACAACTAACGATAATTATACATATGCCCCGACGACACTGTTTTATGTTCCTTTGGAATTTCAACTAAAGATAAAGAACTGGAACTACTCTACTAGATTCCTAAGTTACACAAGTGTCGTTTCAAACAGCGTCATATTGCTGGGTCTGCTAAGTGCTCCACAACACCTCTTTCCAAATTATTGACATGTATTCTATCAGCGGTCAAAACCGGGTTTCAGAGTTACTGTGACACTAGCTACTCAAGGGGTGGTGTGAATAAAATCTGTTAGAGTACATAAATTCTTGGTCCCTCTCCTCCTGCAATAGCATTAAAACGTTTGACTTCTCTACCCTCTACACAACTATTCCTCATTTTAGTCTGAACGACATATTAAGGGAGTTTGTCCGTCTGTGTTTCATTAAAAAGAACGATAAACTAGATACAAATACCAAATATCTTATTTTGTAAAAAAAACCACTCTGATTCTACCAAATAGTTCGCTGAAACTGGTATCATCAACTTTTCGAGCTTTTGATTATTTTTGTTATGTTTGGTGGACGTGTTTTTCACCATACAGTCGGCATACCTATGGATACAAGCTGTGCTGCTCATCTTGCCGACTTGTTCCTTCATTTGTACGAGACAGACTTCATACAGGGACTTCTCAAGAAAATTGAAAAGAAGCTAGCCGGATCCTTTAATTTCAAGTTCCGCTATATAGATGATGTCCTTTTACTAAATAATTCTAGGTTTGGTGATTTCGTTGACGAAAGAGATGATTTCAATTTTCCCATTGTGAACTTTCCATTTATATGTAGCAACGTTTCAGCAGCACTTGCATATGGAGTATATCTCTCAGTTGATACGATATTCCAGAGCTTGTGGTTCCTATCAGAATTTCCTTGATAGAGGGTTGCAGCTAACAAGGAAGCTACTGGTTAAGTTGAAGTCACCACTTTGAAGCTTTTACGGTCGCCACCATGACTTGGTTGACCGTTATAGAATAGATGTGTCACAAATGACCACCGATAATTATATCCCACTTGTCGTAAACACTTTCCGATCCTTTCCTCATTCATGACTTATCACCAGGTTTGTAACTAGATTAACACGACGGGTGCCACTGGTAAAGCAGGAATTGTTTACCCGTCCCGAGCACCTGCGTTCGTCCCGGAGCTCGTGTTACTCGATTTTTAGTTTTATGTGTATGTTTTGTAGATCGTTGATTTTCCTTTTGTACTTTTTTCTCTTGGCCATTGCGTTGTCTGTTCTTCTTCGATTTACAGATTCTGATGACTCTTTTAGTATCTTCAAACTCTTCTTACAAGAGATAATAGTTACTTGTAACTCGTCAAAAGTATAAATGCATAATGGTTGAAAAGCCGAAATAGAGTCCAAAGCCAAGCGTGTTAAAACTTGAAAAGTTTGCAGACCTCACTTGGGTAATCAACTACCGAACTAACAAAAGAAACGAGAGGACAAGCAAAACATCACAAAAAAAAAAACAAAAACAAAAAACAAAAAACAAAACAAAACAAAAAAAAGCAAAAAAAACTGAAGATTGAAAAACCCGAACCCCACTAGCAAGTGGATTGAGCATATATTTTCGGAAGGGTATGTAGTTCCTGCTCTACCAGTGACACCCATCGTATTATTATTAACGCATGTGAACATCGTCTGACATGGAAATAGTGTATGCACAAATAAATGCAAATAACATAATTAAAACGTGAATCCCATACAAAACAATTGAGAGCAAGTTGTTTAATATGTCTGTAGGGTTATAATATCTTTCGCTTGAAAAAAAAAAGTTATCAGAGTTACTTCCCTTAGCTCATGATGCCAAAGTTTTGTATTTTTTTTAATCATTTGCTAGAAGAAAGTTTTTAGAGTTGTTTCCCTTAGCTCACGATGCAAACGTTTTGTATTTTTATTTTTATTTTAGAAACATATAGTGATACTCACAATATACTTAATGATCTGTAAAATTGGAAGGCATGGACATAGATAGCATGTCTGATATCTGGATGTGATAGAGTGACAAATGATAACCAATGTGTTAGGTTTTGGCATATTCATTAAATTTCTATCTATTGTAATTCTTAAAACGACCAATGAAGACATACGACAAGGATAAACCAAAGAAATTAATTGGACAAAATTATGTTTCTGTTATATAGGAACTGCTTACACTTTCGGGAGCACCTGACTTCACCGCCGAGTTTTTGTGAGGTTTCGTGTTTGCGAATTAACAAGATAGTATAGTTTAGAAATATCCCCGCGTAAACATGTTTATGTTCATGTGACAGCTCTTCAGCACAAGATGAATACCATACCCCTCCACCTCCCCCCAATAAAGAAATAATAAACAGCAAAAACAAAAAACAAAAATCAAAAACAAAAACAAAACAAAAAACAAAAAACAAACAAACAAACAAAAACAAAAGCAATAAACAAAAAACAAAAACCAATAAGTTCACCCCGACTAATTTATTTGTATTTTACTATCAGAGGACATTTGAAATCTTGCCTTATATATGGATGGCCTCTCTTTTCAGGCGGATAATTGATTAGTATTTTACTATCTCAGTGCATTTGAAATCTGGCCTCATAAGATGGGTGGCCGCACTTGAGGGGGATAATTCATTTAAGAAATAAATCATGGGAGCCAGAATGTATTGGGAGTTTTAACATGGATTGGCGGATATTAGTATTTTATCCCGAGCCAGAAGCGAGGGATAAAATTTACTAATATCCGCCAATCCATGTTAAAACTCAAAACACATTCTGGCTTCCATGATTTATTTCGATTCTGATATGTCTAAGAGTACAAATACGGTAGTATACTTTGATTGGAAGACGGTAATTTATACATACGCTTGCGGAAAATGTCGCACACAATTGATGTTGTAACTCGAGTAATACTGCGCCCTCTATCGGCATTATTCGGGTCACAATTTATGCTGCCAATAGAAACGTCAGTCACATTCATCGGCGCATGTGCTAATGAGAAAATACGAAGAAATATTTCTGTTTTTTTTTAAACAAAGGGAAAGAGTGAGGTCATGTTAGAATAATATTTTACTATCTCAGGGCATTTGAAATCTGGCCTTTTAAGATGGGTGGCCTCTCTTGAGGGGCGTAATTAATTAGTATCAATAATAATATTTTGAGGGAAAAGCATGATATGTTGTGGGAACAAAATAATATATTGTGGGAACAAGATAGTAAAACTATGTTGTGGGAACAAAATAGTATGTTGTGGGAACAAGATATTATATTGAGGGAACAAGATAATTTTTTTTCTAGCATGGCCTTAATAAACGTGACGTTTGACATCTGCACGAATGTCTGGCGGGATTAAAAAAGATGTTTTTGAGACAACAACCACCTCTCTCTCTCTCTCTCTCTCTCTCTCTCTCT
>MJUT01001669.1:894085-912268 GCA_002080005.1 Gigantidas platifrons | reverse complement strand
GTGGTAAGTTATGAATGAAATAATCCAACATAAATGGAAGAAAACATTATGTGATATTCCTAAGAAACTTGTCATTAAAAGCAAACAATTATGTATATGCAATAATGACGAATCCCGGGTGGCCAGGAAAAGAAATAAGTAAACAAAAGGTGTGTGGTGTCACGATTGATATTGTTATTACCCTACCAAGTGTGTAATACTGATAATATATTTCAGTAGATAAAATGTTATTGCTTTATTTCTAAATGATTTGGCAACTCGATCAAAAATATAGAGCGAAAACTACAGAAAAGTAACAATTGTAAATTTCCGGATTACATATAGATGATGTATTTTTCGATACATCTGCTGATGGACAATTAGTCCCGAATGGTATCAATCGTAAATAAAATGTATTTTTTATACATTCAAACAAGATTTTCATTTTAAGAAAACAATTTCCTTCAATATAAAATACTAAAAAAATCACTTTTTTTTACAGGATTTTAAAAGATACCAGAAAATTGTGTCTGAAGAGGGGTAGTCCCATTTATATGAACCAGTCAAGATTTTAATGATCATATTACGAACTTATCTTACATTAAACCAAAGATGGCTAAATTTCAACCACTTTGTGAATTGTTTTGAACTATTTGCTTGCGTAAAGATTCTTGTTAATTAATTGATCATTTTATATTTGTTTTCTATACCTGTAAATTCATAAAAATGTATCGTATGTAATCTCTATCAATAAAACACAGATGACTAAATTTCTAGACTGATATTTATTTATGTTTCTTATGGAATAAAAGATTCATATTTCGCCCATTGGTTAACCAAATAAATGGAATATGATACGAGAAAGTAAAAAAAAATATTCTACGATTAATCACGGAGAAACGAAAAGAAATTTAATATACATTTGTATATTTTAGTACGAAATGATATGGATGTAAATGAACATGAGAAAGTACCCTACATTTGACTAAGACACAAATTAAAGTTAAGGAACAGTTTGTAGTAAGAAAGGATATTGTTGTAAATGAACATGAAATATTACCCAACATCACACTAAGACACAAATTAAAATAAAAGAACAACACATTTATTACCGTTTACATGGCTAACCTATACCAGCATCTTCGAGGCGGCAATTGTCGTTTGATAGACGTGGACAACAAATACATGTTATTTTATTTAAGGAATAACGGAAGAATGTCACATCTTCACGGCTAATCATAAGCGCATTTGTGCTTCGACTGTCATTTTTAACAAATACAAAATGTACTTTTGTCAGACACCAAACCATCTTTATGTAATTACAATATTTTCAAATATTAAAAAGCGAGATGAGATTTCTGGAAAATATTGATAGACGACGATGAGTTCTGCAAATAGGAAAAAAAAATAGACGACGATGAGTTCTGCAAATAGGAAAAAAAATAGACGACGATGAGTTCTGCAAATAGGAAAAAAAATAGACGACGATGAGTTCTGCAAATAGGAAAAAAATAGTCTCCCCCATGTACATGTAAATGAAGCAGCTCTTTGTTTGTTCCTCTTGTACTTTTTTCTACAGCTGAATTCGATCTAAATTACTGAAAAATCTTATCTGAAGGTAACAAATTGCCACATTCACTCTTCCAGTGTAGTAAGTGCTGTTCATCTTGCATAATAAGAGAGAACATGAACGGACAAATAAAACATCTCCTCGAAAAGAAAAAAAAACACCGTTAAAGGCTATCAAATTTTCTGGCGGAAACACTTCAAAGACACAAAAAATCATTTTACAGAGTGCAGAAATTTGATTTTAATTATATATACCTTGTGTGATATATTATAACAATATCAGAAATGTTCGGTATCGGGACAAACGCACAGGTTTTAGCATTATGTTATGTCTACATGTCAGTACGAGTATCTGATGATGCTAATAAAATCCTTCCCAGCTAATGGCGCTAATTCTGCTCGGATGCTTTCGTTACCTCACACAGTGATTCGGTTCAATTTTCACTCGTATCTCTTTTCACATCTCTTACAATTTTTTCTAACTGCATTTTGATAGACTTAATTTAAGAAATTTTGAATATAATGAGGATGTCCTATGAACAGTAAATAGCATGAGTCTGGCTCATATCGTTTTTCATTACAGCAGAAGACATGAAGATTTGTTAACAAAGCTAATAACGGACTTTAATTGACATATGCATTGAATGTCAATGAGCAGTATGATTAAATATATTAATTTTCAGCATGTACACCTACCGGTAAATATGGAGGATATTCCACCTGATTCAAAACACTTCTTTGATATAACGTCTCATCATTAAGGTTATGTTTCCTGGTAAAAAAATCGCAATAGTTGCATTTTAATCTGTACTTATTATATTGATTGCGATAGGCAAATATCCTATTCCTTTCCTTTTCTTGGGCGTACAAATATCCTATTCCTTTCCTTTTCTTGGGGGTCCCTATAAAACAAGAAACGAAACAGAAACGAAACGCAACGAAACGAAACCTGGTGAAACGAAACGGAACTTGGCGAAACGAAACGAAACCTGGCGAAACGAAACGAAATTGAAACGAAATGAAACAAGGCGAAACGAAACGAAACGAAATGGAAATCGAATCGAAATAAAATTGAAACGAAACAACACGAGAGGAAAAAAATCAACCAAATTCATTCCTATTTATATATACTTCATGTGCATATATTAAACACGTTTGAAAATAAGCCCAATGAAACGAGCAGAACTAGAAGTACGTTACTTATCACGAACAGATAGTGCTAAATTATATTATGAGAGATGAAAAGGTTCGAAATATGAAATAAACACCGTTGCTACACTTCTAAAAACTTGTGTCAAGACAAATCCAGAAAAAAAAGAAATCGAATAAAAAAACAAATTCAAAGTACTCCGTAAAGTGTGATTTTAGGGAGAGTTACACAAATTCCATTGGCATGTTCTCAAAAGTTCTTGTCAAGCGGAATTTAACGAAATAAAACTCGCTGAAATCAGACAAAAATGAAGAAAAAAACCGGCTGCACCAAGTGCATAATACGCCCATTTATACAATAGCTCTGCAAAGTTTAAAGCGAATTGGTCAAGAACCCGCAAAGTTTGAAGTGAATTGGCCAAGGGGTTCTGAAGTTAGAGAGCAACATGTCAAACGAACGGATGGACGGACGGAAAGACGGATATGGTTTACCATAATACATCCGTCTTAAGACGGGTGTATACATTTTTTTCTATCATTTTGTAATCAACACACGGAGGGAGGACAGACAAAATCTAAATAAACTCATAATTCAAAGTTGTCCTAACCCTTTAAACGTGAATTCACAAGAACAATTTATTTGGTTAATGACTTGTAAAAACCACAACTGTATAGAAAATAAGAAGTAAGTTTATCCAGAGAAATTATAAATGATGCATGTCAGTATTTCATTTTATTGTTAACTTTACATTGCTTGCAGTTCTGGATCTGACACGGGGAAACACCATCCCCTGGTGTCTTTCCAAGTATTGCAACCAGTGGCAATACACCCACACTAATCATGATCGTTATAATATGTCTTCGCCTTTTGTGGGCCCTTGATTGGAACAATAAAGTTATGTTATGTAATCGTCTCTATTTGTGTAATCTCTGTATCACCATTTTGTTTTGGACCTAGGATTTTATGGATTATCCCTTTGGCTTGTTGCTTTAATATGAAGAACTCCCTTGTCCACAGTTCACCGAACCGTTAATACTAGTGACAGGCATCAACGGATCTTTGCCAAATTTTAAACTATGGGAATGTATTAGATATGTTTTGAAACATTATCCTTTTTGACGTTTCGGTTTTGTTTCTCAGTTTTGTTTCGTTTCGTTTCGATTTCCATTTCGTTTCGTTTCGATTCACTTTTTCGTTTCGTTTCGTTTCGTATCTCCCGTTTCCGTTTCATTTCGTTTCGTTTCGCCCGGTTCCGTTTCGTTTCGCCCGGTTCCGTTTCGTTTCGTTTCGTTTCGCCCGGTTTCGTTTCGTTTCGCCAGGTTTCGTTTCGTTTCGTTGCGTTTCGTTTCTGTTTCGTTTCTTGTTTTAGAGGGGCCCTTTTCTTGGGCGTACACATATCCTATTCCTTTCCTTTTCTTGGGAATACCTGATGATGGTTATTCCACAAACGCATCGTGTGCACTCAATTAGATACTCACGTTTTTATTACCATGTACATGAAATATATGGTTTCACCAATTTTACTGGTAACATTACAATGAAACCACAGTATTTTTTCAAACGAAGATTCAAACTTATCATCAACATTCTTACATTAATATTTACCGAGTTTTCGTATGAAAGTTCGCAGACAGTGGTAAGAAGATATATATATACATGTTTGTATATATACATATATTGATCTCTCATAGACTCTTTGAAATTAAAAACGAAAGTCTACAATGATTTTGAAATATTGATATTATCACAATGATGTTTAAACTCATTACTCCAGGTTAGTTATTTATAGTGTACGAGATTTGTTTTATTTACCATTTGCTTCATTAACAGTTTTGCATTGTCTTGTCAGGTTTAGAGTAGGATGATGACTTCTGTGGTAAACTTTTGTAGATATATTTTGGTCAGTCACATGTGAGACCTTGGTAGTTTACTTGGTATTCTTGTGGTGCGTATGTTTATTGGTTACACTCGTCAAAGGAGGAGCTATGTTTCTGACTCGTCTGTTGGTGAGCTTTTTCTGTTCTCAGTAAAGGTTGAAGATGCCAAAGCGTTAATTAGGAGCCATAAACAGAAGTACAGACAATACAATGGAAAAGGACAAAACGACAAACCGTTATCTATAAAACACTACACGGAAGACTAAAGATTGAACAACAAGAACCACACAAACAAAACATGTGGTGAACTCAGTTGTTCCAGAAGAGTAGGCAGTTCCTGATCCACTAATGACACCCGTTGTTCTGTTGTTTTGTTTTACATTTATGTTTGTGTTTTGTTGTTGTATATATTGGTGATCCTTTGCGCGAAGCTTTCATCTGATATTGATATTGTTCTTGTTGTTGTTCTTCATCTCTTATGGTGTGACCATCATATATACATAGTTGTTATTCTACATCAAGCATATATGTTGGTCACCTTATTGATAAATATTGATATTGTCCTATTCTATGTCAGATTCAAAAGTTGGTCGGTAGCTCTTATGGTGAATGTTTATCTTTATTCTTAATTTTTCATGATGTTTATAATTTGTATTTATTCTGCTTCCGTCATCTTCATGTTTTGTACTTAGGAGATAACTGTATTGCATTTGAAAATATCACGGCATCAATACTTGCGACCATTAAATCGACAATTGATGCCGTGAAATTTCAAATACAATACAGTTATCTCCATTCTAATGTAATCATGTGTAGGATTGACATGCATGCATCATATATGTATATTTCCGTATTATTGACAAGATGACATAAGCGGTAATCAGCTAAAATAAGAAAAAAAAATAGTTCATGCTATTTCAACCGTGGAATTGGTTAAAATTACACCATTAAATCGACAATTGATGCCGTGAAATATTCAAATACAATTCAGTTATCTCCATTCAAATGTAATCATGTGTATTGCTACATTGCTGACAAGATGACGTAAGCGGCAATCGTCTAAAATATCTCATGATTTTCAACCGTGGAATTGATACCATGAAAATTACAGCATTGTCCAATCACAAACCAGGGATATTAAACAACTACATTAGAATTGTTAGTATATGCCGATGAAAATTAAGGTCATGGCTTGGGACAGGATGAAAAAGACTTTAATTAACAATAAATTGTTAACATTTTAGTGCAAGCTCTATCTAGCAAACCACATTGGAGAGTGAGTGATTATTGTTTAACACCAAATGAGCAACTTTTCAGCTATACCATTGCGAGGACAAGTTATATTTTGATTAAGTGATTATGATAATGTCCGCTTTATACTATAGACAAATGCGTTGAGTTGGATTTTTATAGTGCTAGAACACGGGCACAACCGTCTGCTCCAGTCCAACACATTATACTGATTCCGAAGCAACCAGTCGTTGCTCTTTCTTCTTAATGTTGCTTGGTTAGCGGAGAAGCACGAAATGCCAATTATATACATTTTAGTTTGCCCCTACCGGCTATCGAACCCATGATCTACCGCACTCGAAGAGATCATGCTAACCATTACACAACAGATGCGGTTACCTAAATGAAGCATTAGTATTACACTTCAGGTAAAATTTGATCTGCTCGTTTAATTTTCTTATTTTTGTTTTGGCAGTGTGTTTGAATATACATTGTATTTTAACTACTACATGATATTAAGGTGGTACCTAACACTACAGGGAGATAACTCTTTAAAATCAGTTGAACGTTTTGATCATATGATGCTTGTATGCAGATTTCAAGCATCTCGTTGATTAAAACCACAGAGAGAAAAGCTGCTATGTGGCTAGTGAATTTATAGCTCTGAATCTGTTGGTTGAAATTTGTTAAAATTTTGATATTTATTACAGTGGATATCTTCAAACACACTGCCAAAAAAAATAAGAAAATTAAACGAGCAGATCAAATTTTACCTGAAGTGTATGGTACCACCATAAGTTTTCCAAATTTGTAAAATTCTACAATTTCAAATATGACGGCCAACTCTTGGATAAATCATGGCTTCCAATACAACATAAAAACTTGTATTTGGGGAATTACTTGTTATATCTCAATGGATCTGAAGAGAATTACTTGTTATATCTCAATGGATCTGAAGAGAATTACTTGTTATATCTCAATGGATCTGAAGAGAATGACTTGTTATATCTCAATGGATCTGAAGAGAATAACTTTACCTACTATACAATACTAAGATTTACAAGATCTTAAAATTATAAAATATCAAATATAGTCATCAAGACATACAAATCATGACTACCGATACTGAATGATCAAGCTTTTTACATCAAGCTGTATCTCCGAAACCAATGAACATATCCTAATGCAAATTTAGATTCTTTTACCCACTCTAAAATATTAGAATTCAATTCAATTTCATCTTCCTTTTGATATCCTGTCCGTTGAATGGTCACCTTAGAAATGGCCATAGATATGTTGAAAGCACTTTCCTCATTTATGACTTATCACCAGAATTGTAACTAGAGTAACATGAGGTGTGTCACTAGTGGAGCAGGAACTGTTTACCTTGCCGGAACATCTGTGATCACCCCGGGTTTTTAGTGGAATTCGTGTTGCTCGATCCTTTGTTTTCTGTGTAGTGTTTTCTAGATCAATGTTTGTCCTTATTTCTTTTTTCTTTTGCCCATTGTGTTGTGTGTTCTTCTTCTATCTACATATTCTTATTAACCCATTAGGTATCGTCAAACTCTTCTTCTATCTACAGATTCTTATTAACCCATTAGGTATCTTCAAACTCTTCTTCTATCTACAGATTCTTATTAACCCATTAGGTATCTTCAAACTCTTCTTCTATCTACATATTCTTATTAACCCATTAGGTATCGTCAAACTCTTCTTCTAAATGATGTTATATACCCGATATGCTGTCTTCAAACGGCTGAAAATTTGAATCGCTGCTATAATGGTCAATGCGATAGTACATGTATGCATTTCACTATCATACATGATAAAGTGGGTTTGCTGTCCAATGAAAACCTTTCTTACAAATATTTGTACTATAATTATTTATTTAAATAGGGGTGTCGAAAATACACACCAACAAGTACCTATGCGTTTTTTCCTTTGAAATAATAAATAACAAGAAATTTCATAACCTGCATCTGTTAGCGTTGATGCATCACTAATTGCCTCCCAACAGCAAGCGGCTTCTTATGATATTCTATTTAAGTTTTATATGCAGCAGGCACGCCCTATAATCGGCTTCGGAAACAGCGCTGCACCGCCATTGTTGTTCGTCCCACGACATCTCTCTCAGAAAATCAATGTCATCGGTTACTGAAGTTTCATCTAAACGCCATATTATTTTTCACACTTAATTATCTCTCACTACTGGGTCCAAGTGACTTTACCTTTCTGTAGTAATAAGATTAATCATGACGTTATTTGTTAAGGACAACAGAGTGTTCTAAAAAGGCGCTCATGTTGAAAGCAGGCACCTGTGTTTTTCCACCAAATTACATGCTCTTTTCCTAAAGAGGTGCTTGATCACAAGTATAATCAAAAATAAAGAAATGAAACTGACATTTGAGGCGAGATGATTATATTTGGTAACAATCAAATTTATAATTTGTCAGGGTTAAGAAATTGTCACGTTGTCTTAGATTAAGACGTAGTTATTTTATTTTTTAATTTTAATGTTTTTTAAATAATGTATTTATATTTGTTTTCCTAATAAAATAAAGAAATGAAATACATTTCCAATAATAAACGATTAGTAATAGTAAATGAAATATATATGGAGTGTTTATTTAGTTTAAAGGGCACCATTGACTTGGTGTATTGATGTTATGCCATACCGACCCATGCCATGTTACCAATACTTGTTTATGGTATTTGATAAACCAATACGTCTTAGATTGAGTCACTTCGTACCTATAGTATCTACTAAATAGCTCTTAATAACTATGATCTGCACGATGTTATACCAGGAGGAGTCAAAAGGGCTGGCTTTAGATTGGTTTCGAGGACATATTGATAACATGAAGATTGTCAAATATAGGAAACCACTTCAGCCTTGTTATCAATACTTAATAACACACTTAGGGTAGAAAAATAATGAATGAATATAAAAATAAAAAAAAAAATAATAATCTGTCAACGATTAGTTGAACTCGTATTTCCACAGCAGTCATATCTTAATTTAGTGTGTGGGATATAAATCCTTTCAGTATTATTCATCGTTTTCCCCCTCAAATTTTCAAATTACGTTATAAATGTGCCCGTGTCACTTAATATAATCTTAACTATATTACCTTCAAGATGATAAGTTTGAAGAACTTCGTGGCATACCTCGATAGTAATCAATAACACACTTCATATTTCAAATTGTAGTTTTACTAAATACAAACGCCCGAAGTCTCCAATTTTCTCAAAAGGTAAAACGAAACAGAATTACAATTGGTAAAGGCTGGTAAGGTATCGTATGACTATACGTTTATAGACCCGATCTTAACCAGGTGTTGTATTGTTTAATCAAACTTTGCCAGGAAACACCAGGTTACTTTTTTTTAAATTCCACCTTTATAATTTCCTGTCACTATATTATTTCTCAGGAAATTACTTCTTAATCTGGTGAATTCTGTCAATTTGAAAACATCAAATATCAGTGATCTGTTAATTTTCTTCTGGCTTGATGTCGTATTATTATTTCTAATGGTGATTACAGAAATATAAACCATCATAATATCGTCATAAATAACATATTGATCCTAATTCTTCTTTTTCTCAATCATTGGTAACGGTGGTTTATAAATAAAGTACATCAAAGTTCCTTAAGGATCATTTGTTACACTAGACCATGGGTGTTGCTTATGATGAAGTTACATTTTTTTCTGTAAGAGTGAGTGAGTGCATGATTGTTGTTTAATTTCAAATGATCAATTTTGTCAGCTACAGTATGGCAAGAATAAGCTTGAAGATATTAAAAGGGATAAACTGAAGCCATAAATCGAAGACGGACAGACACTACAGTGGCCAGAAGAGACAGACACTACAGTGGCCAGGAGAGACAGACACTACAGTGGCCAGAAGAGACAGACACTACAGTGGCCAGAAGAGACAGACACTACAGTGGCCAGAAGAGACAGACACTACAGTGGCCAGAAGAAAAGGGGAAAGCCCAACATTGATTTACAAAACACTGCACAGAAAACTAAAGATTGAACAATTTACATTCATTGAGATGATGAGGATGTTTTATTTGACCAAACTGCTTAGTTGAATGTTTTGTTTTTGTTTTTTAGTGCTATCCCACTGAAACAACAGTCCACGGATAGTTACTACTCGGCACGTAATCATGGTTCCGAACCAACCAGTCTTTGCTCTTATTTCTCATTGCCGAGTGCTTACCGGAGAAAAAGTAAATGTCAATTTTATAATCTTTGGTTTTACCCAACCGGTTTTCGTACCCACGATCTACCGTCCTAGAAGCGAGCACACTAACCATTACACCACTGATGCTGTTGGTTTCATAAGACAGTAACATTAGTAGAGATGATCAATTTATATAATTATCCACGACGTCATCACTATATGAATAGTGTAAGAGTTATGGTGTTTTACGTCACTTTCAACAATATTTCAGTTATATCGTGTCGGTCAATTTTATTGTTGAAGGAAACCGGAGAAAATAATCGACCTGCCTCAAATCACTGCCAAACTTTATCGCATCGGTTGTATCGAGTACACCTCTCCTTAGCGATATTCCAACTCAAACGTTAGTGGTAATAGGCGCTGATTGCATAGGTATATAGTTGTAAATCCGATTATCACTATTTTGCGGTATTTTCCTTTGATCTTGCTATCTGAGAATTTCCCATCTCACCCTAGTAGAGTGAGATGGAAAATTATCGCCAGTAACTAAGCGTTGTCAAGAACGCACGTAGTATTACCGCTGTTTTCTAATACTTAAATATGACGTTATAACTTATTGACGTCACATTACCAAATCCTTGATAATAAGTGATTAACGATATAAAATAGTAATTGTGTTTAAAAAAAATGTCAGTATATATCTCAACAAAAATTATTTAATTACTACCTCATTCTCTTTCCTGTCCCAACTCGAAAGCAGTACAGACTTATCGGCACTCCACCTAGGACGAATAGGATTATTGCTCCACATCTGACACCAATATTACATTTTATAGGACAGTTAGGCAGGTTCTCCCTAATCAAATATGTTACTTGTATTTCAAAATTCACAAAGTCTGTCTGTAATAAAAAATCATGTCGCAGAAAAACAATGGTTCGTAAAGTGACAAAGATTATATATAATATAGGTGAATGTGATGATGTTTAATGTACCTAATCAAAGTAGTATGTTAATTGGATATAGAGTAGCGTATCAACTGTGATTCGTACATACGCATATAAAGGTAGATATCAATTTATCTAACATTATGTACGTTTTACTTTGAAATTAACGAAAGTAGACTGTCTGATACAAGGTGTCTGATACAAGATGTTGTATCACCACACTGTGGTGATAAAAGAATGGCGCGACGTTGCACGAGACGTTCTCTGCCGAACTCCTTTGTCATGACGTCATATCATTGGAATCCGGCGAAAAACACATCAATGTAGGCAACGTAAAGACATAGTATCAATATTTCCGGCAACTGTAAGGTCCACATTTCTTTTTTAAAAGCGTTGTCGGATTGTAAAGTGACACTGAAAGTGATTGAACAGTAATTCGAAATTGGTGAAAGAACGGCAACAAATAACGTGATGTCATTCACAAAATGTAGTCTTCCTGCGAGTATTGTAAAACAAAAAGGTTGTAAATATTAATTCGACCCTTGTTATTTGTTTAAAATTTGTTTTTATTTAAATGTTAGATAAACTTATTACATAAATAGTGTGTTGGTACAAGACTATGTATCAGGTCTTACCTGTTGCGTGAACTAACCGCATCACAACTCGTCGCTATCGCGACTCGTAGTGATACTGGTTCACACAACAGGCTCGACCTGATACATAGTCTTGTACCACCACACTATATATGTAATGGGTATGTATATACCTTAGGAGAACAATACCTACCATTGGGCCGTACGATACATATGCTCACCTGACCCTTATGACGGGAAGTAAGTGCGTGCCATGTACATGGAAGATTCCACGCTCTTTGCACGTAAAATATAACTTGCAACAACACCTGTCTATCAACAGCTTACAAGGAGTAGTCATTGGTGGCTTTACAAGGCAAAACGTTTTACTTTATCCTCTTTTTCTTCTGTTGCAATCCGCTTTTCCAAACATAGAGCCATTAACCTACATGACTTTTATCTTCTGACTATGATCTATCTGAGAAGGCTATTCAAAAAACGCATCAGGTGCACTCAGCCAGATATCTACCTTTATCATTTTTGTATATTATTTGGAAACGTTGATTGGCTGAAAACGGGTCACATGACGTTCTATAAAAAGTGGCATAGCAAGGACGTTACTAATTATGGTAATACCCATGCAATATACAAATTTATTTTTAGAAACATCCGTGGTATATACATTTATCAATGTATTTTTAGAAACATCCGTGGTATACACGATTTATCAATGTAGTTTTAGAAACATCCGTGCTATACACGATTTATCAATGTATTTTCCAAAATTTCAACAAATTTCACAAAATTTTATAATTCTATTCTTACTAGAATTTATCAGTAACTCGTAATCCGATTGGATATCGTCACTTATTCAACGTCATTCGAAAGGAATTTATTATAGGATTAAACACAGGTTTTTTTTCTTGGTTTTTTTTTTAGAAATTTTTGAAATTTAAAAATTTTTGAAAATTTTTAACTTTAAAAAAAAAACATTTTTTTAAATGATGTTAGTGAACTTTATAAAATTATAAATTTTGAAATTTTTTGAAAATTTTGAAATTTTATGAAATTTTTTGAAACTTTTGAAATTTTATTATAGAATTAAACACTTTTTTTTGTTTTTTTTAATTTTTTTAGGAAATATCTATGTATAAACTCCGGCAGCTCACTCACAAACTGAATAAAGTCCGAAGGACTATATCCTGGCGTTACCAAATTTCGATAACGTAACGACTTGTTGGCTTATGTCAAGCTTCCCGTAGATTTTTTGTATGAAATACTTTAATAAACTTAAATTACTAATATAGTTGTTTAACTGTACAAAAAAGAAGAAACATCCGATAAACAGTTTGACTGGTGTCAATCTTATGAAGTGTGTCGTTGTTTTTACCTGAAAGAAAATGGCGTATCCTTATTTCGATAGGGGAGATAATTCCAACTCATTCGGCCCTAAAAAAAAGTCGTCCCCGATATATCTCGACCCAAAAAATGTCGACACTAATCAACAAGTTCGAAGATACTGTGAAGTATATATTTTTTTCAAATATTTTTTTCTCTCGCTCAAAAATTGCAGACTGTTAGAAATATAGAAAAATGAAATATGTTATGAAGCTTCAAGATGACCTTTGATTGTAGTTGATAAAATTCGAGATTTTTTTTTAATGGAAAACATGTTTAATTTAAAAAATAAATAAATATACAGATATAAACTTACAAAAAATCATAGATTTAATTAGTTTTTCATTGGTAGCACTTTATTCTCACTTCTGTAAGTTGCCACTCTTTAAAAATGTCTCTGAACGTCATTTGAACAATTTCATAACATGACACCTTTGGCTTTCCAAACGTTTTATTTTTGGACAGGGATTCCACTATGTTCTATTTTTAGAATACATTAGCGTAGATGCAGACGATCAAGACAGTGACCGTTCAGTGGATTCTAATTAAGTTTTCATGAGGAAAATCAACGTTTTACGGTCAAATAAAAATGGTATTAGTGAAAACATAGTTTTTCTAGTCTAGGAGGAATAAAATAAGTTACTCACTTCTTTTAAATACATTTTCTAGATTTTTGTTTACTTGTGGTAGACGTCAACACTAGGTCGTTCTATACCAAAAAGTTCCGGGTGATGACGTCATCAGTATCCGAATGCGACACTAAAAATACTGACCTATCGAAATTAGGTTCTTATCGAATTTCGGACACTGCACAATATGTAAAGTTTGTGAGTGAGCTGCCAGAGTTTATACATACATAATTTCATAAAAACACAGTGTTTACTCCTTATAATTCTTATTCTTGGACATCGTGTTTGTTTTCGACGCTAAATACTATTAAAGAAATACACAAGGAGAGCCTCAAACAATGGACATACAATACACATATGATTGTAAACTGAAAAAAATCCGCGAAATGTTATTGACTTATTGATTTATAAATTCCTTTCGAATGACGTAAAATAAGTGACGATATTCAATCGGATTACGAGTTATTGATAAATTCTAGTAAGAATAGAATTATAAATCAATATTTCCGTTTGCCAGACTACCTTTTCCCCGGTCATTCCACGCGTATAAATCTACGAGCAATGATACTAAGGGGTTCTGTTGGAAGGATGTGCCATCTTGAAAATGTGAAATCCTACATGTCATATTTACAACAATGCACAAAAATAGTTAAAAAGCTTACCTTGAACACTTATTTTAGTTAAATTGTATCAAACTTGAAGCGTACACGAAGCCAAATAACGTCTAATCTTTACGTTTCAATCTGGAAGCCTTCATATGACGCCAATGACGTCATGTTGGTTAGTTCCAAAGTCGTCAATAACATTTCGCGGATTTTTTTCAGTTTACAATCGTATGTGCATTGTATCTCCATTGCTTGAGGCTCTCCTCGGGTATTTCTTAAAGGATAAGAATGAAAAATGCTTGCATGAAAAATTAGATAAATTACATAATATATTTATTAAAAGTAACTCTGAGTTGATACAGCAGGAGATGGACATGGTTGAGAAGGAACTTGAAATTTTGAGGGAGGAACAAATAAATGGAATTATTACAAGGACCAAGGCAAAATGGCAAGTAGAGGGGGAAAGGAATACCCGTTTTTTTTTGTAATTTAGAAAAGAAACATTTCACAGACAAAATTATCTCAAAATTAGTAGTAGAAAATAATCAGGTTATTCAAGATCCAAAAGCCATCCTTTCTGACCAAATATTATATTATGACAAATTATATAAAAGTTCCAACCCAAGGCATGAGGAGGTACATAACCAGTTATTTTTAAATAATGATAATCCCTTTATCTCAAAATCTAGTCAAGCAGAAGTAAACTCCTGCGAAGGCAAAATTACCTTACAGGAATGCTTAGGTGCTTTGAAAAATATGAAAATTTTTAAATCACCAGGTATAGATGGTTTTACAGTTGTATTTTATAAATTTTTGTCGAATGACATAAAGTTCCCCTTACTTAATTGTTTAAATGAAAGTTTAGAAAAGGGAAAATTTTCAGTTAGCCAACGTCAAGGGTTAATTACATGCCTTCCAAAAGAAGGAAAAGAGAAACATTTTATGAAAAATTGGCGCCCAATCACACTTCTTTGTGCTAGTTTAAGCATATTTTATTAATTAATTCAATATTGCATTACAATATTCAACATATATACATTACATAATCAGAAGTAATCAATAAGATTGAGAAACAAGTTACAATAACTTATATTAATCCCTATCCGTAGGAATAAATTTATTTATAATAATGTAAATCTCTAAGGGGAAGAACATAGAGAACAAACTAAGAATATTTTTATATAAATTACAGAAGGTGTAAAATGATAAAACAAATACAGTGATCTGGTGTTTGATGTAAAAAATATTTGATGCAAAGTAATAAAATAAAAAAAAATAATAATAAGAAAGAAATAAGGGCACTAGGTACTGCTGATGTTAGTTGAAACGTTTGCTGTTTATTATAAAGTTTTGTACATTTAAAAATAAACTGTTATTTTGATCGTCTGTGAGGTCAGGTGATCCAAAAAGTAAACGGTCAACTGTCAAGGACATAGGAATATTGATTGATTCGATATATTCTTTGTGTTGATTTTAAATTAGCTTCTTCGTGTATAGCAAACAGACGGAAGCCTATTTTACAAAATATTATCAGTCAGACACAAAAAGGTTTCTTACGAGGGAGATATATTGGTGAATGTGTTAGAATCATCTCAGATTTGATGGATAAATTAGAAGAAGAAGGTATCCCTGGTGTATTAATGTTAGTTGATTTTGAAAAGGCCTTTGATATTGTTGAATGGCCTTTTATTGAAAAAACTCTTGTATTTTATGGCTTTGGTCCAACATTTCGTAAATGGATCAAATCTTTTTACACAGATATTTCTAGTGCTGTAGTTAATAATGGTCATTTATCAGAATTTTTCTTACAAGAAAGGGGTTTCTTACAAGAAAGGGGTTTCCGACAAGGTGATCCTTTATCTCCGTACCTTTTCATCCTTGGGTTGGAACTTCTGAGTGCAGCCCTTAAGAATGATCCTCTGGTGTCTGGTGTGACAATAAATGGATCTGAATATATACTTAGTCAATATGCAGATGACTCCGCATTGATATTAGGTGATGACAAAAATTCTCTTGAACAAACCTTGAATATATTTAACTGCTTCTCTGTTTGTGCTGGACTGCGAGTAAACCTCGATAAAACTGAGGCCATATGGGTTGGCTCAAGATTAGGTAGCGATAAAAAACTGTTACCAGAAAAACATTTAGCTTGGAATACTTCTGGAAAATTTAAACTTTTGGGGATTCATTTCAATCTTTATAAAGAAGACAAAACTTTGGAAAATTTTGATGAAAAAATAAAAAAGTTAAAGAATATCTTAAGCTCATGGGCATACAGGGATTTAACCTATATTGGCCGAATAACAGTGATAAAAACATTAGCCCTCCCGATTTTGGTGCAGATTCTCACAGTATTACCAAACCCTCCTGTTCAAGTTATGAAAGAAATATAAGCCATTTTCTATAAATTCTTATGGGATGGGAAACTTGACAAAATTAAAAGAAATGTTATTATAAATAAATTTGAAGAAGGGGGGTTAAAATTGCCACATATTGAATTTTTCTGTAAGGCACTAAACATGTCTTGGCTTCATAAACTTCTTGATCCCATGAATATGTCCCCTTGGAAAATTTTACTGCTAAGTTATATAGAAAAATATGGGAGAGATAAGATATTGTACTTAAAAAAGAGGGATTGGCTAGTATTTCTGAAAAGTTAAATCCATTTTGGAGAGATATTCTGCTTAATTTGTTAGAACTGTTGACCATAAAAGACGAAGAGGAAAAAGATATTATTAACATCTGGAGTCAACCCATTTGGCTTAATTTTAATATTGAAAGAAATGGTATTTTTTTTATTATTGAAAAATATTGTTATAATGGTGTTTTTTTATTAATGATATTATTTTTGAAGATAAACAGTTTTTGTCATATCAGGAATTTGAAAACAAATATATGATAAGTACAAACTTTCTAGAATATTATGGTATTGTGGGTACAGTCCCAAAGAGATGGAAAAACCTTATTTCAGAGTATGGGAGGCTGCATGATATTGAAAATGACATTGTTGACAGATTAAAAAGTGATAAAAAAACATGCAAATATTTTTATAAATTGTATTTAGAAAACATAAAAGAAAATCCTTTAAGATCACAAAACAAATGGGCCCAAGAATTAGGATTACAAATAGATGATTGGGGGTATATTTATTCTTCCCCTTTTAGGACTACAAGAAACACTAAGCTTCAAAACTTTCAGTTCAAACTTTCCCATAGAATTACTGCTACAAACTCTTTTCTTTTCAAGTGTGGCTTAAAAGAAACATAACTATGCACCTTCTGTACAGAAACTAAAGAGAGTCGATTGCATCTGTTTTTGGAATGCACTTACACACAACATTTTTGGTTTTCATTAGTAAATATTCTAGAAAGTTTTGGTCTGAACATGCAGTACATAAATGCACCTAATATTATTTTGGGTATAAAAAATCCTTTAGATCCAGATAACACTATTAACCAAGTCATTTTGATTTCAAAGTATTATTTATATAAATGTAGATGTTTGGGTGATAAACCCAGTATAAATGGTGGTATAAAATACCTGAAATATTGTATTAAAATAGAAAAGACAACCATACATTTCTTATCCTCTACACAAAAAGAATATACATTTGTATATGTAAAAAGTGGTTGCCATTTGAAAATCTCCTTGGAGTTTGACATTTCAGTGTAGTGTTACAAAATGTTGGTTTTATAAATTAAATGCCTTTTGTTTAGGAAATATTGTATATGCATATAAAAAAAAAAAAAAACCAACATTTCTCGGATTTTTTTCAGTTTACAATCGTATGTGTATTGTATGTCCATTGCTTTAGGCTCTCCTTGGGTATTTCTATAATAGTATTTAGCGTCGAAAACAAACACAATGTCCAAGAATAAGAATTATAAGGATTAAACACTGTGTTTTTAGGAAATTATGTATGTATAAACTCCGGCAGCTCACTCACAAACTTTGCATAATGTCCTGCCGGAGTTTATACATAGATATTTCCTTAAAAAAAAAACAGTGTTTAATCCTATAATAAAATTTCAAAAT
>MJUT01001669.1:869623-893972 GCA_002080005.1 Gigantidas platifrons | reverse complement strand
TTTTTTTTAAAGTTCAAAATTTTCAAAAAATTTCAAAATTTCAAAAATTTCAACAAATTTTTAAATTTTTAAAATTTCTCAAAAAAAAAATCAAAATTTTCATAAAATTTCATAAAAAGTTGTTATTTTTTAAAAATGTTTTTTTTATTGTTTGTAAGCTTGTTCTCGTCATGTATAAAAAAACAAAAAACAACCCCCCCCTGCTCACTTAACGTTAAACAACAAACAAACAATCATATAATTTGTTCAAACATCATTACTTTATATCGTACATTTTTGGAAACTCTTGATTTTTCCACTTAAATCAATTTGGAAATTTGGAAAAATATGAAATCCTACAAGTTACAACGAGCCTTTTATCTTCCTCAAAAGTATCTGTGACGCTTTAATTAACATGACTGTAACTGGATCCCAACTTTTTCTATTGCAAATATTATTACGTCTAAAAATAGAAAATAAAAATCAGATATAATGGAATTCTGCACTGACAAGACAATCCTAAACATACATAAAACGAAACTAGACACGGATGAAAATATTAAAACTTACACGTTGTTCTAATTTCAAGTTCACTAACATAAGATGGCGTTGTTTATTACAGGACATCATCTATATACATTTATATGTGGACACATGATACTTCAGACTTGACTGATATTTCATGACATCATTGAGGAAAAAAATGATCTAATTGTTAATAGAACTAACATAAGCAGGTATGATCGCACACTTGACGTCCATTGGAATACTGTTGTAGATGTCGTCCATTAATATGGCGTTGAAAGTGTTTTTTATTAGTTATTTGTTGTATTGTCGTCTTTATTGAAATAATTGTTGTTTTGATATTCAACCTGACGGGATGACATACGATTAGGTTTCACATAAAATTTCCTACGGAATTTCCGGACAAGAATAATCCCTTAAACGTGACATGCGCACTAAATTGTATTTCTACGTTTTCATTCATATACACTTCATCACTTGGTCCAAAACAATGTCCTCTCACTCACGTGCATATTATGATATGGGTCGTGCGTGATGTATCTGTATAATTTGTTCACTTGGTATCAAGAAATATCACCATTCAGTCATTGATCTGTTATTTAACAAGATATATATTGTGTACTTTTAATGAACGAGTCAGAAAATCTTTTGTTTATGAGCAAATAACATTTCATTTTTCTGTTTATCGATATAGCGTTGTATTTAAGCCTTCTTAGATTATTTAAAGTGATTTGTATTGCTCTGATAGTGAATAAAGGAGTGTTCCCCCTATTTTATTAAAGAACAGAAAAGTATGTTTAATGAAGAGTTGTCCTAGTTTATATGTAGAGTATTGTGTTGTTGTGTTAGTCGATATTCCTGATTTTGTAGTTCCTATCAGCCTTGATAGAGGGCTGCTGCTAACAAGGAAGCTACTGTACCAAGGGTTCCTAGTGTTTAAGTTGAAGTCATCACTTCGAAAATTTTGCGGTCGCCACCATGACTTGTTTAATCATTACAGAATATCTGTGTCACAAATGTCCACGGATATGTTCCGTTTGTCGTAATCACAATCAGGTCATTTCATCATTCATGACTTATCACCGGGTTTGTGACAAGAGTAACATGACATGTGTCACATGTGGAGAGGGAACTGCTTACCCTTCCGGAGCGCCTGAGATCATCCCAGGATTTTAGTGTGGTTCGTTGCTGCTCGACCTTTAGTTTTCTGTGTAATGTTTTGTAGATCATTGTTTGTCCCTTATCTTTAGCCCATTGTATTGCATGTCCTTCAATTTACGGCTTTTGATTATCCCTTTGTTATCTTCAAGCTTTTCATACCTAACTATAATACATGTATAAATATAAAAGAGATCCAATATCGTTGCATATGACGTAATATTTCTATAGGAATAAATACAATGAATGTATATATAAAAAAAGAAAGATGTAACTTAATAAATACCAGTAAAATATTTACATAAATGATATCAATCCGCCTGATCTCAGTAACTGTGGTATACAGATAAACAACAAGCAGTTTTTTACTTATTATTAATGCATACTTAGTAACTGAACGTTATGAACTAATGAAAATATCTAACACGTAATGAATATTTATTTTGCTAAAATATATTTATTTCGGTAATTTATCATCAATTATTTACTTAAAATGTAATATGGCAACTATACTTGTAATACAAAAGCATAAAATAAAAAAGCTTTCAATTCCAATATTGTCTAATTTGGTGCAACTACTGGTCCGCCAATCATTAGTCCGATAATTATCATTCGCACAGTCATTGCTCCGGTATTAACTGTATAAGAAAAGGCAGAAAAGATGTTTTGTATCTTAGAGCTTAGTCGCTGTATAAAGCTGTTTTCAAACATGTTTCTAATATTTTCAAGAGCGACAGTGGATGCAATTAGAGACAGACATTCAATTACTGTCGGACTATTGTCTGTTGGACTATTAACTGTTGGACTAATGAGTTTCGGGACATGATTGTCGGTGAAATGAATATCAGACCAATGACGTCATCAAATCCAGTATACATGATATATGATATGTGGTTAGAATTTATTCTTAATGCTATGACATTTAACGTCATTTTCAACAATATTTCAGTTATATCGTGGCGGTCAGTTATATCGTGGTGGTCAGTTTTATTGGTGGATGAAACCACCGACCTGCCACAAATCACTGACAAACTTTATCACACAATGTTTTATAGAGTACACCTCGCCATAAGTGGGATTCGAACTCACAACGTTAGTGGTGATAGGAACTGATTGCATACGATCACGAACACGATGGCTTCCTATATGTGCTATGTGAACGTTAATATACAATGTTAAAGTTCAATAATATTATATTGTACAAAAAGAATAGGATTGGACAGCAAGCTATACCATCTTATATGAAGTGCTCTTCTTACAAAACAGGCATACATATACATACATTATGGACAGAATGAGCAGAATGAAGTGTTCGTTCGTTTAATGGTTATTTGTTTTAAGTGTTATATTATAAAAAAGGAGAAGTTTTATTTTCCATCTAATATTCATTTAATGACTGTAAAGTTTTGAGTCGATGGACGAATAAAACTGCTTATTTCAGTTTATCTGAAAATCTAAAAAGTCTTATGGTTTTTATAACGGCTATTACCTTTCTTTACATTTATTGTATTGGTTTTACCATGTATTAAAGAGGAGGTATATTTGAGGTGATAAACAACAGTTATCTTGACGGAAATTATATTTTGAATTCGAGTTAAATTATCTTCAGCTTCGTGCTTGTTATTACATACTATTTAATAATTCTTCCGAATATAGTTTTACTTCAAGAATTGAATTATCAGAAACCCTTGTTTATACCATGAACGCATGCTATAGTACCAATGTGAGGTAATAATAGTACCAAGAAAAAACCTAAACGAACATAAAAAGATTGGTGCTTTGAAAAAGGTTTAAATGTTATATATGTTTCCTATGTGTTGTTTTTGCCTCTCTTAGATTTTGGTGATATTAGTTTTATTTTTCATTTTATGATACATGTATTTTCATAACCAATACCCATTAATGTATATGAAATGACGAGTCAACAACTACAGCAGTCGGGCGAGTGTTCATGTTCACTGATATGTTATAGTTGTTAATACAACAGCTACAAGTTAAAACGTTTGAAGGTACCGATTGGTTAATCAGAAGTCGTAAATCTAAGAATGACAGACAATAATGGCCAAATGAAAATAAAAGACAAAAGGACAAACGATGACCTCAAAACATCACACCGACAACTAAAGATTGAGCAACACGAATCCCCTCAAAAGCCTGTGGTTGAACTCATGTGCTTTCGAGGGTTTGCAGGTCCTAGTAGCATTGCTCTGGTACAAGTCGAGCGAGAATAACTACTATCCTAGATTACAAATAAAAATTTCTACCTCGTCTTTCCATCCACAATATCTCAAAGTGATATTTGAATTGATACTCTGCAATATCAAATGTGAATTTCAGGCTTCGAATTAGATCTGAATAAAACAACATCAAGTCATAAAGTTTTCTGTTATATCAAGTTACGTTTTGATGAAATGATGCATGCTTTGTACTAGACCAACATGCTGAGCTGGATGCCACTGAACATAGCAGATTATCAAGGTACACCTGTATATCAACAACAGAAACAAAACAAAACATAATTGTCAGTCATACTATAAAATCACTACAAAATACGTTAATTCTGTTTGATGTAAATGCTTTGCAAGCTTCTGTTTTAAGTCTCCATTGTATATTTCTCAGTTTGGAAAAGACACAGTTATGAAATTTTTTAATTTCCAAAATGAGATATATAACATATATATGGTAGTTCACATTGTTGCAAGATATAAGAAGAGTTTGAAGATATCAAAGCGGTAATCAGAATCTGTATATCGAAGAAGATACCAAAGCTGTAATCAGAATCCGTATATCGAAGAAGATACCAAAGCGGTAATCAGAATCCGTATATCGAAGAAGATATCAAAGCGGTAATCAGAATCCGTATATCGAAGAAGATATCAAAGCGGTAATCAGAATCTGTATATCGAAGAAGATATCAAAGCGGTAATCAGAATCCGTATATCGAAGAAGATATCAAAGCGGTAATCAGAATCTGTATATCGAAGAAGATATCAAAGCTGTAATCAGAATCCGTATATCGAAGAAGATACCAAAGCTGTAATCAGAATCTGTATATCGAAGAAGATACCAAAGCTGTAATCAGAATCTGTATATCGAAGAAGAACTGACAACACAATGGCTAAAAGAAAAAGTACAAAAGGACAAACAACGATCTACAAAACATACACATAAAACTAAAGATCGAGTAACACGAACTACACTAAAACCGGTGGTGAACTCATGTGCTCCGGAAGGGTAAATATATCCTGCTCTACAAATGGCACCCGTCGTGTTAATCTAGTTACAAACACGGTGATAAATCATGAATGGGGAAAGGACCGGGAAATGTTTTCGACAAGTGGAACAAATCCGTGGTTATTTGTGACACAGATATTCCATAACGGTCAACCAAGTCCGTAAAACTTTCGAAGTGATGACTTCAACTTAACCAAGAGGAACCCTTGGTTCAGTAGCTGCCTTGTTAGCAGCAACTTTCTATAAAGGGAATCCTGATATATTTGTAGGAACCACAAGCTCTGGAATATCGTATCAACTGAGATATATATTCTCCATATACATGCATATGCAAGTGTTGCTGGAATGTTGCTACATATAAATGGAAAATGGGAAGACTGAAATCATCTCTTTTGTCGTAAAGTTCCGCCTCTCATTGTCAATTTCGAGGGATAAGTCACGATATGAAGCAGATCTATCTGTATCTGTGGTATCCTTTATTTCAAGCTGAATGGGGTAGATGCGAACAACGAAATAACCAAACCTAGAATTATTTAGTGAAAGGACATCTTCTATATAGTGGAACGTGAAATTAAACGATCGAGCTAGCTTCTTTTCGTTTTTCTTGAAAAGCCCCAGTATGAAGTCTGCCTAGAAAACTAAAAAACTAATAAACTTTACCACTTTTAGTTGAAGCGAGTGCACATCGGCAATGTTGGGAATCGAATTCACCCAACTTTACTAGTGACAGACGCTAGATGTAAATTCAGCAACTATACAATCGCAACCGTGGCCTTGAATTTGAATACCGGTTAGTACAAAGTATTGTTATAATGCCCATAGAATGAATTGACAGTTTATATTACAACGATTTTTTCTGATAATCAAATACACGGTAAATACGGCATAATTTTGCATTAAGACACATTGATGTATAGATCACAAACATCCAATGAAAAATATATGCAATAGTTCAAAATATCCTATCAAATGCACTAATTTATTCTTACGACACACAAAATTCAAAGTACATATGCTAATGATGTCTACGTGAAATGACACCTATTTTACAATAAGTAAAAGCTAATGATTTGACAAAAATACGATTGTCACCTCCAATTTATAGTTTAATACGATAAGATGCTCTGACACTTTGTTGCGCGGATGTACAGATAATTAAGCTGCATCGGGAGTGATTACTCCAACTTAGATGAACTCCAGAGTTTTCATTCTTCAATGTTTACCTGTAATGCCAAACAAAGACATTCTACATACCTCAACAGTGACACTTCTAATTTTGTGTACACAATATTGTTGTATTGAATGAAAATGATATGTTGTGAGAGGGAATATTGACTAAATGCTCGCATGATGAAGTGGTTTTTAATATAAATCTTGATTGCCGTTTCATATTTCATTAATTTTAGTTTGATTTAACACAACAGAAAGAATTATATTACAGAAAATATTTTCAGATTTGATTAAATTCGAGAAAATGAGAACCAAGAAAAGAGAAACTATACACTACAATCGTGGAAATAAAAACAAGCGGTTATTCCCCCTTTTATGAAGAGTAATTGTATTTTACATGATGTTAATTTCTGATTCAATTCAAGCGATTGTATCTGACATGTATTATGTATTATGTAGCTATGTTGTATAAAAACGGTAGAGAATACCGAAGGAGCAATAAAAATGGACAATCCAGAGAAACTGGCAATATAGGGTACACAACACGAAAACAAAAAAACAAAAACAAAAACACAACCAGAGGAGATAGCATCAGCACCAACGACAAATATTTGAAAAACAGACTTGACAAGTACAGGTCAGATCAGAGACCACAAAACAACTATTACCGGAAGTGGACATTTAAAGATATATGACGAGTCCAATGAAGAGGAACCGGAAGGATCCTGTATTGGAAAACCAACCTAAGTAAATCTGGGTAAATATGTGTTGGACACCACTATACGCAAACAAACACAAATAACATAAATAAGACATGAGCCCTCCTACAAACAACTGGAGGTAAAGGCGAACCAAACAAACACAAATAACATAAATAAGACATGAGCTCTCCTACAAACAACTGGGGGTAAAGACGAACCGAACATAGGTTTTATTTAGTTAATTTATACACATGTTATTTGATATTTCAAATACAAATGTCACCTGGCCAATACATATCCCCATTTTATACACAGAGTGTTGGTACAAGACATTCTTTTAGGTAAACCCTGTTTTGTGAAACGAGTGGGGGACAACAGACAAATAGTAGGACAACAGAGAGCTTCTAAATGGCACTGTATGAGTAAGGCGGAAATAGAGGCTAAAACTATGACACCGGAAACCTCACAACAAACATGCTGATTGCGGGTAACCACAAGATGAATCCAAGGCGACTATATTATCCTTTTCATAATATATAGATAAAAGAGATTATCATAATTCACGTGGGACAATTTTACACATATTACAGTAGCCGTCATTGTACTGCTATTTCGCATTAAACATTCCTGTTGATTAAAATATATGTGTATACATGTATAAATATCAAACCTTTGTGGCCGTCGTGATCGTGATCGTATGGATTTACCACTACTTTTGCTAGTATTAGTGCTTATCACCACTAACGTTGTGAATTCGAACCCCTCTCAGGCGAGATGCACTCAATGCAACACTATGTGATAAAGTTTGTCAGTTGACTTGCGACATGTCGGTGGTTTTCACCGGGTACTCCGGTTTCCTCCATCAATAAAACTGACCGCCACGATATGACTGAAAAATTGGTGAAAGTTGCGTTAAACATCATAAACCAAACCAAACCGCTGTGTGACAACCTGACTTTGATTTTCAGAAAGCACAGAACGATTTAACAAACCATAAACACTGGAAAATTACCGAATTTTGAATTTTTAAAGCACATTTACCTCAATTTTATTTGTATTTTCCTGTTGTCCGAACTTTTTTGGTTAAATATTTTCTTATTATAGACTAAATGTGGCGACCGTTCATTTTTCACAATGCATGAGAAATAAAAACACCAATCTGTTAATATATAATCTCGATTGACTTATATTTTTTTAAGTACTAGACAAATACTCGATAGATAAAAATTGCACAATCCTGGTGGAATTGTCGAGAACTGACCGTCTGCTACTAATTGAACCGACTCCGATTTTCATTGATTTCCTATTTATAGTTATTTACATTAAAGGTACATTAACTCGGCGCGAATATATATTGGAGAATGCGGTTGAATCATGTTTGATGCAGTATTGTTTTACGTTAGAGAATACCAAAGGGGCAATCAAAAATGGGCACTCCAGGGAATTTGGCAGTATACGGTACACAAGACGAAGAACAACAAACAATGACACAACACAATATGTGTTGGACACCACAGAAACAAACACAAATAACGTAAATAAGACATGATCCATCCTAAAACAACTGGAGGTAAAGACGAAACAAACAAACACAAATAACGTAAATAAGACATGAGCCATCCTAAAACAACTGGAGGTAAAGACGAAACAAACAAACACAAATAACGTCAATAAGACATGAGCCATCCTAAAACAACTGGAGGTAAAGACGAACCCAACAAACACAAATAACGTAAATACTAAAACAACTGGAGGTAAAGACGAACCCAACAAACACAAATAACGTAAATAAGACATGAGCCATCCTAAAACAACTGGAGGAAAAGACGAAACAAACAAACACAAATAACGTAAATAAGACATGAGCCATCCTAAAACAACTGGAGGTAAAGACGAAACAAACAAACACAAATAACGTAAATAAGACATGAGCCATCCTAAAACAACTGGAGGTAAAGACGAACCAAACAAACACAAATAACGTAAATAAGACATGAGCCATCCTAAAACAACTGGAGGTAAAGACGAACCAAACAAACACAAATAACGTAAATAAGACATGAGCCATCCTAAAACAACTGGAGGTAAAGACGAACCCAACAAACACAAATAACGTAAATAAGACATGAGCCATCCTAAAACAACTGGAGATAAAGACGAACCGAACATAGTTTTTATAATAGTGTAGTTAATTTATGCATATTTTATTTGATATTTCAAAAACAAATATCACCTGACCAATACATATCCCCATTACATACATAGAATATAGGTACAAGACATTGTTTCAGGTAAAGCATGTTTTGTGAACCGCGTGGAGAACGACATGCGAATAGTAGGACAACAGATAACTAGTAAATATATGAGTAAAGCGGAGCTAGAGGCTCAACGGAAACCTGACAACAAAGATGTTGATTGTGGGTAACCACAAGATGAATCCAAGGCGAGTATATTATCCTTTACACAATACATAGATAAAAGAGAATATCATAATTCACATGGGACAATTTTACATTTATTACACAATACATGTATATATATATATATATATATAAATCAGATCTTTATGGGGACAACCTGACTTCAATTTTCAGAAATCTCAGAAAGGTTTACCAAACCATAAACCTTGGAAAAATTAACGAGTCTTGAATTTGTTTTTTACCTCAATTTTATTTTGTCTGAATTCGCGTTGTCCGAACTCTTTTGATTAAATATTGTCTTATTATACAACTGGCGGCCGTTAAGCATTCCTATGGTATGAGAAATACGCCAAATTGTTAATACATAATCTAGTTCGTTGACCATAAAAACTGCAAGGTCATCTTCCCCTGCCTGTTCAGGATCAACATCGTCATTTACGACGGACATTTCGTCTAATTTGTCCATGCCATACGACCCCAAATCATCATCTGACTCATCTTGACTATTTTCAGATACATTTTGTCCCACAAAACCGGACATAGATTTAATAAGATCTGCTTGTTGTTTAATCAACATTTGGTTTGACAACAAAACTTGCGTCAAGTCAACATTGTGTTTGTTTACACCGGAAGTCTCGTTGTGTACGGTATCTTCCGTGATGATGACCTCGTTATCATCCATTCTAATGTCACAGCTCATCGAAGACGAAGCTCCGCCCACTTTATTAAATGATCAAAATAAAGTGTTTATTAAATGTTATAGAGTTTATCGAAGTCTGGACCACATGCGAAAAAACGGTAATGATGCCTGGGAATGGCGTTGATGCCTGGAATAAAGCGGCTATGATGCCAAAAAGTTTGAAAAACCGGCAAAGATGCCTATGTAGCCATGTGGGCCATTGTTCTCGCTACTTCGAGTGGGTCGTGAAAAGAAGTTCACAACATGGGGATCAGTCAAGGAGAAAATTAATCAAAATTTACATAAGCACTCCTCCGTGAAAACACATAAAATCCAACGAAAATCCAAATTTTTTGTGAATTAATGTAAATAAAATTTATAAAATTCGATGATAAGCAAAAATACGTCCTTCACTGAATCAGAAACAAAGCATCACTGAATCACGTGATCACTGCATCACATCTCAAGGGAGCACTCAGTATGTGTTGATGCAGTAAAATCTAGTTTGACTTACATTTTTGAGATACTAGACAAATACTCGATAGATAAAAATGACACAATCATGATGCTATTACCGGGGATTGATCGTCTGCTACTAATTGCACCGACTCCGATTTTCATTTCCGTTTTGATTTCCTATTTATAGTTACTTACATCAAAGGTATATTAACTCGATGTGAATATATAAATTAGAGAATGCGATTTGCTCGTTTAGTGTAATGTGTTTTCAAAGGTGTAAAAAGAGATTATCTATGATATTCATTCACGTCTCATTTTATAAATATAGCTACAATTATAATCATAATGGCTACACAAGATTTCGATAATCAAGAAAGGATTTATATGGGTTCGATTGGGTGCAATGTGCGAAACATGTCCATTAAATTATATGTTATGTTATTTGTATGTATTTATTTGTACGTATATTGATTGCCAATTCAATTTCTATGTCAGATGTTGTTCGTGTCGTTTAATAGTACCACGATGGGTGTCACTAGTGGAGCAGGGACTCTTCCGGAGCACGTCTGTTCACCCACGATTTAGTGGGGGTTCCTATTGCTAAGTCTTTAATGTTCTATGTTACTATTTTGTCGACCATTGTTTGTCTTTGTGTCCCTTTTCCTTTGGCCATTGCATTGTCTGTCATCCTTCTATTTATGGCTTCTGATTACCCTTTTGATATCTTCATACCTTTTCTTTTATAGCTTGTGACTTAAACTCCGCGATTGCTTTTGAAATATTGCATATTAGACTCTCTGTCGGTTTAACTAGCTGCAATTCTGTAATCTCTGTGCCCTGCCATTTCCTGGATTTTGTCAGTAACTAATAACGATATCTTTTTCAGCACAAGACATTCATGTCACATAATGTCAAAATATGTACACAGTAAAATATAAACACTAAATGTGTCCCCAAATATTATTATTTGTTTTTGTTAGCAGTCTCTATTGGCAAATTCCTACACAAGTCCATTTTATGTTTACATTTTTCTTACAAAACACATTCTGATTGGTTGCAGCTATCACCGACTGCGTCCATGTAACTCTTGGCTAGCGAAGATGCCTGGGATGGTCCATGAATTGTATCCAACAGGCAACATCGATATATTCTACATTCTGTCTATATTAGTTGAAATTTAAATTGTAGTTAAAGTCAGCACATTTGTCCAACATATATAAAGGATGATATTGTAAATTAACAAAATGTCTACATATGATAATGATTTGATCATAAGTAAAACATAATGAAACATATTACATATCTTTTTTATGATTGCAAGAAGAGTTTGAAGATACAAAAGGGGTAATCAGAATCCGTATATCGAAGAAGAACAGACAACACAATGGCCAAACGAAAAAAGGACAAAAGGACAAACAACGATCTACAAAACATTTAACATAAAACTAAAGATCGAGTAACAGGAACCCCACTAAAACCGGAGGTGAATTCAGGTGCCCCGGAAGGGTAAGCAGTTCATGTTCTACTAGTTGCACCCATCGCAACATTTGTACCTTAAAAATTGCATAATTATGTATATGTATATGTAGTACAACACTATTAGACTGAGTTTGACATATATCACATTTTTTCGTAAACTAAGCTGTAACTGTTTTTTTTTTTTTAAATTATTGTAAGATTAAGAAAAACTGTATAACATATCTGAATACTGACAATTTCTCTAATTAAGCAACAGATGCATTGTAACAGTAAACATCGTCGATATATCTGTGCTTTGTCCTTTATTAGACTATATTATCTCTGAGTATGACATTCATCAGAGAGGTATTAAGAAGTTGGCAAGAAAGGCACAATTTATTCCTACTGGCATACCGACGTTCGATTAAAATATTTGATACTATGACTTTTATAATAAATTATTATCAGGAAACTAATGCATTTTTCAAAGATTAAGTCCTAACCACCAAACAATAAAACAAAAACGAAAATGACAGATTGATGAACACATATTTAAAATGACTAGATCACGAAATTAGCAAAGATAAACGCTTAAAGATACCAAAAAGAGCAATCAGAAGTCGGAGGTCGAAGGACAGACAATACAACGACCAAAAAGAAAATGGGAAAATGGACAAACACTGATCTACAAAATGTGATATGTGTGGTGAATTTATGACTTATTGGCTATCTAATTATAGAGCGTTATGGTGTTTAACGCCACTTTCAAACATATTTCAGTTATAACGTGGCGATCAGTTTTATTGGTGGAGGAAACCGGTGTACCCGGAGAAAACCACCGAACTGTTGCAAATCACTGACAGACTTGATCAAATAATGTTGTATCGAGTAAACCTCTCAATGAGCGGGGTTCGAACTCACAACTTTAGTTGTGATATGCACCGATTGCACAGGTAGTTTTAAATCCAACTACCATGCGACCATTATGACAAATTATATTTTATGATTGCATTGAAATGTAACGTGATAGCTAATTTGACCAGTATCCGTACCTGTTTGATTTTAATTTATGATAAGTATTCGTGGATGTTAAATTTAATCAGCAGTATTCGTGCATGTTAAATTTGATCACCAGCATTCGTGGATGTTAATTTTAATCACCAACATTCACGGATATTAATTTTAATCAGTAGTATTCGTGGATGTTAATTTTGATCAGCAGTATTCGTGGATGTAAAATTTGATGACCAGCATTCGTGTATATTAATTTCAATCAACAGTATTCGTGGATGTTAAATTTGATCACCAGCATTCGTGGATGTTAAATGTGATCACCTTTATTCGTGGATGTTAATTTTAAAATCAGCAGTATACGTGGATGTTAATTTTAATCAGCAATATCCAGGGATGTTAAATTTGATCTCTCGTATTCGTGGATGTTTAAATTGATCACCAGTATTCGTTGATGTTAAATTTGATCGTTAATAATTTCCTCAATTTCCTGTAGTGTTCTCTTTAATATTACAAGATAACTTGTCAGTATAATGACGATATGGTTATGTAAATAAACCAGTTTGTTAAGAAACACGTGTAACTAATGAAATTCTCAAACTCACACGGCTACACAAAAGAGATGCATAAATTGGCCAAAAATACCTTATCCTTGTCGGTTTCAGCTGTGTTCATGTCGGATCTCGTACAAATGAAACAAATTATTTCCTTAGATACCCTGTAGAATATACGATTGTTCAGAGGAAATAGGAACAATTAGTGTCACTATCAACTACACCACTGACACACAGTTGATGGAGCAATTCTTTGTTAAAATACTCCATTAACATTAAACGGTCCCCTTACAAATCTATGTTATATTGCATCTGATGTTGAATTGTCTTCTGTTTGTTTTTAGATAAAAAAGAAAAAGAATTTCATAAAAGTGTATAAAATGAAATAAATTTATTTAAAAATTTAAATAACTTATTTACATTAAAGATTAACAAATCTTTATGATTAATTAATTGACATCATATTTGTTTTAATCATAATCATAATATAGTTGTTACAAATAGATTAAAGGCATTTCTCTTACATAACTAACTGGTAAATAAATATTATATGATATTTCGTATGGAATTATTCCACATGAGTTTCAAACAAACGCTTGTTACATCCTTAAAAAACAGTATACATATCGTTCAAAAATACATTGTTCTGTAGAAAACAAAACCTTGTCCGCTTGTTTTTGTTTTGTTTTGTTTATTTGTTTGTTTTTTCTTTCTTTTATTGTTGTTTTGTTTTGTTTATTTGTTTTTTCTTTTGTTCTTGGTTTTTGCTTTGTTTTGCTTCTTTTTGTTTCTTTTCAGATAGGGGAAATGTCTGGGGGCTAGGTATGTCGCTTAATAAACACATATATCTAAATACCATTACCGAATAATATTTTCATAATGAGAAGGCACCCTATTTTAAATAGATTAAAAAAACCCATTAAAATATGTGTTTTAAACGCTACATTTATATAAAATTTGCTAGAAATATATATGAAACTGAGATCATCTCAGTCACAATATATTTTTTGTTTCATTTTCTATAAAAAAAATAAAAAGAGTGTTTCAAATATACGTATCGAGTTCCATATCCATGTTAACAGCTAGAAGTCAAGAAGAAACACATTAACTTTATATGACATGACATTCTTTAAATTTCACATTTTTATACGGAAATTTTTAGTTTCTTTAGAAATAGTGTTAAAGGAACGTTAAATACTGACAGTATTTTGATAAATATATTGTTGACAGATTGAAGCCTTTATTGACTAAACTGTGAAGATATTACATCAACGTTATCACAGAATATCCCAGATTGTTACCAATACGTGTCAAAGTTCTCATCTTTAGTGACCAGTAATAGATAAAGGGATCAGCCAACAGAGGTATTCCCTATGACAGAAGATATCTGGTAAATACCCAGGGATAAATAATTGAAGCTCCTCAACTCCGTAGTGGAGGATTATATGAACATGTATATTAGTCATCAAATTTTATACCTTACAATCATACCTAAAATCAGGTTTAATTTATAGTGTTTAACACCTCTTTCAACGATATTTCAGTTATATCGTGGTGGTCAGTTTTATTGTTGGAGGAAGCCGAAGTACCCAGAGAAAACCAGCGACCTGTCGCAAGTCACTGGCAAACTTTATTGCATAATGTTGCCTTATATCAGTTGTTGTTAGGTATCAAAGCATATGAGTAAAAGAGTGGCATGTCGTTTAACGCCACATGAGCAATATTCCATGCAGTAATATCATCACAAGAACAGAGATCGATGAGATGGTGATGATGTCCCGCTTTGTATTAAACCAACACGTATAGTTGGAGTGTAAAATTTACAGTGCTAGCTCACTGAAACAACAGTCCGTGGTAGACGTGTCTCTCCATTCGGACACGTTATCCTGATTCAGATCCAACCACTCTTTGTCTTTACTCCTTAATACAGTGTGCTTAGCGGAGAAGCAGCAAATACCAATTTTATCGCCTTTGGTTAGACCAGACCGGGGCTCGAATCCACGAACTATCATACTCTTTAAAAACATAAGTACATGCAGAAAATTAAGAAATAATAAAGCAATATGTATATATTGTTTTTACCACGGGTAGGCCCTTTATGTCACGAAGTTTTACCCCGAGCGTTAGTGAGGGGTAAAAAGCTGACATAAAGGGCCTACCCGTGGTAGAAACAATATATACATATGGCTTCCATGAATTATTTCGATTCTAATATGTAAAAATTGGTAAAATATCGTTATAAATTGTCGATGACGTCATAAATTACAATGGGTGTAGGTATATATTATTTTTACCACGGGTTTGGACTCAAAGCGTTTGAATGACGCCATATTAGAATAATGTACAATCGTTAGTGATGACAGTATGTTCTCCTTCTCCACATGTATCAAATCGTATCAAAATGTATATCACAAATATTGGATTGATATAGACTTTAACAGTAAGGAAATCGTCCATGATAAACGTAGATATCAAATAGAGTGCACTCGACATATTTCTGGAATAACCTTCATCAGGTACACTCAAAATTGAGAGATTAGAAAGTCAAATAATTTAAGCGAGCAATGAAATCAAAGGGCCTAAACAGCATAGATAAAATCGGCTATTTCTGTCGCAATAGACCACACGTTTTGAAATGTTGCTGATCTTTTGAGTTTCCATTGCTGTCTTGTTGGTTTTGTTTGCCTTCGTTCTGCGTCTTGTGTCTAATGTTACCAGTGTCTGTGGATTGGTCACTCTTTCTTGCACGTTCGGTTTTCTCTAATTCTAACGTTTATTTAATGGTATCGTCAAAAAGAAATCAGTTACGAGTTAAACTTTGCAAGTTGAGAAATAACATGACTTTTGTAAATTGTCGTCTTCCGGTGAAGAATGCTGGTGACATTGACACATGCTGGTTACTGATTTATTTTATGATTTGTTTTTCATTTTACCTGTTAAGTTGCTGAAATCTAGATGCCATCAAATTGAAAAATGTTAGTAACTCAATTTCTATTCAGATATTTAGCTATGTAAAAAAAGCGACAATAAACATGAAGGTTAGTAAATTTTGTAATGAGATGTTTTTCACAGACTGCATAGCCCTAAAAAAATCGGTTCGATTTTTCTTATAAGAATACTAGTAGATATAATTCATAGAAGCCGTATAGTTTATATGACATTGTAACGTTATCTTCGTTGCATTTTATCCCTCGATATACTAGTTTACCTCGCGATGAAATGGTTACCCATGTCAAAATATCATAACATTATTTTAGTAATAATTTACCCATCGCTATCGCTTTTTTTTTGTTACGAAATAATATTACCCATTTTAAAATATCATGCAAAGAATTATTTCTTAAAGATCTGAATAGAAGGGTAAACTTATGGCTTCCGAGACCATTACGAAGAGAAGACGCACTAAACAGTAATATAAAGTATTATAGGTTCGTCATTATATTTAAAAAATAAAGCAAAACACTCAAAAGTAAAAAAATAAAAATAATAATAATAACAGCGTTGATATTTTAGAAACACAATATTCTCATATCAACCAATAATCTACATCCGGAGTTTCACGGGTGTTTAGAGAAAACAGTGTGTCATATATTCTCAATGTATTTGGTCAGCAGTTATTGTTTATTAATCTCACAAGAATATTTAATTAAATTGGTAAAAGAAAACTGGATAATGTTCCTTATCGTTTAAGTTTGTTTATCTAAGGTAGTAATGTGCACGTGAGCTGACCTAAGTGGCCGAGGTTTTGTACAAATTCTCGATCTCATATCTTATGACTGTTTTGACAGTGCTTATACCGTGCTATTTATATGAAGATTAGATGAAACTGTTAGATTATTGTACCGTATCTATTTGTTCGGCTTATTTTCATAGAATAAATCCGGTGCAATGTGCCAGAATTTAGATAGAGCTGTTTATATAAGATTTGTTCTAAGATAGGAAGAACCTCCGAATGAACGTATATGATTGAATAAAAAACAAACATGAGAACAGGGTTCTAATAGTTTCAAATAAATAAATACCATACTGTACTTAAAATCGTTACTAGGGTGAATATTGCATCAGAGTAATGCTAATTAAGAATTATACAATGTTTATTTTTGACATATGTTTTCAATGGTCGATTTGTAAAATAGTATAGAGTTAACAGGATAAAGGCTTCGACAAACATATATTAAGTCATATCAGTAACGTTTCTAGAATCAAATTTTCTGGATCTAAACACGGAAGGAAATTGCTTTCATCTGAGCAAACAAATCTAAGCCATGGGATAATACAGTACAAACACATGGAGTCCCCCAGTTTTCTCTGTATATATCGTATCTATAACACATATGTAATTGAGTCCTTCATTAAAAAGGTTTATAGAAGGGTCAACAATAAGAAACTGCCAAAAAACTCCTGTGACAGAGATGTTATTTTCTCAGCATGAGACAGATTTAAGACCGGAAGAAATGAGATTTATATTGAAGTTAAAACGTATTCTATTATCTATAAATAGATTTGTAAAAAAGGAAAGAACTCACACTTGGTATTTCTAGTTCATTACACCAATAATTTGTAACTGGTAATATTGTAAGGAAGTCTTTGTTACGACAAATCCATGCCTGAAGCTGATAGCCACCCAGAATCTAACCGGCTTAGTCATCACTTTCACACATATATTTCTCCACTTTTTATATTGCTACAAATGTATATCTTATTTTTATGATCTCTCTTTCAAACAGCTCAACATGTTTCAATTGTATTGTTCGTAAGTAAAATGACACTGCAACAAATAGTGAAAGAAAAACACCACGATCTCCTAAAAAATGCTCCTATCAATGGGATCCTCTGTCAGTGCAAAGTGAATAACGGATGTTTTCAGTACAGTGCTTCACCAGAACATTTCTATGTTTTCATTTAATGTTAATTTATGGCATCATATCCCAATTGGTTCCGCGTCCTTATTTTCCAATGATGCTTTGAGGCCCATGCGACAAAAAATATTGAAGCAGGTATATAACACATTTCAAAGTTTATTTTCATATTGTAATGAGTAAATCAATGTTGATATTCACCCTATAGTATCATTCTAACAAATGTATAGAATACATTAATTTGCATATTTTCTTGAGCTCTTACTTTTTTACTTTATACAAGTATGAATGAACATTTTTCTATGTTTAATTTGATAACAGAAGAAATCCATACTGTTCTGATATTTTCATTGGATGATGTACCCCCATTCTGTATTATTTAAAACAAAATCTCGTGTTCATAATTTTTACAAAGTAAAGGTTACAAGTGTAAGTATGCTATATATTATCATAATATGAAATATGCGTTTATTGCATTGTTTAAATTTCAAGATTTCAAGATTTTATTAATTAAACCCAGGCAGTTCCATGAGTGTAAGACAATTTTGAAGATACCAAAGCGTTAGACAGAAGAACAGGCAATACAATGTATAAAGCAACCATTTACAAAACACTACACAGAAAAATAGATATTGAGCAACACAAACTCCACAAAAACCGGGATGTACTCATGTTCACCGGAAGGGTAGGCAGTTTTTTTGTAATATCATACAATAAACAATAGAAATACCTAGAATATAACATATTTTAGTGGTCTCAATGAAAATATGGTGATTGGTTTTATCAATAAAAATAATAAAATAATTCTGTGGGACATAATAAAAAAAAAAAAATTTTGCAATCAAATAAAGGGATTAAGAAAAATCTCGTTTTGAGATACCCAGAAATAATTGCAAAAAGTAATGATATTGCATTTTGTCTCGTTCTCACGGGCTGTTTTTATAAACTATACTGTGTTTACCCATTGACTTTAGTAATATAATATCTATATCAGTAAAGTAAACGAACACAATGAATGAGAGGAGATATTTTACATACTTATAAAACTGAGATCAAGATATTACACCTTAATCTTATTTTACTAATATCAGTTATGAATGTAGTTACAACCCCTCGATTCTAAATATTTTGAGTGTGTGTATTTATATTTTGACAGGTGATTATTCTGTGTATTCGTCATTATAAATTGTCCCCGGGACGTACTTGTGTTACTTAGTCTATAGTTCCAAGGTGGTTATCAGATATTTCCTGGGATAATATCGTTAAATATTTGACACTTAGAAAACATATCAATTACTGTGGTGGTCAAGCTAAAATTATATTTTAAGCCTATTACTTTTGATTCTTTATCAAAATGTTAAATACCGTCTAAATTTCTCAGGATAAAAAAGGTAAATAATATAATATTATGTCTGGGTGTTTTATTCTTAAGCTGTGCGAAAATTGTCTTCATAAGGTTGGCATTTTAAAGGTTATTTAGACAAAAATTGTAAAGAAAAAGAAACATCAACAACAAACAAACAAATAATTCATGATTCATGATTCATGATTCATTTTTCATATCAATATATATAAAGGGTAAATGAGTATTAGTCCCGCGCTTATGATGTAAGGGGGCCAGCGTGATCGTGATCGTATGATGTAAGGGGGCCAGCGTGATCGTGATCGTATGATAGTTGTATTTACAACCACATATGCAGTCAGTACCTATCACCACTACAGTTGTGAGTTCGAATCCCGCTAGTTGTACTCGATGCAACTCTATGTGATGAAGTTTATCATTGATTTGCAGCAGGTAGTTGCTTTTCTCATGGTACTCCGGTTTCCTCCACCAATAAAACTGATCGCCACTATATAACTGAAATATTATTGAAAGTGGCGTTAAACACCATAATCTTAACACTAACTCTTATGATTCATACGTTATGATAATGACAACAGTGATGATTCATCTGAAATCTTTTTGTAAATATACGTTAGAAAAAGCCGAAGGGGCAATCAAGAATGGACAATCAACGGACACTGGCAACATTAGACACACAAGAAACACAACGGACACTGGCAACATTAGACACACAAGAAACAGAACGGACACTGGCAACATTAGACACACAAGAAACAGAACGGACACTGGCAACATTAGACACACAAGAAACAGAACGGACACTGGCAACATTAGACACACAAGAAACACAACGGACACTGGCAACATTAGACACAAGACACAGAACAAAAACAAGCAAAACATAAAGAGCAACACAGAAAACTAAAACTTAAAAGTGTCAATTTGTTCAAAGTTACTAATTATTTGTATGTTTATAATAATTTATCAATTCAAGTATTTTGTAAATTAACGATAAACAGAAGGATGTTATTTTTATGTCTTGAGTAACAATGAGATGAACAGCAGCAATAAAAATGGTTTCAGGTGAGTTGCATTCTATGTTTACATACATCCGCAGCCCTTTTGTGTTTGTTTCGGATATTCCTAACATAAAATGCCAGTCTCAAACATTTCTGATCACGATTGGATTTTTTTGATAATATCGTATCATGGCGATATCAATATGAAGAGTTTGAAGATACCAAAGAGGTAATCAGAATCTGTAAATCTAAGATACCAAAGGGGTAATCAGAATCTGTAACTCTAAGATACCGAAGGGGTAATCAGAATCCGTATATCTAAGATACCAAAGGGGTAATCAGAATCTGTAACTCTAAGATACCAAAGGGGTAATCAGAATCCGTATATCTAAGATACCAAAGGGGTAATCAGAATCTGTAAATCTAAGATACCAAAGAGGTAATCAGAATCTGTAAATCTAAGATACCAAAGAGGTAATCAGAATCCGTATATCTAAGATACCAAAGGGGTAATCAGAATCTGTAAATCTAAGATACCAAAGGGGTAATCAGAATCCGTATATCTAAGATACCAAAGGGGTAATCAGAATCCGTATATCTAAGATACCAAAGGGGTAATCAGAATCCGTACATCGAAGAAAAACAGACAAAACAATGGCCAAAAGAAAAAGTACAAAAGGACAAACAACGATCTACAAAACATACACATAAAACTAAAGATCGAGTAACACGAACCCCACTAAAAACTGGGGCACCCGTCGTGTTAATCTAATTACAAACACGGTCATATGTCGTGAATGAGGAAAGGACCGGGAAGTGGAAGATATTCGTTGTCATTTATGACACAGATATTCCATAGTAGCGTCCTTGTTAGCAGCAACCCTCTATCAAGGAAATCCTGATATGAACCACAAGCTCTGAAATATCGTATCAACTGAGAGATAAATACTCCATATGCAGGTGCCGTTGGAATGTTGCTACATATAAATTGAAAGTTCACAATGGGAAAATTGAAATCATCTCTTTTGTCGTAAAGTTCCGTTCTTAATCACCCATAACTGTCAATTTCGATGTGTAGGTCAAGGTATGAAGCAGACATATCTGTATCTGTGGTATCCTTTACTTCAAGCTCAATCGGATAGAGATAGATGTGATTAACGAAATCACCAAACCTAGAATTATTTAGTGAAAGGACATCATCTATATAGCGGAACGTGAAATTAAAGTTTCACTGATTATAGGCGATGAATCCATTCGAACCATATACTTTCATTTTACATAATACTTTGAATTGATACTTTATTTAAAACAAATAACGAATTAGAAACATTGCTATGGTATACACGGACATTCATAGACATTTTAACCACGTACGAATGATTCCGATTATGGTAATGTTTTTTACGTTTTTATATATACTTTTGAGTTAAAGAATTCTTCTAGGTTTAAGATGTGAGTTATTCGTAGGCCATGGTGATGAACCTCAGAGAGAGAGAGAGAGAGAGAGAGAGAGAGCTATCGATCATATAAAGGCCTTACAGAAATAGACATACTATATGGACTATCGACTACCTGTTCGGTATAGGCCTTAGATAAAAAGACCAATTATTGATCGTTTTTGGTTTGTAGACAGTATGTGTTTGTCAATATGTTAAATTTCTCAATTTGTAAATTAAAATTTTCAAGCTTGATTTAGCGATTTTCCTATTTTGATTAACACGAGGAAGCCTTCGTACATAATTTCTTGGTTGAAAATAGTGATATAATTCATGGTAGTATAGAGAGCTGATTTGTCCATGCATAAAAACGATGACAGCCCGGCCCGCAGTATACATTTTCATACGTACAACGACACGCAAATACACGCTGTTACCCAGGGTCCTACATAGGCGGATCTTTTATCTAATAAGACAATGTACGGAAAGTCGATGTAGTGGCTTATAGTGTTTATTTGTACATGGATAAACATAAGTCTAATATCTTAAACCGTATAATAGACTAATGATTCATGTTTGTTTACATTGCAATGCTCATTTCTATAAACAGTTTTTCTTAGTAAAGTAGACAACATATTAAAATTGTTATTTTAAAAATATTTGTTGAAACTTTTCAAGAATAGTTCTAACCTCTAATGAAGAATAAAGACCCTTGATAGAGTAATGTCAACTGTAGATACGATTTTTGTTGACTTACAACACTGATAAACGATGAATCGTAAGCAATTTGAGTTGTGACTATCCATTGCTGTTGGTTTACAGTGACAATAAACACGATGATTCGGTCATAAACGGCGTCTGATCTATTAATTTCTATTGGCTTACGTCAATAAACACGATGATTCGGTCATAAACGGCGTCTGATCTATTATTTTCTATTGGCTTACGTCAATAAACACAATGAATCAGCCATAAGAAATATTTGGACTTTTCATTTTTGAATTACAATGATGGTAATCATGAAGCATAAGTTATAAAGAGCGTCTGGTCATCCATTTATTGTTGGTCCTTTTTTCTTCTTACAATAATGATAAACCACAACAACAAAAAAGTCAATACCAGCATTTGCACAATGCATTTCTGTTAGCTTTCATGGTCTGTGATCATTTGAGACACACATACTCCGTAGCGATCAACCAAGTCATGTTAGTGACCGTTAGACTTTCGAAATGATAACTTCCATTTAACCAGTACGAACCTTTGGTTCAGTAGTTTCCGTGTTAACAGCAACCCATCATCATGTGATAGTACAGTAGAATATTTTATCTTCCTTGTTCATTTATAGACATATTTTGGGGGTTTCCCTTCCTTAAGTATAAATGAATTGATCGAGATACAACGGCAAATAAAAAAATAATAAAAAGTACAGCACAAAACACAAAGGCAAAACAAAACGTCAAAAACATCGGAAAACACGAATTCCCATGAAAACATGAAACGAGACTAAAAGGAACGTGACATGCCGTTCGAAATCAATGTCCTAACATGGGGCATGCACATAGATGTTGTGGGGACAAACCGGGTGTTAATGGAATCCCGACTCCCTCTTAATAATTGGATGCCAAAACGGCAAAATGGCGGTTGCTTGTACAGAACAGACCGTATGTTACATGGCTTTATTTGTGGTAGTTTGTACAGAACAGACCGTATGTAACATGGCTTTATTGGTGGTAGTTTGCACAGAACAGACCGTATGTAAACATGACTTTATTGATGGTAGTTCGTACAGAACAGGCCGTATGTAACATGGCTTTATTGGTGGTAGTTTGCACAGAACAGACCGTATGCAACATGGCTTTATTGGTGGTAGTTTGCACAGAACAGACCGTATGTAACATGGCTTTATTGGTGGTAGTTTGCACAGAACAGACTGTATGTAACATGGCTTTATTGGTGGTAGTTTGTACAGAACAGACTGTATGTAACATGGCTTTATTGATGGTAGTTTGCACAGAACAGACCGTATGTAACATGGCTTTATTGATGGTAGTTTGCACAGAACAGACTGTATATAACATGGCTTTATTGGTGGTAGTTTGCACAGAACAGACTGTATGTATCATGGCTTTATTGGTGATAGTTTGCACAGAACAGACCGTATGTAACATGGCTTTATTGATGGTAGTTTGCACAGAACAGACTGTATGTAGCATGGCTTTATTGGTGATAGTTTGCACAGAACAGACCGTATGTAAACTTGGCTTTATTGTTGGTAGTTTGCACAGAACAGACTGTATGTAACATGACTTTATTGATGGTAGTTTGCACAGAACAGACTGTAT
>MJUT01001669.1:835060-869516 GCA_002080005.1 Gigantidas platifrons | reverse complement strand
TGGTAGTTTGCACAGAACAGACTGTATGTAGCATGGCTTTATTGGTGATAGTTTGCACAGAACAGACTGTATGTAACATGACTTTATTGGTGGTAGTTTGCACAGAACAGACTGTATGTAACATGGCTTTATTGGTGGTAGTTTGCACAGAACAGACTGTATGTAACATGGCTTTATTGGTGGTAGTTTGCACTGAACAGACCGTATGTAAACATGACTTTATTGATGGTAGTTTGCACAGAACAGACCGTATGCAAGCATGATTGTATTGGTGATAGTTTGCACAGAACAGACCGTATGCAAAGATGACTTTATTGGTGATAGTTTGCACAGAACAGACCGTATGTAACATGACTTTATTGATGGTAGTTTGCACAGAACAGACCGTATGTAACATGACCTCATTGGTGGTAGTTTGCACAGAACAGACCGTATGTAAACTTGGCTTTATTGTTGGTAGTTTGCACGGAAAAGACCGTATGTGGACAATGACTTATTGGTTATTGTTTGTGTAGACAGAACCGTTAGTGGACATTGACTTGTTTGGTAGCTTTTTCGCGTGTAAAGGAAGAACACAAGAGACCATGTTTAATTGTTTATTATTTGACGAGGCAAGATTATCCGGGTTCATTAGTTTACGGATCTTAGTCGTATCATTCAAATGACCTCATAGAAAGCATCAGATATAATGAGAAATTATGAAAATTTGGCAGCTATGAAATATAATTTTGTATGATTGACTCTTGACAGTGTAATAGTTATGGGGTTAATTTAACTGTCCATTTCTAAGTGAAATTGATGGGCCGGTGGTTGTACTTCTCAATTGTCGCATAAAAAAATCTACATTTCCGAATTGATCATGTTACACCATATAAAAATTAAGACACGAATTAATGAAATATTGTGATTTACAGGACAAAACTTTGTCGACAAGAAGATTTTCCTGAAGCGAAAGAAAAGTTATTTCTTTGATAAGCAAAGTTGATTATTTTCCCAATTTAAGCAATTGATTTTCCGCTGAAGTATTACCGCTAAAATAAGATAAGGACCCTCTCAATGATAAAGTAGTTAACTTAAGGGAGTCTATTTGATAAAATGACTCGGATCACTATGAATACATCTTCAGGCACTTTGAATTATCCCATGTTCGACGACGATAAACAAATGATGTCACCATATACCACCAAACAAATAAAACTAAAATAATGGCTTTGTTTTCACATTTTCACGAATCTATCAAATTCTAATAAATAAACAGAGATATAAAATAAAGATTAAGAGAAATAAGTAGCCTTTTAATTTAGTGTTCTCCACTGAATAAGGTACATTGTCATGTGTTCAAATATTGAACTTCCATTGACTTTTATACCATGTTAAAAAGATTATTTAGTAAATCATATTTTGAAATGCCATTTTTATATTTATTATACCAGGTATGTACAAAATGTATATATCGTTGACTCATCGAGGAAAAATCTTCCAAGAGACCCCTTGTATGCATTGGACAGTTTGGGTAATTCTACTTTTGTTGTTATTTGTTGTTTTTTTTTTTTAAATAAATTTGATTTTGAAATGCCATTTTTATATTTATTGTGTGAGGTATATATCGTTGACTCATCGACGAAAAAACTTCCAAGAGACCTCATGTATGCATTAGACAGTTGGGTGATTTTGGTTTAACGCCAACTCAGCAATTTTTCAGCTATATCATGGCGAGAACAAGTTGATTGTCAATGAGATGATTATGAGGTCTACTTTGTACTAGACCAACACGCTTATTTGGATTTCTATAGCTCACTGAAACAACAGTCCGCGGGCAGGCAAGTCGCCCCACTCGGACACATTATCCTGATTCTGAGCCAACCACGCTTTACTCTTTCTCCTCAATGCTGTGTGCTAAGCGGAGAAGCAACAAATACTAGTTTTATGAACAGTTTGGTAATTCAACATCTGTTTGTTTTCTTTAAAGGAAATTTTATTTTGAAATGTCATTTTTATATTATTGTTTCACGTATATATACCACTGAATCATCGATGACAAAAACTTCCAAGAGAACTCGTGTATGTATTGGACAGTTGGGAAATTTAGTATTTTTTTTCTTTTGAACAAATTTCATTTTGAAATACCATTTTTATATTTATGGTTTTAGGTAGGTATACTACTGAATCATCGATGACAATTCTACAATTGAATAACTCACATTTTTTGTTTTTTTAAGTAAATTTTAACAGTATTGCAAATCAATAAAAACTGCAGCATTCAAATATCAGCCATATCAAAAATGTTCATCAATGGGTTTGTTTGAGTACGGGCACCTGTCTGTCTTGTAGAAAACAGAAGATGATAGCAGGACCGCAAACTGATCACTTTCCGTTATAAGGTACGCCATTGTTTGAGCAGGATGTTCAACATACGTGTAAACATACTCACTTCGATTAAAGTAACAGTTTCAAACTATAGCTTGTTGACAAATTCCCTATCACTTTTCTTCGTTAAAATATTCATTTCATATTGACATCTTAAGTATTTACTTTTTAAGTTACAATTAAACCCTTTCTTGACACAGTACTATAAGATGTATATTAAAGTGAGAACGCAGTCTGTCGAGTACATCACGGCTTTATGATTCAAGTGTTCTACGCGGCGTCTGACAGTCCAATGGATCAATGATGATCGCTTTTTTCTCCTGTCAAAACAGCTTGTTATAAAGAATAGAAATATTACAATTGTAAAGGAGTTGAATTTAACCAAATGATTAAAACCTATTAACGTTAAATTACAGGTGATAATTATAGCCTCTCCTGTGTCAATATGGTTATTACGTTACTGTGATGACATACGTGATACGTATATTAGAGAAATGCTTGACAAATCATCGCCAAGATCACCCCTTCATATACCTGCCTTAGGGATGTCGGTATACACTTTGTAATATACCTTTCGATAAAGATATCATCGGGTGAAGATTTGTTGATAATGTTTCTGATCTTTTAAATTTATACTTTAATGCTGCTGGCATTATTTAAATTGTTTATTTTGAATATTTAAATTCCATTTCCCAGGTAAAAGAAGACATATAAATATACATTTATTTTAATGTTTTTGAATGGATGTGGTTGATGCTAAAATACATTTTTGAAAGTTTGAAAGGAGAAGGCCATACTGTCCTCTCGTTAACGATGTCCATGATGACTCAGCCTCGAAACGAAACATTTTAGAATCTTTGTGTTCATATTGTATAAATTGCTGCATTAATCTCTAAAATAAGTGTTACATATAGACGTGATGCTCATTGATAATAATAAAAAAAATTCTGAAAAAAAACACCAAACAATAAAATAAAATAACACGAAACAGTCAAAACAATGGAAGAAAACAAGGCTATGAACCCGGGAAAAGAAGAGCCAGAATGGAGAACTATTGAGCAAAACATGACTTGTCATATATTTGGACTAGTTAAATATGTAGTGATCAAACTGGTTTAATGGGCATTCTTTGAAAATACTAGTAAAATACTTGGGTATTGTTTTAGTGTCAAATTCTTTTTAAATGTTACATTTTGTATTTTTTCTCTTTTTTGAAGTTCATAGAAAAGGTAATGTTTCTAATTCCCGCTCAAAATTATTGATTTTAATACCTAAAAATTAATGCTTCCACCCAAATGAAAGATTTGGTTTGCCTAAATGAAATAGTTATCAGCCCAAATGAAAAACGCTGAAAAATCATCCTCATAAAATGAAGCTTCGACATTAAACGTGTACAAAAGTACAAAATACGAGAGAAAGAGACGAACTGAACAACATTGCTATGAGTAAATCGTGAAGGACAACACCATGCCTAACAAACAAATATAAAACATTTATTATTTTTACCCATTTTGGAATCAATACACGATCAATTACACATCATTTGTAAATATGATCTTCAAGAATTAAAATAAATTTTAATGAATAAAGTAGACATTTAATATTTTCAATTGACAATTTTTTTTTTATATAAGAAGAATAATGTGAAGAACTCAATTTCAAAAATATTACATATAATATTTTTTTAATGTTCATATTTCAGTCTGTTTTATAATTCAAATGAAAGGGAAACTAAATATCAAATGATCGCACCATATAAAACTTTTTTTTAAATTATTGCCGAAAGCAATATTAAAATTATTATCATTTTCTTAATTTTTCAGATTTTAAGAATTTAATCAAGGATTTATATAGTATGACTACTATATAAATCCTTGATTTAATAAAGGAGATTTTTGCTCCATAATTTTATAAATGGTTATTATTTCAAATATGCATTTTTTTTATTACAGGAAATAAACTATTTATATAATACAAATTCCTAACGTTGACTATTTCATTTATACCCATCTTTACAAACAAACACTATTTTTTGTTCTTATTTAGTTTTTTATTTCTGTTTTGTTAGTTTATAGCTTGTTTTCTTTTCAGTTTGCGTTGCAACACTTTTTAAATCTCCACTCGGATTTCTGGGTATATGGTAACTTGAGAAAAAAAAATTGCATTGTATTTGAAATTAATATTTTGCGGAAATCAAACTATGTTTATGTTGATCTCAGTAAAGCCTTCAGTTTATCATTTTTTTGTGGATACGTATATTGTTGTATGAAATATATATAAGTCTTGTAACCTTTTGTAATTTTCGCTTAAAATGTAAAATAAAATACTAATATTCACAATAACATTTTAAGCACCTGGATATGCAATATTAAAAAAAAAAAGAGAATCGGCTCTCAGTTATCAAATAATTTTTTATTCATTCATGAAAAGTAAAATGGAACGAAATATTTACTATATCTTTAGCACAATCCAATTTTCTGCACCCTATACTATTCTATACTATACTATAAATATCGTGAATTAAAGAAGAACGGCTTTAATAAAAATTACTTCTAAAATTATGAATCACCTTTTATACTGAATATGATGTACTCGAATCAAATAACAATTATCCATATTTTTATACAATTATATGTTGAATTTAAATCGAAAGATTTGTAAATAACTTTATCTTAACACTTCTATTAGGCTGTGAATACATAACAAATTGATTTTTATGGTAATTCAATACCGCCAGATAGCCTCTTTTATTTCAATGTCATGTCAAAATTTTGAAAAAAATATGAAGTCATTAAACAGTTTTGAAATGAATATCCGATATCATTTTACTACTAGCCTTAACTTTATCAGAAATCGATGAATCAATTGAAATATTTAGTTATGGCGACAATCCGTTTATTGATTAATACTGACAAAACAAGGGTTTATTTAGCTTTGGTCCCCGCCCTCCCCAGTCGATCAACAGCCCGATCGTTTTGCTCCAACAATGGCGATTTACAAACACTAATTCATGATACGGCAAGATTAAGTTTTATATCCTCTATTGTTAAGGTCCAATCTCAAAAATGTCTCTCTTTGTTTCCTTTAAATTATGAATTAATAAATGTTCTAATTGTCTCAGCAGGGATTTCAAATTTCTATGACGAATTCCACGAAGAGCCATCTGTTTATATTATAGATGTTTATCGGTACAACTTGTGCATAGAAGAACAGAAGACTACGTGCAAATCTTACATATCATAAATCACATGCAAAGGTTTATCTTCTGGAAAGTTAAATAAATTCAAGGTCTAGACAAAAGAAACAAGCGATGGTAAAAATGTACAAAATAAGGATACATAAGTAAGGGACCTGCTTTACGAAGAGATCAGAAGACCAATTCTATCCTTAGAGTCTAGCCCTGTATTTGGAAGAAGAAGAACAGTATACAAATTCTGAATATCTCATCACCGACTATACCTTTAGGTCTGTGCTACCTCTACCTCTTCGGAGGTATAATTATTAGCGTGTTCGCGTCGAGGGAGCTAGATCGTGGGTTCGAACCCCTGAATGGTCAACATTGCTATTTGCTGCTTATCTTTCTCTGCTACGAACGCAACATTAAGCAATAAGAGCAAACAATGTTCGGAATCATGATAATGTTTACAAGTGGACTATTGTTTCAGTGAACGAGTACCATTAAAGTCCAGCTTAGCTTGCTGGTCTTGCAAAAAGCAGACATCATCATCATCATCATTATCATCATTGTCATCTCATCTAAATGTAACTTGTTCTTGCCGTGATATATAGCTAAACAATGTGTATTTGATGTAAAACAACAATCACTTATCAGTAATATAGGTATACAATGTACAATGTATCAGTTTTCTTATGGTATCTGATGCTCATAGTCACGTATCAACATTTGTTTATGGTTTATGCTATTTTTGTCTATATTAATATACATTACTGAGCTTGATTTGTCTGTATTACTTTGTATTTTCGAATTATAAAAAAGTAAAATTAACCTCATCCATGAAAAGACCCATCATGACTATCATTATATTGATGCAATCTTGTTAGATGATATATGTCTCTGAAAGAACTTGATTCTCAGTACTCAAATCTTATAAAATATGCTGAAATATTATTACTTCTTTTTGTTTTTTGTTTTTTTAATTATTAAGCTAAGGGAATGCAGGTAAAATCGACCTTTATTATACTTCAGGATGTTTAGACTTTAATGCCAGTATATTGATTATATTATTATAAAAATAAAGATACAGAGTAAAAATAAGTCAATGAGAGGAAATATCTGAAACAAGACATGACACAATTCTTGTGACATTAAGATATCCATGGATATCGATGGATATGACAGAACACGTGATGCGTTGCATAAATTCTGTCCCTTGAATTTTGTGAATCGCTGTACAATAATTTTATCAGAAATGTGACGTTACTAGAGAATTATATATTTTCTTATATAACATTCAAAGCATTTTGGGCTCACGTCATAAAACTTTCAAGTATGCGTTTCGTGCCTGTACTCCAAAATCAACGAGTCAGAACGCTCAGATATATTTGTTATAGCGGTTTGACTGGATGTATTGGTCGAGTACAAAATACTAATCAAAAGCTATATGACCGCAAACCCTGGTATTGTTCTGTCTCTATATTGAGATTGCTCTATGTCTTTATTTTTATAATAACATAATCGATATACTGATATTAAAGTCTAAACATCCTGAAGTATAATAAAGGTCGATTTTACCTCCATTTACCTTAAATAATAACAAAAACAATTTTAGAAGACTATAATTAGCAACAAATAAAAAGAATTAATACTATTTTTAGCTTATTTTAGAAGAATTGAGTAATGAGACATATAATATCATCTAACAATATAATGAGAGTCGTGACGGTTTTTTTCAAGGATGCGGTTAATTCTATTTTTTTTTATAATTCGAAAATACAAATTAATACAGACAAATCAAGCTCATTAATGTATATTAATATAGACAAAATATTCTGAACAACAAACAAAATGTTCATACGTCAACATGAGCATAAGATAGCAAAACGAAACTGATATATTGTATATCATCGACATTACCGAGTGAGTGATTGTTGTTTAACGGCAAATACACATTTTGCAACTGTGTATCATGGCAAGAACAAATATTACATTTTGATGAGATGATGACGTCTGCTTTGTACAAGACCAACAAGCTAAGCAGGACTCGCTCATTGAAACAACAGTCCACTTGTAACATTATCATGATTCCGACCTGACCAGAGTTTGCTCTTGCTGCTTAATGCTGCGTTCTTAGCAGAGAAAGAGAAGTAGGAAATATCAGTTTACAGACATTGCTGGTCATTGAGGTAAGCATATTCGGGTAAAAGAACAATATTTGTCGTTTGTTGTTCTTTAACTCACAATCACCTTGACGTTTTCAGTGGTGACCATGGTATATATCATACATTGAATCGAATCGAAAACTAACATGTTGGTATATTGGTACCGTTTTTCCTTTCAGTTAATATAATTGGATTTACGACCACTTGGGCAAATAGCACACTAATGCAAGTAAATAAAACATGTAACTCAATGTACGCGAAATCAATCTTGCAAATACCGTCATCAACGTGTCACTCCCTACATTATATTGCATACCAACATAAGAAAAACAGTACCTCCATTAGATTATTACAAAAACAGTATAAAAATATGCATAAAATCATCTAAGTAATAAAAGGATTATAAGCGTTATTCCAACACAAATGAAATGTTGGTTCTCGCATCATCTGAATTCACCACAAGTTTTTAGTGGGGTTCATGTTGGTGGGTCAATCTTTAGTTTTCTGTGTAGTGCTTTGTAGACCATTATTTGTCGTTTTTCTGTTAATTTTGGTCATTTTCATTTGAATTATGGCTTCTGATGACAGTTTTGGTGTCCTCAAGCTTTCATTGGAATCAGTAAGGAATAGTATCTTGTAAAAGGAAAACTACACCTCGCATATCTACTATTAGCTTACAGTCTGTGTGGATAACAATCCATAATTGACTATACCGAATCTCAGGAAACACAGGGAATGAACCAATGTGCTGGAGGTAATATCTTGATTGAGACTTGTGATCTTGTTTGACTAATTCGTCAGACAGGAGTAGAGTCATACTAAAAATGACCGATTAAAAGAAAAGCTCCTTAATTTATTTCAAGAGAAAGAGCAACTAATGACGTAATTAGATGCGGTAATTGTGTTTTAGCGGTTTATCTCACCCGAGTCCATTTGTCTTAAGGATAAAGGTCCTTTAGTATGTCATGGTATCTTCATGAGGATGATTCGTGTCTTTAATATGTTGCGTTTATTCACTGATGTTTTTTGTTTATGTGTTTTACCTCAATCTTAATTAGCACCCGCATTCTTCACTGGAGGAGCAGTAACTGCTGGTCCATCAGAAGCACCTGAGTTCATCCCAGTTTTGTTATAGTAGACTTCGTGTTGCTCAATCTTGAGTTTTCTGTGTAATATTTTGTCGACCATAGTTTGTCTGTTTGTACTTTTTCATTTGGTCACTGTGTTGTTTGTCCTTCTTCGACTGACGGCTTCTGATTACCCCTTTAGAATCTTCAAGCTTTTCTTTAAACAATGACAGTTCTAGAAGACTATTAGAAAATACACTGTTGTTATTTACATTTTAATTTTTTTTCCATAAATGTCAAATCGATTGATTGATAAAGGAACCAAAATATTAAAATATTTGTAGATTTCTAGCTGAATATTTACGTTTTTCATTTAAGTGCCTTTATGTTATCGAGAAAATGTAATGGTAATTTCGCTCGTTATTTTATTTTTCGTCTCGTTAAATTATCGGAAAACACGTTTTTCTTAATTTTACATTCGATACATTATGCAGCTAGTTATAATTATTCTTTGAATTTAAGGCCACAAACAACACCATTGGAAATGCACAAATCGTCGTTAACCAGCCATTCGCTTCTCTTTAATCAGACATCATCCCATGCAGACAATTTACAATTATTTGTTTTGCATAGCCCTCGGCAGGTGCTTGTTAAAGCAAACAAGATATAGTTTATTTTCTGTTAAACGTAGTGTTTGGAAATTATTTTCAATTCGAGTACCACTCACAGAGCAACATTGTTTTAAAAGCTATAATCTGCCTGAAAATACAGTTAAAACATATACTTATAGATCAACGTTTTAATACGCCTTATTTCCAAGGACTAAAACATGAGAACTTTTATGCTAGTCGTCACGTATAAGGTCATGAAGTATAATACTGTATGTGCTTACTAAAACACGACCATCGTTGGCGTGATCCTATGGTATCTGGAATTCATCCGATATTACAGATATTGTTGTTCCTATCATGATTGCCTTGATAGAAGTGTGTTGCTAATAAGGAAACTACTGTACCAACGGTTCCTAGTGGTTAGGTTGAACTCATTACTTCGAAAGTCTTACTCAATCTTTAATTTCCTCTGTGGCTTTTTTTTGTAGATCGTTGTTCGTCTTTTTGTACCTTTTCTTTTTTGGCCATTGTATTGTCTGTCCGTCTTTGCCCTACGTCTTCTGACTACCGCTTTGGTAGCTTCAAAATGTCCTTATATCGAACAGTGCAATCTATAGCTATCACCGCTTAAGTTGGAAGCCTGATTTCCACCACTATCCAGGTGTATTCGATACCACTTTTGTTATAAGGTTTGTCAGTGACATACGACAGGTCGGTCGTTTCTCTGGATTTTGTCACAAATAAAAACAAAACCAAAAATTCAAAAACAATATTTACGGTAGGCTAGGTCCACAAATAAAGGCCTATAATATACAATGCATAGTAAATATGACTATTTTAATATGGTTAGGGTTGTGGGTTTTTAACGCCACTTTCTACAATATTTCAGTTATATCATGGCGGTCAGTTTTATGGTTGGAGGAAACCGGAGAAGACCACCCACCTGCAGCAAATCACTGACAAATTTTAGCACATAAAGTTGTATCGAGTACACCTCGCCATGAAAGGAATTCAAACTCACAACTTTAGCACTGATTGCATATGTAGTTCTTAACACAACAACCATACGATCACGACTTCGACATGATTTTGAAAATATCGCAAATAATTAGGCAAAGATATGAAGAGTCAGATTATCAGCATCTGCTTACTAAAGGAATAGATGGATTAAACCAAGTTGAACATTACAACTCATTTACAGATATAAGACCAGCATTAACGTATAGTATAATATATCAAATATACTGACAAAGAAAATATACATAACACCTCGGACTATATTTTATTTATAAGTAAGTTACTATGCGTGATTATCAAAGAAATATTATATATAATAATAATCATTGTGAAAAGTATAAACAACATTTTCAGGATATGTTGAAAACTTAACATACAATTATACTCTGTGTTACATTAACCGAGTTTACAAAATGTGGTGGTTTTATATTTTATTGGATCATTCATTATACCTTTGCATTGTAAAATCATTAGACTGTTCCATAGGTTCATACCCATGGTCCATATATTCTTCCTTGACGATTTGAATGAACGACTACTTTCTTGACTTCCTCTACTGATATCTAACTGGATCATGAGTTGTTACAATGCTTCGTTAATGTTTCCTCTATTTCTTAGATAACACATTTTTCAATTTAATGTGAGAAAGTTATCTGTTGTACTCTGCTTATATTTTCGCTTCCGTTTAATTCTGAGGACATCAGATTGATTGCTCCCATGTTACACTTTCGATAAAAAGCAATGGTCGAAAAGCCTAGGTTTAATCTGTATAGACACACGAATAAAACTCCTACATGTAAAGCAATTCGAATGAACGATGCATCATTGTAGAATTTAAGTTGCACCAGATTCAATCTTTCAGATGAACCTGTCGCAACCCCATGTTTTTATATTGTCCAAAATTGTATCTAATGCAGAAGATGCTCACATTTTCGAGTGGGTGAGTGATTGTTGTTTAACGCCAACGCTGAAATTGTTCAGCTATATCATGGCGAGAATAAGTTAATCATATTTCCGAGCACCCAGGCTTTAGTCTCTGATTTTGTGGGTGAATTCGTTTTTTTACTTTAGATTTTCTGTTTATTTAAATTGTGATATTTGTTCTATTCTAATTGGTATTAGTGTTTATATATTCAACTTTGATTGCGAAATTCTCTATTGCTTAATATATGCAAACATGTTAACAATATCATAAGTATAAAACAAACAAATGTGTTTCAAAACGTGTTGATATAAAATTATTTAATTTCATTTAAAGTATTTTTCTAAGGAATAATATTATATTATAATGATTGTGCGAATAGATGGCTTAAATACTGTTTGTAAAAAAGGATTTTTAATGCACCTAAAATGTTTTCAGAAAAGAGGCACAATGATAAATTTGCACACAACATGCATGCTTGACTAAATTCAACATTCAGAAAATAAATTAAATGCGGATACAATTCATTAAATTGTTCAAACATTGAATTCATTGTCATTCATCACAATAATTTGCTACATTTAAACAAGAGTATCTTCCTTATTTATCGGGATAATAATGCGGGTGGTTTTTCTTTTTTATCGCACGAGGTGTTGATTTTCTTGCGTCAGATGTTAAACCCCGAGGCCTCAACATTCGGAGTTTTTCTAACGACTATCAAACAGAATAATTTCCATATTAGAAGAGAAAAATTGAAGATATTATTTTTGCATGCGGTAAATGTGAAGTATTCTTGTTTGATACACGTTAGTTAAGATCAATGAGTTTGCTCATTCTGTCGTGTAAAGTCTAAAATAAATAGTTTATTCTTGCCAATTGACATGAGACTTTTGCCAGGAGCTCTAACAATATAACAAACCAATGACAAAAGGTTTCGATAGTCCAGTCAAGATCATTTCTAATCTGCATGTAACAAATTAACGAGAAAAATTATTCTCAATCGTCTGAGGAGTTTGTGTGAAGTGTTGAGAAAAAAAGATTCATCACGTGACCAGACCATGTGGCAGTCAATGTCTTTATCCGCCATTGATGTCAAATCAAATGCCTTGTTATTGTTTTTTTCTCTTTAAAACATGCATTTAAATTAGACCCCCTTTTTTAAATAATAAGTTTTGACAAGTAAACAATAACCATAATGTAATTGAACGCCACCAAAATAATATTTCATAATAAGAAAAAAAGCGAAGGGGTCTAGTACAGCAAAATACGGAATTGAAAAAATCAAAATAAAACCAAAATTTAATAAATAAAAGAAAATAAATCTCATTGACAAAGGCAAAATAAAATACACATACAAACATCCTATAAAATAGAAAATAAAAAATAGAAAATGTGAAAAAAAGCGAACATTTGAAACTTAGTATTCAGATTTCAAGTTATTTATAATAAACTATTACTGGTATTCAGAGGGTAAGTCTTATCGGTCATTTATCACGAAATGTCCTTTTATACCTTTGTTGGATGCTCGGTGATGTTTCTTTTGAAATTTCACTTAGAATAGTTCACTTTGTACTTATTTTTCTTTGATTATATTATTCGCTACCATGTGCCACTAGGTACCCACATTTCTTCAGTTAATATTTCTGGTTTTTCACTGGATACTCATGTTTCTTCCTCTATTCAACTCCAAATTTTACCATTTGTCACTACCTACTTAGATTGTTCAGTGATTAATCAGGGAATATTTCTACTTTTCACTGGGCACTCATGTTTCCTCATGTATTTTACTCTGAATGTTGCAGGTTGTGACTGGGGACTCGTGTTTCCTCGTGTGACTGGGGACTCGTGTTTCCTCGGGTATTTTACTCTGAATGTTGCCAGTTGTGACGGGGGACTCGTCTTTCCTCAGGCATTTTACTCTGAATGCTACAAGTTGTGACTGAGTACTTAGATTACTTCAGTCACGGAAAATGTCTGGTTTTCACTGGGTACTCGTGTTTCCTCAATATTCCCTTAGGTATTTTTCACTCTGCATGTTACAAGTTGTTACCCGGAATTGAGATAACTTTTGTTATTTATCAAGGAATATTTCTGGTTTTCACTGTGTACTCATAAATCTATCACATCATCTGCAATGTCATCAATGAAAATGTGGAAAAGGAGAGGTCCTAAGATCTCCAAACCTATATTAATACATCTTCATGTCGTAGTTTACATTAAAAATTGTAAGAAGAAAAAGAACAAGAAATCAACAATAAATACAAATGTGCAACAGCTACAAATTCAAACAGTTCTTACAATTGGCGGCCAAGTATCAATCAAATTTAGTGTTGCGGTTAACGAGAATTTCAGCTTTCTTTTTTTATATTAAGCGTAAAAGTTCACAGTTCCTCCTCTTTGTTATTCATAGGCATGTAACAGTTGAAAAAAAATAATTATATGGACAACACAAAACACCTGAAGGATTACAGAAAAGTTTAAAGATTCGAAAAGGGTGTTCAGACACCGTAACTCAAAAAAGTGTGTTCAGACACCCTATCTCAGAAAAGAACAGACCATACAATGACCAAACAAACAAAAAGACGAAAAGACAATGGTCCACAAAACACGTCACAAAAAAATAAATGATTGAGAAACACGAGCTTCACTAAAACGGTAATGAACTCAGGTAAGCAGTCCCTGTTCCACTAGTGGCACCCGTCATGTTACTCGAGTCAAAATACGGTGATAAGCCATATTCGGTGATAAGTTATGCAAGAGGAAACGACACGATTTGCCTTCGACATTCGAAACATGTGACACATATATTTCGTAACTGTTAACCAGTCATTGTCCATATCTAGTCTGTCAAGGTATAAAACAGACAGAGATGTGTGTCTGTGGTATTCTTTATTTCAAGCTCAGTAGAATAGATGCGATGAACATGGTCGCATTCAATTATTCAGTGAAAGGACATCATCTATACAGCGGAACGTGAAATTAATGGATATGGGTAGCTTCGCTTCGGTGTTCCCGAGAAACCCTCCATGAAGTCTGTTTCATAAGGAACAAGTCGATGAGAAGAGTACAGTTGATTTCCATGGGAATGCTGACTGTCTGTTGAAAAGCACGTCCACCAAATATAGCAAATATTCAAGCATTTTAATAGTGTATGTTGCAAAGAACTATTCATTTTCCGGCAGAGAACCACTATATATAACTTGAAGGATTACAACATGTCACTATCTAGTCAACACCAACCAATAAGAGATTCGCTTGCTTACAAGTTATTAGTTAGGAACCATTTATGTACATTTCATAGTTTTTGTTTTAGAAGATATCTTATACATGTATTTCACATTGGGTTGAAACGTTTTCCTGCAGTGGTACCAGTTCAGTTATCTTTCAAATAGTTAGTGGTTTCACAGATTTTAAAATACTTGTCCAAATGCTCAAATGTTACACTTTGTCATGTGGTGGTGGCATTTTGAATTTGCGATCCGCACAAAAACACTAAATTTGTGAAAGGCCACCTATAGTGATCAATCATATATAGTTTCAATAAAATGTGTTGCTCCTGCAAAAAAGATGTCTGCTTGATTTTATATTAGTTTCCTTGTATATTGCACTGTGTCCTACAATGATGGCCATATTGAATTTCCAATCGGCACACAATCTTTTGTTGGAGGAGCCATCCCAGAAACATTCCAGCCAAGTTGCGTTCAACTAAATCAATAGATTCGAGATATCATTCGAGAATTTTCCCATGGAATCTTAAGCAAAACATCTATCCACATAAAATACGTGAACTTTGTAAGGAACAATTCAAGGATCAGCCATATACAACTTGCATTCTGTAGAAAATATAATATGTAAGTGCTAGATCTCCGAAACAACGGCTCACGGATAAATATATGAGTGCACTCGTCACATCATCTTTGAAACAACTACATGTACGTTATTACTTCATGATGCGTGCTAAGATAGAATTAGCAAATACCGATTTCTTAGAATTTTGTTTGACCAGATCAGTGATCAAAACTATGATGGTCCGCACTCGGGCCGAGCATACTTACCAAAAAGATTTCTGTTGTTAAATCTTATTTATATGAATAGAAGAACAAGTCGGCGAGAAGTTGATACCCATAGAAATGCAGATTGACTGTTGAAAAATACGTCCACCAAACATAGCGATATGTTGTCAAACAAAACCTCAGAGATATGGCCTCTAAGGCCACTTTCAACAATATTTCAGCTATATCGTGGCGGTCAGTTTTATTGGTGGTGGAAACCGGCCCTATCATTTAATGTTTCATTCAAACATTTATATGCATCTTGTCTTTAATTATATAAGAAAATACTTGAAAAACTTGTTTCTAATCATTTTTATCTTTATTTAGGCAATACAATATGTTAATTCATCTTTAATTAGACTTTCTCGATCTGACCGATTCTACATTTGTGCTTACGTTTACAGCTGATGACGTAATTAATCAAACAAAAACATTTATCAAATTCAGTGCGCACGACGCGTTTCTGGGATAACCTTCATCAGGTACGCTCAACATCAAAACAAGCGCTATATTTCGGTCGATGATGGTCTCGATGTTTCTGTGATAACCTTCATCAGGTACGCTCAACATCAAAACAAGCGCTATATTTCGGTCGATGATGGTCTCGATCCACCCGAATGTCCAAAATTCTCATATGATGATGAATAAACCTGTCTAGTGTATTTCTATATTTAGGCCTGAGAGACGGTTATAATTTCCCATGTAAGTATACCTCCCGTGTTTTGAAGACAGTTATATTTCCCATGTACCATAATACCGACACCGATGACCAGCATTGAAGTGATAGACACTATTGTGGTATTCATTTGTAAGCTAATTTGCTTAAGTAGATTTAGATTGTCACCATTTTGAACAAACAGATCAGTTGGTCAATTGACTGGGTACAAAGACTTCCCGGCGTGCAACGTTCGCACCACAGCGCAGAATCGAATACGTGTTTATTGACATCTGAATAAAGATAGTAAATTAATTTGCTGAAGTTGACAAAAGACTTACACACCTGGCACAAAGGAAATTGAAGGGGAAGTTCTCATTACTTGGCTCCTGCTGTTCCTATTCACTTAGTCAAACTGACCGAGAATATATCTTCAATTGCAATTTATTTTGACAAAAAGAACAATTTTGCGCTATCATTTAAATAATAATTGATCATTTTCTGCGTTGTTAATTTCTATACATCGGGATTTTCTTTTTAAATGATCAAAAAGGTTTAATAACAAAATAGCTTTCCAATCAAAACATATCATTATTTATGACATATTACACAAAAATATTATATTTAAATTGATTTTGCGAGATACATTTTCTTACAAGATTCTTGTAAAATTCCAGTGTCAGGGGACGGAAAACAACATTATTGAAACATGAAATATATATCGTATGTGACAGTGTACAAAACATAGAAAGTTGGATGGAAAAAAAGCAGCACAGACAAAACATAAAACACTTGTGTTAAGAAACAGCACTCATAAACACACAAAAACAATTCCGAAAGACAAAACAACATTAAAGAAACACAAAGAAGAAGACAAAATAATGACCTCAGAGAAAATATTTATGCTGTGTTGCAATCGTAATAAAGGATTTTAGCATTCAATTTCCCATCAATATTTCTCTATTGACTTTGTTCATAAAGCTGCTATGCTTACGCCTGACACCCAGTGCATTAATACTTCTTTTAAATCAATCTTGAACGCAAAGCACTTTTCTTTGAGACGGGCTTTCTTAATTTGTCGCAGTTTTTATATACTCCATTCTGAATACAATGTTTTGATGAGTTTTTTTCACACCTGGTCTCTCACGAAGGCCATACATCTTAAATGTTTATGACAAATTGATATTGAATCAATTAGAAGTATCAATAATATGTTTACCCTAAGAGTAATAGGCTACAAACAACATCTTCTATTAACTCTCTTGTGGACCAAACTTTCAACCGGCGTGTTCTCTTTATGGTGTGAAGTCAAGGACAAGCCAGAGGAGCCGTTCGTTTTGTTGTGCTTTGTGAATATAGCGACCATCATTGTTTTACTCTCTATTGGTTAAAGTCCATGAAAGTTGAAACGTCATTGACTGATTTATTAACAGTAAATATAAAACCATGTACATATATTAAGTTAAGTTTGTTATTGTATATAACTGTCGATATAAACGACCAGATCTTACGGTAGTAAAGCATTCAAGTACTAGTATGAGTTCCGAACTAGTATTAAGAAATCATCCAATCAAATCTTTGTATGTATTTTAGATATTATGTATTGGTTAGCAGTATGTCGAGTACAAGTACAAACTCTAGCTCGACAGTTTTATGACCTTAAGTCCTTTGGATGTCATTTTGGAACATTCTGTAGAAATGTAGGACCAAAGGACGCGACAACCTATGTTAACGTACCATGTAATGTAAAGGATTATCAGGGTCCCTAAATAATCTCTATTTCTGCGAACATGTTATGCATATCGTCTCAAGGGTAAATACGCTGCGGTTATATTTGTTTACAAGTTTCAGATATCAATACGATTTCTCAAATGATCACTATCCTAAGAACAACTTAACGTACCCTTTTTGTCGTCTCAACTTTATGGTATTCTAAGACGTGACGTAACATGAGACAAGTTTTATGAACGAACTTGGGAGGAAGAAATGTCGCAAGGTCATATTAGGACATATCTTAGTCCTAAGACACTTTCGTTAAATTGGCTCTATTAACGTTAATATGGGGTATTCTGTAATATGTATTCAGTGATATTATTTAATATCGGATTAATCATTATGACTGCTTAATGCAAAATTCAAGGCTACTATATATGTCTACTGAATATTTCATTTCTAACAAACAATCATCAGCAACGAGGAAGCATAATACACGATGTCCAGAATATTGCCAGCCAAGTTTAATAAATGTGATGTTTGCTTATTTAAATAATTTGTGTCTTTTTTGTAAAGGATTGTGCATACTAAATAGTTAGAAAACGTTTCATATTTGTTTCAACAACCTGCTAGTATATGTTTTTCAATGGTTGCTTCTTTATACACATTAAACAGCTTCGAGTACCCTATACCGCATCGGTGGTGTAATGGTTAGCGTGCTCGCCTTGAGTGCGTTAGAACTTGAGTTCGAGCCCCGATCGGGTCAAACCAAAGACTATACAATTGGTACGTGTTGCTTCTTCGTTAAGCACGCAGCATTAAGGAGAAAGATCAAAGACTGGTTGGTTCGGAATCAGGATAATGTGTCTGAGTTGGGCGACATGTCAACCTGCGGACTGTTGCTTCAGTGAGCTAGCACTCGTTTTACATCAAGGACACACTTAGATTAAATAAAGAAGGGTTTGATTGTTGTTATTCGACTCATATCAATTGCAAAATATATATGTACACTTATGATCTGTACATTGATCTAATAACTAATATGTTGCGATATTTGTCAATTGAGAACAAAGGTATTGAAAACAATTTAATATACTATTGCTGTAAAAAAAAATGCAAAAACACCAAGGTAGAATTATCCATCCAATATTGCCGCCACAACAAATAAATGATCTTGCAATAAAGATTTTCAACGTCTCCATAATTTCCGGACATATTCCAGAAATGTTTTATTTTTTTGGTTCCTTTTTACAATTGACATGTCATAGAGAGTGTTTTGTAAAAAAACATGAATAATTAAGAAGGGAGTTTTGGGTTGCGATTAACTAATTTAACCCCGCCGCATGTGTGTGCCTGTCCCAAGCCAGGTGTCGTGGTTTTTTTTTTTAAATGTTCAATGATTTGGGATGTGGTGATTGTTCGTTTTGTTGACAACCATCACTGTCTAAACTTTCTGTTCATAGTTAGATACTAACCTGACATTGTTATCGAGTCCTGTATGTTTGTTGTCCTTTATAGTTCTGCTCTCTTTCTATGTTTTTATACTTATTTGTCTTGTTCCATACATTTTTATATTTCACTTATATCGGAAAATTTGTATGTATACAATCCTTCACAACATATGAAAATATGATGTTCCAATATAACGATTAATATTTAATAACTTTTAAGTACAAAGAGTGTGGACATTAATCTACATTTTGGGCTGTTATATAAGATTAACAAAAAACTTCCTATGATGTTAACAGCAAATGCTACAAAAGCGAAAAACAAAATGATTTCAAAGTTTTAAACCAGAATAAAATGTGTGTTTAAAAAAAACCCCAAATAAATAGAACCACATAAAATAAATGTAAAAATTATTTGGAATTTAGATAATATTCAATCTATACACAGAAAAGGCTCTAAGTTAAAATGGTGTTTTAGTTGTATGTAGTGGATTGCTTGACTATAATGCTACAATTTGTCATTCTTAAATACGATATTTTAAAGCAAATTGTTTTTTAATTCAATTTGTTTTATAAAACAGCTTGATTTTTTATTAAGTTTGCTTTTGGTTTTAGTTATTTATTAAAACATTAATTATTGTTTTTCTTTTAATAATATGTTCACCCTCTTTATGGAATCCATTTTACTTCATACATTTTACATCGAAAAAATATTTATCAGTTTCGTAAAAGTAATTCATTAAAGTTTCCTTATAAATATACAAATATTTTTTTTATGAAATACAAATGAAGTTAATTAATTATATAAACTATAGTAATTTTGTAATTGTTTTCATTATGAAATATACTTTGTTTCAAAATGTTCTTACTGGTCTTAAAAGACAATTTTTATTGAAATATAAGAGTTTCTTTATTTTTTCTCAATAAACCATTGCAATACATAGGTATAGAGACTTACAAAAAACTATTTACAAATGTTTAAAACCTGCTTACTCAAACTTTACACAAATGTTCAGAATAACAAATTTAAACAATTATACATATATATTACAATTTAGAAAAATAACTAAAATATTGTTGAAAGTGGCGTTAAACACCATAAACCCAAACGAAACCCATTAATATGGTGGTTATTAAATTAGATTGATTGATTGGTGTTTAACGTCAACTTAAGCAGTATTTCAAAATTATTAAATTAGAATGTTTATTATTTTGCAGATGTAAGAATTGCGAAAGGCTGTCTAAAATAACAATGTCCTTTAGTACTGTATAGATAAGTGACCTGTTTTAAAATCTGTTGGTTTTTTTTTACAAATTTGACATGATAACATTAATTTTTAATTTTTTAAGCTTTTTGATCATTTTGACTTTTTAGTTCCGATATTTTCTAGTTTTTGAAATAAGTTGAAATCTATAGTCTTGGGGTGTCAATGTGAAAAAAAACCCAGAAAAGTTAACAATTAATTTTTAAATATGTTTTATACCATATCCTATTAATTTATTTAAATAAAAAAAAGGTTTTATACTTAAAAAATACAGAAGATCGGAAAGACAAAATCAACCCAAATACATGTATTCTTGTTTATAGTTTTGTACTGGGAAACCTACATTTTATGAAACATAATAAAACAAAATACCAACCCAAACCCTATACTGACATGGACGAGGAAAACAAATCGCGTTAAAATTTACCCACTGACCAAAAATAATTTATACGGGGTGATATTTTAACGGCTTAGCTAGTATCTTAATAATTTGTCTATCTCCTTGAGTATATGTTTATTAATTATGTCATAGAGTTTTAAGCTTAAACTAAAACAGATTCAAGAAAGTTTATCAATAGTTAGATTAATATTTAAATCATATGCAATTCTTTGCTCAGTTTCTTTGATTGTAACCATAAGCGAACGACGTTGCGTCCTGGATAAAAATTAAAATTTAAACATCAAAAGTCCGATTTCTGACAATAACTTTATTAACCATATGTAACAACAGTTTTGTTCAAATTATTAAATAAACAATCACTACGGACATACTCCTTGTTCATGTATATAATAAAAAGTCCATATTTATAACACTATTTACACTTTCTAGATTTCGCTAAATATTCAGACATACTTTCATATATACATATTTTCAAAATAATTAGCACTTCAACTTAGAAAAACAACGGCGCGTGTCAGAATATATTCATAACTATATCGGCATGGCATACCAGACACAAGAATATCTGACAATAAGTCTAAAGTCTCAATATTTTGTCTTAAGCCATTCTATAGAAGAATCTCCATTTTGGCATTTTAAATAATCAGTGGGAAAGAGAAAACATACAAGAATCTGACACTAATCCTAACTTCCGCCGTCACAAACCCCCTCTGGTGGCAAGACTGTTTTAACAGATTATGATAACGATGTGTCTAAATTTACACCATTGTTGATATCATTAGGTTGGACTGAGTCCATTTGATTGTTCATGAGGTGACAACGGAGAACTACTTCTAGAATCATCCAAATCAATCATGTCATCGTCGTCATCATCGTTCAAAATGTCTATTTTTTCATCTTCATCGAACGAAGCCATTGATCCATCAGTCGGTGAAGAGCTGTGCAGACGACTGAGTTTATCACCATTATGCTGTTGTAGTCTACAATAAAAAATAAATTAGATTGTATTATATGTCTCATGGTTATGTAATGTAATTTGTTCTTTGTTAACTCGCCAGGTAGAAGCCAAATTTTGTAATGAAGTTTGTTCATAAATCTTTATACTCACAAACTGAATTACTATGGTGGAGAGGAAAAGACATATTAGCTAGTTAGTACACATGCTATATATATATGATGAACAAGTTTTATTGTAAAACAAATACCACTTTTGAAGGGGTTCCGATGGCTCAATGAGTTAGGTATTTGGATTACCTAACAACTCATACAAGCCTATCACCAATAGGCGTGGGTTCGCGCCCAGCTTTGTAAATTACAAAAAAGGTGTACTAGACTCGCATTCGCAAGTGATAAAGTTTACCAGTTGCTTGCCCAGGGTCGGTGGTTCTCTCTGGGTACTCCGGCTTCCTCCACCACTAAAACTGGTCGCCATGATATGGCTGAAATATTGCTGAAATTGGCGTTAAACACCAAAAATCAAATCAAATCAATAAATACCCTTTTGTCTCACTCACACAAATTGTGACCGCATCAGTAATTTAATGTCTAACGTGCTCGGTCGAATGCGGTAGATCGTGGTCACGGTCGGGTCACAACCAAAGACTATGAAATTGGTATTTGTTGTTTCTCTGCTAAGTACGCAACATTCAGGAGTAAGAGCAAAAACTAGTTTTCGCGGAATCGGGATCATGTTTCAGAGTGAAGTGACATGTCTACTCGCAGACTGTTGTTCCAGTGAACTAGCACTATAAAAATTCAACTAAGCGTGTTGGTCTAGTACAAAACGGACATCATCATCATCATCATCACCAAAATATCAACTTGTTCTCGACATAATGTAACGGAAAACTGCTCACTTGGTGTTAAACGACAATCACACCTCTCATTCACATCAAGTGTGGAAGTTTGTAGAAATGAAGCTTTTGCTTTGCTTTTTTATATTAATTTTGTGTAATATTGTTATTGATAGTGTTAGAACCGAGTCCCTCTTCTGAAACGAACACTATGTTTTACGGAGAAATATATTAACTATATGTATCAACTAGATAAACGCTGTGTGAAAAACTTGTTTGTGTACAATTGTAATTTGATGGCTAGCTTAAAAAAAAGAGAAGTGAATGTACCAAGCCAGACAAGTGATCGATCATATGTGTGTTAGCAGTATCGGGCAATTTTACCCCTGTTTCCACAATTGTTCGATTAGATTTTAGAAATGTTCCGACAGTGTTTTATGTTTTTGTTTGTCATTCTATAGTTAACATTTTCATTTTTTTTATTAACCTTCTGAAAAAAAATGTTTGGTGCTCAATATTTGAACTATCAGATATTTTCTTTAACTATTTACAATACATATCATCATAATTTTATTGGATAATCTAAAAATGGCAGGTCAATATTAGTTTGGCAAATCAGCTTGTATAATAGCTTCCTTCTTAAATATGTTTGGAGAGATACTCAATTTAAACTATGCAAATTGTATCGGAAAGAAACCCATGTCTTTAGGGCAATGTAAGACCTAAGACTTTAACAGTATTAAAAATTGTTTCTAATTATTTTGGCAGATGGAAACACGGAGACGTTCATTTAAATGACAATTCAATATTTTCTTCAATTTAAGAACTATATCTTTTAAATTAAAAGATCACCTATAGTTTTTAAACTCCCAAAACAGTTTTTTCCCAAGTGCATATAAAGCACTTCTTAAATATTAATTTTCTTTAAGTATTAAAAATTGAGAAGTATTAATAATATTTGATTATATTAACTATTTCTCATCATATTTTACAATGTTGAGAACAAAAATTTAACATGTATTTGTACCTATAATATTCAAATATTTTATTTTAAAATTATACATTTTATTATTCTTTTTTATTAATATTTTTCAGATTTACTACTAAGACGAGGTTTCCTCCACCAATAAAACTGACCGCCACGCTATAACTGAAATATTGTTGAAAGTGTCGTTAAACACCATAAACCAACTAAACCAAACCAACCACAAAGATCTCTCTCTCTCTCTCTCTCTCTCTCTCTCTCTCTCTCTCTCTCTATGCATTTTTATTTATTTAATATACTTCAGATTTACCATTAAGATGTCTCCCCCACCCCTCTCCCTCTCTGTAATATACGTGCTTTATATTAAGTTTAATATTAAAATTTTGTCTATATCTTATCAATTTAGTCACAAATCAAACAATTTAAATTACTTAAATATGTGAAACAAAACAGAATGATAACTATTATCCGATTCTCATCGATAAAAGACTTAAAAGATATCTTATAATCATATCTATAAAGTGAATGGAGTTTACACGCTAAAGCCGATCTAGTTAGGTTCCGTGTCAAACTTAAGGATCATATTAAAACTAAGCGATGATCTCCGTACACGTCTTACATAATTAAGACGTTTTCTCCCCTATCTAACCCAATACGGAAACGGTGGAATGTATTTAGCAAATCTCAAAACTACAGGTGCGAGATGTAAACATTTAAACAAAAGAAATTTGAGCTTTTTATCAAATAAATAACAATGATATTGAATGTATTAGCGGATCAGGACAGAAAGTTGATGAATCGTATCTATCATTTTAACACTGATATTACTTTACCAATCAAAGATATAAATGAGACAGTTTCGGTCAGTTAGAATTTTACGTGACGAGAACAGTAGGCATTTCTTAACTAAATAAGAATGTCTACTCATATATATTTATACTATGTATAAATGACCAAAAACGATCTCTTTATCTTCATTGAAACCAATTAGAAATTGACAAGTGGACGTGCATCATCTAGATATTTGACGTCTAATTCAACTGACTTATCAATAACAGCCACAATATTACATATATTTATCATGTAACTTTAACAGGGGGCATATTTTAAATAATACTTTCAATTTTAACACCTTTTGTGAAAATAATAACGCTAATTTTACACATTTTTTTCTTGAATTTTCACTCCGTGGACGTCCTATAATATAAATGTCGGAAGATTATAAATAGCCAATTCATATGTTGTATTAGCAGGCAAAAAGAATGAATGGGTTGTTATACAAGAACCGAGTCTTTTCTGAATCTTATTTTTAAATAACGCTAATTTAAGAGAGAAAAAATATCATGAATTTGTACTCCGTGGAGGTCCTATAATAGAGATAATAGACAATTTATATTAATAGACAAGGGAAAATGGATGTTATTGTGAACAGTCTTTCCTGAATTTTATTTCGCTAAATACCACTAATTTCAGAAAGAAAAAAATCTTGAATTTGCACTCCGTGGAAGTCATATAGGTGTTGATGTCAAGCGATTATTAAAAGTTGTTTGCTTGTTGTTTGTTTGATGGTGTTTAACGCCACTTTCTACAATATTTCAGTTATATAGTGGCGGTGGAGGAAACTGGAGTACCCGGAGAAAACCACCGACCTGTCACAAGTCACTGACAAACTTTATCAAATAATATTGTACACCTCGCTCTGATCGAGATTCCAACTCACAATCAGTGGTGATAGGGACTGATTACATAGGTAGTTGTATATCCAACTACCATACGACCACGGCCATGACGGCCCCGATTATTAATAGTCAATTCATATTAACAGGAAAAGAGAAAATGGATGCTATACAAGAACAATCTTTTCTGAATGTAATTTCTAAATAACGCTAAATTCTTACGAGAAAAAATTCTTGAATTTGCAGGCTGTGGAAGTCAAACAATTATTAATAGCCAAATCATATTTACAAGCAAGACAAATCAGGTGTTATACAAGAACAGAGCCTTATCTTAGTCTTATTTCTATAAATAATACTACAAGTACTAATATCATATACACTACTTTCGCTAAGCTAGGACAAAATTCCCCAGAACACAAGAGTTTTGGATCCATACATTTCAGAGAGAAAACCCCGTTATAATTATATTACATACATTGCACACAGAAAATAGATTTATTTTAGGAAAAGATGAGATATTAAGTATACCACTGTTTAAGCTTAAAGTACACATTTCATGTTTGTTTGTGGCTAAAAAAAAGATAGCCGAACCAATTTATATATATACTTTCAACGCTTGAAGTGTTAAGTATATACTATAAGATACCTAGATAGCTAATTTTCTTTTAAAGGATAACTTACACAGTATATAAAGTTTATTTAAGTAAAGTTTAAGAGGTTAATGAAATAACCAATTAGTCCGAAATAACTGGTCATTAGAAAGCCGTGCTGGGACCTGTCTGGACATAGATGACCACTCAAGTCAAATCTTCATATATACTCAATATCATCTTATACCATAATACACAAAAATATAAACGTCTTTAACCTTTCACCATGTAATTGTTACTTTGTCACAAAGTTTTCCTCTCGGCTATAGGCTTAAGATCCGTCAATAAACACAACTCTAATGAAGCTTTACACAACTGTTCTATAGTTAACTTGTTGACAATGCTTTATTCCATTAGGTTCTGTTGTTAAACAAAATATTAGCTAAGAACAAACCCCAACTTACAAATTTAAATAAATATAAATAATTTAAACGGAAAATCTATTCAGTAGCTGTCTACGGAGGACACGACAGGAAAATAAATGTTGTTGTGACTTTGTTGGTGTTGGTATATTGATATTTAATTTCTTATTTTAAGCTGTTTGTCCACAGTAATCGGCGACAAATTTACAAATCCTTAAGTGAATTTGTTGAGTGTCAATCTCTTTACTGATAAATATGGTTCAATAAAAGAGAAATTATCCCTTATTTATACAGCGAACGTTGGGGTAAATGTTTCATTTCATAATAAAGTGTTTTTATATCTATAATACAAGTGAAATAGAAAATGATAGTTATTTTTAAATTAAAAATAAATATTGTTTTTATTGAAGATATTTTACAATATCAAGTTCTTACATTAATTATATATATACATTTTATACTTATATGTCTTGTATATGGTTTATTGAGAAAGAAAGATATTATAACAAACATAATACAAAACCTCATATTTTTCTAAATAAGAATATAATTTTTTGAAGTTTAGACTATGATGCGGCTATAGAAAAATAAAATATTTACAATATTAAGATTATATTTTTTCTCTGTCTAGAAATCTGCTGAATCAATCATTTTTATGACAATTCAATATTTTTTCTTTTGTATTGGTAATAATATTACATTTTTTCTGGATTTGATACAAATTAAGATATCGTATTCTCTTAATTAAGATGTTGATATCTAATATGAAAACAACATTGCATCTATCAATTCTTCTTTGATCTTTACATGTGATACAAGTAAAAATCTGTGGAACGTTGTCCCCCGGTTAAAAAAAAATCTTGTAAAATTGGACGATTGTGTTAGTACATTACACCTACTAACAGATAGTATCTTAATTTGTAAACAATGACCACAAGCAATATTATTACATAAAAATAAATAATAAAGTGAGTGTTGTATGAACAAATATTTATTCTAAATATAAAAATACAATAAATATTAATAATATAGTTATTATAAAAAAAAATTGCCAATTTTAGAATATTTGCACAAATGTTGAAATTATGAAAATTAGCAAGTCCGTATTTTTAAAGTAATATCAGGTAAAAAAAAAAAGGTGGGATGTATTTCAATTAACAATATGAAAAGACCACATGTAAGAATATTCCAAATATATTAGCACTTTCCGTTGAGAGGAAAATATATTTAACAGTTTTCCCTATTGTTTTTATTGTCGTTTAATTCTCCATTTTATTGTATACATGTATATGCTATAATAAATTTCAGTTTCAACAATATATATTTTTTGTAAATGACAAGAACTAAATAGCAGGACTAGGTATATGATTATTTACTCTCTTGTTACAGTGTACATTGTAAATAGCGTTAATAAAATCTTGAAACTTGCTCAAGAGACAAGAGAAATCGTGAAGTACTTTAGATTTCTTGGCTAACATGAGGCCTATGAATATTTTGGAACATCATTGAGTGATTTAGATGGATCAAAGAGTTACACACATATGATGCTATAATTTATTGTAAATCGAAAATTAATCCAAAAAAAACAAAAAAAAAACGTTAGAGAATACCGAAAGGTCAATAAAAAATTGGACAATCCAGAGAAACTGACAACATAGGGTACACAAGAGAAAGAAAAACAAGATAAAAATAGACTATTATAATAATCTTCTTTTTTGGAGGGTTGGAACGTACAATTCTTATAAAGATAAAAATAGACTATTATAATAATCTTCTTTTTTGGAGGGTTGGAACGTACAATTCTTATAAAGATAAAAATAGACTATTATAATAATCTTCTTTTTAGAGGCCCGTTTGGAACGTACAATTCTTATAAATAACAGGAATATGTTTATTTACACAAACTTAAGGTCAACATGAAAATGAATATGAAATTATAGCTTTTGAAGTAAACATACATTACTTGTATTTTGTAAAGGAAGAAAAAAAAAGATACACATTCTTAGTTCTTCTTGCAAATTATGAAACAAAATTGCATAGTTTAAAGCTGTAGCATTATATTTGAATGAATTTATTGTTGATTTTATCAAATGTCTCTGAAATTTATTTTTCAGCATTTCCAATATTCAATGTATGTGTTTAAATTAATTTTTCAGTGTTGCATTGTTTCCATGGGATTTTAATTGTGAATTAAAACTTTTTTTTAATGTTTCTTGTAGAGAAAAAATGTGCATCTTATTGAGAAAAATGTGAATATCCACAGTCTTTGATTTAACAAATTAAGAATATAAAATAGTGTTTCAAAACAGAGATTTTATCTGCACCATGATATATATAAATATATTGTTTTCGAATATGATATATATCAACAAAAATACTCATTTCTTGTTTCTTAATTTTGAGAAAGTAAAATATTGTTATCAAAATTAAAACTAGTACCCTCAAATCAATTAGATTACATTTTTGTTCGTCTTGAATTTAGCTGTTTTCCTTACTGAAAACAAAAATGAAACAATATTCCACTTCATGAGAAATTCTATATGAATATAAGACACATTTTCATCATGCTTAAGTTATTATAGACGTACCTGTTTTTGGAGGCAGCAGCTCGGTCCCTTTGTCTTCTGTTTTTGAACCAGTTACCAACTTGTGTAGGTGTCAGGCCAGTAGCTTGTGCTAGCTCCCTCTTCTTGGTGGGATTTGGATAAGGATCTTGTAAATACCATTCTCTTAATAAATTCCTTGTCCTTTCTTTAAAGCAATGCGTCTTTTGTTCACCGTCCCATATTGTTCTTGGTAGTGGGAACTTCTTACGAACTCTGTATTTATCAACAGGACCTAAAGGTCGACCTCGTAGCTTCTCAGCTTCTTGATAATGGGCTTCCAGCCACATTGCTTGAAGTTTAGCATGTGATTCTTTGGTGAATTTATGATGTTCAAGAATATGGTATAAGTCTCTAAAATTCCCAGTATGGAATGCAACTAATGACCGGGCTCGAAGTACAGATTCGTGCTTATTTAAAGCCTCACATGCTGAAGGATTCACTGGTAAAGACCACAGAAAACGACCAAGTCTCTCTATATCTCCACTTTCTTCCAGAGTTTCGCAAACTTGCGCAACTTGTTGTGGAGTAAAATGTAAAGTCGGTAAAGCAAACATAGTTGTCTTTAGCTTCTTGAGAACAAAAATTTACTCCAAGATTTTAGTTTTTCACAAAGACAAACACTGTTTGATAAGTTTTCTCATGTCGACCACAAAATTAAAAATAATATCTACTAAACAGATAATACTTTGAAAATGATTTACAAATGTGATATTATGATGTTTTCGGCAAGAGTAAACATTGATATATCATAAGTGTTTGGGAGGGGTTAGTCATATTAATATACTGTAATCAAATATATCCGAGCAATCAAAGTTTAAAAACAGTTGCAAAATGATTGGTTGACAGCTCTCTTTTGAAAATATTGCTATAGAGACAGTGTCAATCATCGACACCTACCTGTCAATCATGGTTGTATCCTCCAATCTGATTGGACACGGATTTTATTTAGATCTTTGGATGGATAATATTATATTCAAATACTATTAATTGTTACAATAGCTTGCCGTAGTACTTACGTATGTAAACTAATTGGAAATGATAACGGGGAGTACTTCACTGTACCACTTCATCAAGGGTGGGCTGAACAAAATTCCGACATAAAATGGGTTATAAGATAAACAGTCACTAAAAACTAATTTCATTGATAGCTATTTCAGTTTTGATTTAAATTTTTTTACTATTATTTTTCAGAGACAATGAATAGTTTAAATTCTTGAAGATTGCATTAAATTGTTAAGATTATTTTTGAATATACTAGTGAGTAGACACTTATTGGTAAATAGTATTTACATTTCTAATTCACAAATACCTTTATAAAGTTAAATTAAACTTAACAATACAAGTTGAAAAATTTCAGCACCCCGGGTTGATTATACTCTGAATTTTAACATATATTTAACAAGCTTGAAAATAGAAATAGAAATAAAAGAAACTGACAAGTTTGCCTCTAACATAGTGTCATATCCTAGCTTAATTTTGTATTTTGTCGATTCATCACGAAACAATCAAGTCTTTATTTGGGATTTTATTTGATTCGAAAATGAGTTTTTTTTAACGTAAATGGAAAGAAACACATTGACAAGATATTTCATAAGAATGAATAATTATAATTTAAATATTATTAATGTATTGTGCTAGATTTTGAACTCATGATGTTCAAATATAATATAATAATAGAAATGACAAGTTAAACTCTATAGGATGGCCGCCCCATGCGGTACAAATATCAAATGATTTCAAACAAAGTTACGAGCATTCTCTATTTCTATTGATTAATATAATAAAAAAAAATGTAAGAGATCTTTAAATTTATATTATTACAAAACCACAGTTAGGGCTTTTTATAACATATTATGTATCAGTAATTTAACTTTTTAACAATATATACAAGACTGTGTATACACTTTGATAATAATATTATCAATATATTATATCGTTCATATCAAAAGTGTGAAAATAGTCAGACAAACTGTAACAAACCTTCATGGGAAATATTTTAATAAAAGGGAAAAACATGTTTAATAATTGTTCAACAGACCATTTGCACATTTCCGACTTTGAGTCTAAAATTATACGTTTTAGATGAGTTATTTCCCTTTATTGCTAAAGGGGCATACTTTCAAGCAAAGTTCAATGAAAATAATATAGACGTTTTCTCCATAATCTGTTCAAAATTTTAATGTTGTAACAATCTGTGAATTTTCTATTAATATAAAATTGTCCCCGGATTTTCTACAGGGTTCAAATATCTACAACTTATGAGGGTACTACACTCATTTCATTCCATTGCTCTTGCTTGGCCGTGTAACATTTTGCTCCACGTAAGGGAAAAAAACTGGTATCAAAATGGTATAATTTTATAATCAAATCGGGAATGAGCAAAAGGTCTATTGAATATTGGGAACCAGTCGAGAAATATTTAGCTTAGAAAATGTTTTATTCTTGCGGAAACCAATGATAGCTCCTGCTCGACTATTTTAAAATATTATCTAGAAATTCAGAATAATTTCTGTTATATCTATTAATTTTGTTTTTGCTTTAAAGTAATATTACACCAGTTTTGGATGAATAAAATTTTCCCCTAAAAATTCAATTTGGAATACGGCGGTACCTTTACTAAACTATTCATGCATGTTTCAAGTCGAAATATGTTCCCAACAACTAGAAATCTGCAAATCCGTGTGCATGTTTATCGTCCTCGCCATTGTTGTGGAGACTGATTAACTTTCGGTTGTTTTGTTCCGATGATTGCCGATCATGACCTCGTGAAGAAAAGTTTTGGTCCGATGATTGCCGATCATGACCTCGTGAAGAAAAGATAAACAATCATGGATGCTGAGGTAAGCACGCACACATTCCTGACAATGATTATTGAGGAATCGGACTGTTTCATGTCCTGTGAACCAATTTTTTTTTTGCAATTATTCTTATGCGATACACACGGAAAATATTTTTATTTTTTTCCATCAACTGAACATTGCGCATGAGTGATAATCTCCCCGAAAGAGTTCAAATCTTGGGTCACGCGCATATCCTTTGCATTACTGTACGGGAAAACAGAATAATCTGCCGTCAAATATTTTGCGATTTGCTCTTAAAATCTGCTTTTGAGCGGATTTTTAATGTTATGCAGTTGATTTTAGTTAAAATTAAGTGACATATTAAGTGAAAATATTTAATCCAAAAATTCCACGATATTTGCCTTTCATATTACTTTAATCTAAATTTATAATTGAAACATAACAAAAATAGTTGAAAATTCTTTATTTTACTGTTACCCCTTGTGAATGGTTAACTTGTTTCCACGAAAACGACTAAACGTTTCGCAGCGTAGTTACATGTGTTACGCCTGTTTTTAAGTCATGTATCAACAACATATTTGCATTGGAAATATCTTCAGATGAATAAATCATTTTTAATTTATGCCGATTCATTACTTTCCATATGAAATATGTAATCTTTGACGCTTTAAAATCTTTCATAAAATTTCATTAAAATCAGATAATTATGATTGACATTTGTGTACACCATACATCTTATAGTAATATACTGTCTAAGTAGTTTAACTTGTGTGTTATCCTTTAGTCTCTAAGAACAACAACATACTATACATGTTTATACAGTCGCTTAGAGTGTTCTGAAGTTGGGAAATTCAGATGACATGAACAAATATGGAGATATCCATTGGCGCGGTTTTTTTGTTTGTTTGTTTTTGTGTTTTTGCGAAACAACTCATTTGCGCCATCATTTTAAGAAGCCTCGCTAGCACTATCAATTTTTTGGACAAAGTACGATTAAAAAACACTTGAATAAACCTTGATGGAATAGAACGCCATCCTATTTTCATTCAAACTTGATGGACTTTGTCAGAAATCACTAATAAAGAGTTCAGGTTAGGGTTGACATCATTTGTGTTCCATAACAAAAGCACATGGCAAAGAAAAGTAGGGAATACAGACAAATAATACCGAAATTCGAGCAATGTGTACAGGGTTGGAAGCGAGAGAGAAGGGTTCAGGGAAAGGTGTGAGTGAGGGAGAGTGGAAGAGGATTGGAGGACCTTCATTTAACGATTTATTATTCTAGGTCGCAATATTGCAAAACACAGTAAACATAGAGAAAGGACCATGTTTTCCTCTTCTGTGAGGTTAGTTGGAGCCATGTTTTATCACCGTTTACATGGAATTCCCTCTCAAATCTTTGATAAAGAAAACTTTGCTTGCCCAAGTTGACATCTTTGAGAGTGTTAACGATTAGCATTATTAGCACCAGAAATTGAAGTATACATTCGCGCAAATTCTTATATATAAATTAGCAATAGTAAATATTTAAAGATGATGATGATACCTTAAAATGTTAACAACACGGACAAAAATTAGTAAACCAAAATGTGTTAAGTATATACGTATAAGCTCAACAGCTAAGTACCTCAGTTGTGTATCTTTAGAGGTTGTCAGCAACAAATAAATTACGTCTCCCTCTTACAGCTGGTGAATTTGCACAGCATTGTTTAAATGTACATAGTTGTATGATTTTTTTTACACCAGGAGCGTAGTAGCCGGGATGGACGGAGGGCTATGTGTGTGTATATCATAATTAAGTTTTCTGGTGCAATTGATACCTTTGAATATTTAACTAGGGTAAATGACAGGAAACAGCAATGGCGCAAAACGATCCTGACCAACAAATATTGTCAAAACACACTAATTTACATATTAAGACTCAAAGTTCCACGCCCCTGGCGACGTGTACTGGATACAAAATTATGTGACAAAGTTTGTCAGTGACTTGCAATAGGTCGGTGGTTTTCTCTGGGTACTCAGGTTTCCTCCACCAATAAAACTGACCACCACGATATAATTGAAATATTGTTGAAAGTGGCGTTGAACACCATAAACCAAACAAAACCATCAAAGTTCCAGCCATATTTTCACACATTCTGAATAAGAGAGAAATATTCAAGAAAATCTTTGCTTTTATCTGAAGTTGTCATGACTGTTTAATCGTAAAACGAAAACATTAAACCAAGAATCACTGCTTTGATGTGGAAGCTTAAAATGCAGACTCGTTAAGACTATTTTTTTTACTCGATACACTATAACTAAATGTCCAACAATATTTCTCTAAACGCAACAACCCCACAGTTTAAATAATTGATTCTTGTATTACCACCTATTCCTCTGTTATAGCAGGAACAATGCTGAAAATTTGATGAAACTTCCGATCAATCAATCAGCCTTGAATGAAACTTAAGAAAGTTATGGCCATTACTATAAGACAATATAACCGTTTATGCAATGCTTTCAATATTAGTAATTCCTATATTTTCAGAAATACTGTTTTCCTCTCAGCAAAAACACTGCTAGTAAATATGATCTGACTGATATCTCTAGCTATTTATTAATCACCATATTATGATCTGACTGATATCTCTAGCTATTTATTAATCACCATATTATGATCTGACTGATATCTCTAGCTATTTATTAATCACCATATTATGATCTGACTGATATCTCTAGCTATT
>MJUT01001669.1:795448-822459 GCA_002080005.1 Gigantidas platifrons | reverse complement strand
ACAACACCAAAAACACAACACAGAAAACTAACAAGACGAGCAACAATGACAACACCAAAAACACAACACAGAAAACTAACAAGACGAGCAACAAGGACAACACCAAAACAAGGACAACACCAAAAACACAACACAGAAAACTAACAAGACGAGCAACAATGACCCCACCAAAAACACAAGACAGAAAACTAACAAGACGAGCAACAAGGACAACACCAAAAACACAACACATAAAACTAACAAGACGAGCAACAATTACAACACCAAAAATACATACATGATTTTCTTTTTACACTAAATGCATACCGACTGAAACATCATTGAAAATAATTAATTGTATATATAAAAGGTTATTGGTATCTCTAAGAATACTAGACATTCACAACAAACTAAATAATACAGATACCAGTTGTTTCTTGTCACAGTCATGCTCAGTCGGTATTTAGACGTTACAGTAACAAACTGTTGATTACAACTTTGTCGTCTTTTAAAAAAATCTATAACAGTGATTTTGACATAAATAAAATAAACATATTTATTACCAACTGGTGCTCATCTTTGTGCATTGTTCAAACACAGGTGCTATATAATAGCAAAACTGTAGGTTTTCCCACGAGTGTTACAAAAGACATAGAATTAGCAGTTGACTGTCAGGAACCGTAATAACAGGGTTCGATAAATCAACTAACATGAGGAGATTGTATAAGATTTGGTTATTACTAGCACCCAAGTATTGTTAAATCAAAGGTGTTTCTTAAGAGCATATTGTCGATTTCATTCGTTTACATTTTATATAGCACATAGTCAGTATTTTTTGAAAGGTAACATTGTTCAGCGATAATTACAGGTTATATGCAGTAAATTATATTAGATAAATATTGACAATAATATGACACGAAATGTTGAAATGATTTAAATATAAATCATTCATTGAATATTTAATAAAATGTTTTTGGTAAGTTAAAAATATATGGTGGCATAGTCTCCGTACAATTATTCACCAAAACTTTCTATGCCTTTTATTAGATTCATTGCAAAAGTTTTTTTTTATTAAAGTTTTGAAATATTTAAAGTGTTCATATATGAAAATTCAAAAGGTAACTTGTGAGGTTACTGGTCTGTAAGGTGAATTTGTGTGGACATTGATCTGATATAAAAAATAAAAAAAAGTAAAATTTGTGTGATTATTGTTATGCTATCAGTTACTAGAAGGACGATTTTCATCGTCATTGATCTGATATAAGTCACCGAAAGTACGATTTGTTTAGTCATTGGATTGATGTCAGTTACTGGAAGTACGATTTGTGTGGTCATTGGTCTGATGTCAGTTGCTAGAAGGAAAATTTGCATGGTCATTGGTCCTATATCAGTCACCAGAAATTAAAATTTGTGTGGTTATTGGTCTGATGTCGTGCACAGGAAATAAGATTTGTGTAGTCAATTTCGGGGAGGACGATTTGTGCCGTCATTGGTCTGATGTCAGTCACTGGACTGGAAAACCATTTGTGTGGTCAATGGACAGATATCAGTTACTGAAAAGACATTTTGTCCGCACGTGGGTTTTATTGTGAATTTTGGTTGTGGTTATTCTCAATTGCAGAATGAAATAAATTCAAAGATGATATATTATTTTTTTCAGACAGAAGAGATTCTGTGAAAAGAAATTTATACCATGCAGAGTCCTAAAGACAATAAGCTATGAAAAGTCAAGATGTAAAGAGAACGCGATTTCGATGTGCAATAGACAGTATAATCTCAAAAGAAGGACGGGAACATGAACATAAATAAAATAAAACAATAATAACATTTAAGACGCCGATATATGACATGTCTTCAACTAACACGTAAATAGTCAACCAGGCCGTGGCATAGACCATAAGATCTTTTGAGTCTCGATTTGATTTCAGGCGTTTAGTATACTTATTTAGGTAGCTTGTGTAAAAAAAAGTAATATCGTAAAGTTGTGAGTTGCTTCCATATTCATATTAGTGGTCGACAACTCGACAATTCATTTCAAAGATCGACGTCCCTTGATTCCATATTCATATTAGTGGTCGACTTCTCGACAATTCATGTCAAAGATCGGCTTGCCTTGCTTCCATATTCATATTAGTGGTCGACTTCTCGACAATTCATTTCAAAGATCGGTTTGCCTGCCTTTTCTTCCATATTCATATTAGTGGTCAAGTATTCGACAAATCATTTCAAAGATCGGCGTCCCTTGCTTCCATATTCAAATCAGTGGTCGGCTATTCACTTCAAAGATCGTCTTGCCATACTTAGTTATATGTCCTAATTAGCCAGCGATTATTTTCAACATTTTGGAATTGTTGTTGTTGAGTATATATTAAGAAAAGAATAATAATCAAATTAAATAAACAAAGAAAAGCAAAAACAAAAACAAAAACAAAAACAGAAAAATATAAAATTTCATTGTGTCGAAGACACTGTCCGCCTTCTAGGTATTTCATATTAACACAGTCTTCAATATTGGTGGATATTATTCTGTAACCACATAATCTGTATCATACAATGATATTTTTCTTGTGTTAATTACAAATTGTGCCGGTGTTATTGTGGTGATACGTGTCCAGTAAGATGGCATCAGGTGCATTAAACAATAAGACGTCTATCATTTGTTATTAATATGGACTCAGTCATGCATTAAATTATTCCAGATCACAACTAATGCCGTCATCAAGATATTAATGGTTACTACAAATAACTGTTATTATTAATAATGAAGAAAGATAGAACTATAGATGATCTCTATCAGAAGCCATCAGTGCTAAAATAATCATACCATATAGTCGTAGACATCACAGAATATTAAAAAACACTAGTCAAATAATCTTAGTGTGTATTGAGAGGTAGAAAACAGGATGCCAATTATATATATAATTTACTATGTACTAAATATACAAAAATTAAATGAAATTCGGATTAGATTTATGGGTCTTTTGCGAAAGACACGTGTCAATTATCCACAAAAGACAGACACTTCGCAATTCGCAAAGAAATGATTGCTGAATGTGACACCCTCTAAAAAAATCATTAAACAAAATTGGCATGACCCTGACCCCGTATGGGATGTTGTTAGATATCCTATCCATCTACAAAGAAACAAAAATGGGAGGGGTGAAATTGAGGATATACCAGAGAATAATCAGGAATGCATATATTAAATTATAAGCCCAATGTCCAGTCATGTCTAATAGAAGGTTAGTGTTATGGTGCTTAAGGCCACTTTCAACAATATTTCAGAAGTCAAATAAAAACTCGTAAAGTATTTTAAAGACCAGAAATAATAAACATTGTATATATTTCAGTATTGGTGGATCTTATTTATTTGTGGATTATTGAAGACTCATAATTGTTTAACAAAACATAAGAATTTACAAACTTGAAAGGATATATACTAATACCCTATAACTTAATTAATTATTTGGCTTCCTAGTCTTTCAATTTGGGCGTACCTGATGAAGGTTATTCCAGAAACGTGTCGTGTGCACTAAATTAGATATCTATGTTTGTATCAGCTATAACTAGATAACACGAATTATAACTTACTTGTGAGTAAAAATGTACTTGTTAGTTGTTCATGTTAATAAGTGTACGGAATATTGGTTTAACTTGGTGTCCCAATGTTCCAAAAGTAATTGCATATACAGTGTTCGCTGTACATGCTTCAATGATTGTTGAGAGTTATTTACCCGGTAGAAATGAGGCTGATTATGACAAGCGTAAAAGTCCAATGTATTTAAAAAATCGTGCATAGTTTTGTACACGTTTAGCAGATGGTAATTTGTGCTTATTGTGGCACTATTCAGCGCAGCATTTTCTGTAAACGTTTTGCGAGAATAAACATGTCCTCAATATAAACAGCAGAGCGAGCAATTAAGTCGTACTTAATTCAAATAAGTTCCAAGTTGGTCCGAGTGGCTACGAACACGGCACCTCTTGAAGGAATATAAAATAAGACACAGTGTATTCACTACAGATACACAATTCGGCATATGCTGGTTGCCCAAATACACTCTATTTGCTCACAAAGGATGGAACGTATCTGTGTGTTTTGTGATTGGAGAATATCATGTGTCTTCCATGAAAACAGCAATTGTGAGCATCTCTAAAAGGTATATTGTCTACCACACTTTTTCATACCCAAAATTATTGTTGTTTTCCGTACTGACCTTCATAAAATGAAGATTAAACACCGAATTATTGGCGAATACGCTACGAAACGTTAAGATTCAAACAACATTAAACGAGCGTGACAATCTTGAAGTGTTTGAATCTTAACAGTATTTTTCTTACCTCAAAGCAAAACCCCCGAGAATTCCAAACTTCCATTTTTATAGGTGGCGCTGTTCCTTTCACTTTGAATTTTTTGTCATCCTGGACAATAATTCCGATAACGATAGTTTTGGGTCTTTTTGTCAAAAAAAAGAACACCAATCGTATATTTTGCAACATAACTGTTTAATGATAGCTTAAGCAAATCATTCATGGACAGTTGAAATTAAGAAAAAAATCGTAGACAATATGCCTGTAATATGGAGCGATTTAACAAAGGAGCTCATAGGTGGTTCGCTTTGCTGATAAGTAATAAAGGTATGGAGAATCGTCGGTGGCTTATTTTGAAGGTGATGAATCTGTGTACCTTGAGTTTAGAGAATGTATTGCGTCTGACACGTAAACAAGAGATTGAAGCAGTTTTTAATACTTAGTAAGCAAATACGATGGCTCGTTACAAGCACATACATCGATCATATTCATTATCACTAATTTTACTTATGATAATCAAAACATCAATACTAATATATGTAGGCACATTCTATGGCCACTATTTTACCTGATTTATTGTTTATAAGCTTATTGTTGTCACGAATGTAGCTAAAATACTGCTTCCTTAACGTCATACGAAAATCAATCGATCAAATCAATCGACGAATATGATCATGTTTGTCGGACATATCTAAGTGGTATTTAGTCTTCGGCATTTAATATTTATAACATATAATATGCTGTAATGTCTTAAGCATGATGTTCAAACCATCCAATATGGAGTCTATCATATTGTATGTTATGTAGTTCAGTTAAATAAATGTAATAAAATGCCATTGTCATTAGGAGTAAAAACCGAAGATATCTTACTTAGGGCGCATGACGCGTTTCTGGCGCAACCTTCATCAGGTACGCTCAAAACCAAAAGATTAGAAAGCGAAATAACCTAAGACGTCTTTGAGAGCAAGTAGACCACAGGATAACTAAAATAACCTAAGACGTCTTTGAGAGCAAGTAGACCACAGGATAACTAAAATCAGCTAAGACTAGCTGTATCTGAGAGAGAGTGACATTATCTTTAAATGTTTTGAAGCTGGGACAATAGGGCGGATGATACCCTCGGGTACTTATAATCCACCAAAAGAGGTTTTACCCAGTTATAGTATTAGTGTTCATGACGCGTTTCTGGAATAACCAGACATTTTCAACTTTGCTACCTGTGGTTTATTATTTGTCCAGGATAAACCAGGACCCACAATAGGTATAGCGGTGGCTGGTATTTCGATCGTTGCGAAATGTACACAATTGTCAAAAGACCATCAAATGTTCGTTCATTAGCAGCTTATACGGTATTAGGCTAGAGTATTTTCATCAGAAGATTTGTAACTACATTGTATATTTGCAGTTGAGAAACTATTCAACAATGATTTTAACACATATCTTATAGAATTACATGTAATTCTGCCATCGTTATGATACGATATTTCTTTTAGCTGGGGGTTTGTTTGTTTGTTTTTTGTTTGTTTATCAATTATTGTTTTCAGTTTATGTATCAAGAACACACTGTACATGTGACTTTGGAATAGTTTTTGGAATAGCTGTGTCCGCAATTTGTCCATAGTAGAACGGTTTTTCAACTATGCTACTTGGTAAAGAACGATCAGACATGTACCGATCTTCATTTTTATATCATAGGTTTCTAAAATAGTTTCTATAAAACACATATACAGTACTAATACGATCATTTTCAATAACCTTTTTAACCGTATCAGTCGTGTTATGGTTAGCGTGCTCGTCTCGAGTGTGGTAGATTATAGACCCATCTTGGACCTGAAACCCACTGTCTTTCGCTTTCACACTCGAGGCTAACACATTGACCATTACACCACCGGTGCAGTAACAATTTAAACAGTGTCTGCAAAGTGACGAATATGATCCAGACGATTCGATATAGGCTTGATCATAATAAAACCACAGTATTGTTTTTGGTCGAAATCAAACCAATTTCAGTATTTTATTAATAAAAATGACGCTTAGACAACAAAAACAAAACATGGAATTCAATAAAACTCAGAGAACACTAGATTTTAATAGAGAACATACAACAAAAAGCATTAACAGAGGTTATTGTATCAATTAGATCAGAATTGAAAATATAAAATTAATTTTGAAAGAACTGACATTTACAAATAATGATTTTCATTTTGTATTTTAAATTAATGAAAGTATCTTCTATATATTTATAATAAACAATTCTAAAATATGAAAATGTGAACATCCTAAATATTCAATATTTATATTTAATTGTTAATAAGCATCGATAATTTTTTATGTCATGTATAAAACTGCAAAACCTGATACGAAATGAAAATGGCATAGGAAATATGTAAAAGCTTAACCAATCTTTACACAGCTACATTCACAAAAAATACGTCATATTACAATGATGAAGACATTTTAATGTGATAACCAGTAGCGTTAGGGTTATGGTGTTTAACGCCACTTTGTACAATATTTCAGAAGCCTAATACAATTTCAGCATATATCGTGGTGGTAGGATAACCTGTATTGCTTGACAAATACAAAACCAAGTATAAACTTTTAATATAAGGAATTATAACATTTTAAATGCTTGCCATACAGACAATGTGAATTTCAACTAAATAAAGCCCTGTTTGTTGTGTTATGTATTACCAGGGGACATCTGTTTCAATATCTACCTCATTCTGCCATCAAGACATTAAGTAACGAGTCTTATACGACTCTCATCATCAAATACCATGTATTATTGATGCTAAATGCACTAGAAAATAAAATGAAGTCAGTAATAGCATCAAAGCTGTTAGCAGTTTCTAGCCAAATACGATTAAACGATCGCGATAGGCTAATTCTCCGTATCAAATGGTGTTTGTGGGGATGAAAAGCATCTTGTAAATGTGATTTTAGAAACACAGCTAAGCCTTAAACGACGAGAAAATTGTTGAGACGATTTTCAATCAGTGAACAATCGCATCACACGCGTCCTTTGGTTTACTCATTTACGGCAGTGTGTTTCTATTATATTTGTACGTTTCTAGTATTTTCAAAAGTAATAACTATCCCATAAATTTATTATGCAATTTATCAAAAATTATTATTTGGTTTGAATTGAAATAGTCGATTGTAGGAAATTGGAATTTTGAGAAGGATTGTAAGAGGATGTTTTGAGTGGTTATATTATTTAATATGTTTGATTGTACAAGAATCTGTCATCAGATATTTAACACAAGATAAACGTAGAATAACCAGGTAGAATATTTTTGATTGATTGGTTGGTGTTTAACGCCAACCAGGTAGAAGACAATTTGTGTAAAGTTACATGACCGATACACAATCACTGTGGAAAATCAGAATGAAAGAAACTACACAAAAATCAAAAGAGTAATATCAAATTTCTCAGATGGACAAGATGTTACTGATCCACCAATAATGGCCTTCGTGAATGGAAAACAATCATGTTGTAAATCTAACACGAAATATTAAATACATGTACAATCAATATAAGAATTAGACTTTTCATTTGAAACCAAATAAATATATTGACCATTGTGCATGTCCATTTCATTACTAGTTAGTCATCATATTACAGATGGCAGTGTCAGGTCAAACCAAAAATCATAAAATTGGTATTTACTGCTTCTCTGCTAAACTCACAACATTAACGAGTAAGAACAAAGAATGGTTGTGTTCTGTTTATCGGTGTTATAATCCCGCTAATCATCGGATTTTTAACATGAGTAACACGATTGGTGCCACTAGCGGTACAATAATTGCTAGCCCTTCCGGAGCATATGAGTTCACTCCGGTTGTTAATGAGGTTCGTTTTGGTTAATCTTTCCTGTATAGTGTTTTGTCAACAATTGTTTGTCTTTTTATCATTTTTCTTTTGGCCATTACATTGTTTGTCCAATACAACATTACACTGTCCAATACAACATTACACTGTCCAATACAACATTACATTGTCCAATACAAGAACTGGTAATTGAGAGTATCTGTATTATTATAAATACTTGCTTGTTACCTGATGTCGTGAATCGACAATAAAGGAGGAATGGTATCAAATAAACAAAAATAATACTATACAATACTTATATCCATATTACGTAGATTATTTTTTGTCTTAGACAACATTGTATGTAACGTTAAAATCAATATAAATAAATTAGATAGTAAGATATATGTTTCACCTTTTTCTGTATCACAGTAGCACTCAGAAGTTTAGTTATTTCTGTAGTACATGGTCTTTACTTGTACATTATTATAAATAAGATGGTCAATCCCATGTCAATCTTTATATTTTGCCTACGTAAATGTTTAGAGTAAACGTATATTCCCAATACATCAAAATTTATGATAGTAAACAAACTGATTATTGTCTTACTGAAATACACATTATCGTTAAATAAATGGTCGCAGCTATAGAAAAGTTTAAACGTACCAGAGGAGTAATCTAAAGTCGTAATTCTAAGAAGGACAGACAATACAATGACCATACGAAAAGGGACAAAAAGACAAATAATGATCGATAAAATATTAATACACTGAAAACTAAATATTGAGAACACGAACCCTATTTAATAAAAACGTAGATATCAAATTTATATTATAGATTGGAAAGCTAAATAATTGAAAGTTTTGGACGCAATAAAACCAAAGGGGCTATCCAGGATAGCCAAAATCTGCTACGGTTTCCTATGACTAGGGAGGAGAACTTTAGTTTTATTAATAATTACATTATTTAAGAACTGTAAATTTCAGATGAACTCAGATGTTTCTGAACGGTTAGCAGGTCCTGCTCCACAAGTGGCACTCGTCGTGTTACTACAAATGTAGATTGTTTGTTTACAAATTATCTCATAGAAGAATGTAATATATCAATGGATATTTTGCACATTCCCGCTTTGATTCTAAATTATACATTTTTATGCGAGTTCTCTCCCTTGCAATGAGCAAAAGAGTACACGTTCTAACAAAAGCAATGGAAAGGACAATGAATTTGAGTATCATTTTCCTCATGATTTGTAGATATTTGAACCAGGTAAAAAATCAGAAGATAATTTTATAACAAATACAAAATTCACAAGTTCTTACAAACAACATTAATATTTTGAATAGATTACTGGGAAAATATTTGTTATTTTCATTGAACCGCTTGAATAGGGTTCCTTAAAGGGAAATAACTCTCTAAAAGGTATAATTTTAGAATCAAATTCGGAGATGTGCAAATGTTCTATTGGCTATTTGATATGTATCCCTCTTGTAAAGATGCATTTTACCTTCTTGCTATTGTAGATGATTCGTCTTAAATTGAGGTTCCCAACAAACTAAGTGGGTAACCCTTTATATCTATATTCAGTTATATACCCATTCATCATGCTAAAGTTATATAAATCTCAATTATATATATATATCTTGTGTTTTCTAAGAAAAGAAAACAACAAAAGTGAGATAGAATAAATCTTTTAGAAGTAAATTGATTTAGCGACAATAAAATGCTACCTTTTTAAATTTGTACATTTCATCGGAAATAAATTCCGGAAATGTTAATCACGTGATAGTAGTTTTCGGTTTAAGAACAATTCTGGTAATTTGTCAAATATCGGTGGTAAATTCTTTTGATGTGTTATTTTCAATTTTAGCATTCTCCCTCATCATAAAATTTACTTCCATAACATTGATTAATTGAAATCAAATAAGATATGACAGTTGGAATATCCGATCCGTCACGAAACAATGCCGTGATCTTAAGCGTTATGACGAGATTGGTTTCGACAACACGAGGATGAAATTCTGAATGACAAACTACAAACAGCAATTATACATGTAATCAGAAGAATTTCTGTGTCGGATTTTCCAAGATAATTTCATATTTGCGTGATAAAAGGATCGATGGATGCAAAGAATAACAGTTTTCATCTCAAAAATATTATTTATGTGTGTGATACCGGTGGCAAATTGCTTATAATATTATAGAATATTAGGAGTGAAACATTTTACCATATAAATCCATCGACTCCAATGGATCATATGTCGATATACAACTGAGAATTCGGACTACCTTTCCTGTTATTTTGCAAATTGCCATCTTTAAATCTTCGGATTGAAAGTCTGATAATTAAAGACAAGGGAGATAATTATGGAATTATTATATATCAACGGATACAAAAGTGTTAGTAAATTGTCCCGGTGTTTCTTTACAGATAATTAAAGTTTAGACCATGGTGTTATTAAGTAAAGACAGTCAATTTGTTATGTAGAAATGAACATGACACGAACTCAAACATCATGCTAATAATCAAGACATCAACAAAGTAATTATGCTTTGTTATAGAATGCTACGCTACTATACAATGTAGTAGTATTATATCTTCTGTATAGAGCCATTTTGTCAGTGACTTGCGGCAGATCGGTGGTTTTCTCCGGGTCCTCCGGTTTCCTCCAACAATAAAACTGCCCGCCTCAATATACCTGAAATATTGTTGAAAGTGGCGTTAAATACCATCTAAACAACAATAGAGCCATTTTGGTAGCAATAACATGTGTAGAGGAAAGTAGTACATGATAAACGTATACATGGTTGATAAAAACGTAGAGATCTAATTGAGTGTGCACTACACGTTACTAGAATACTGAACCTTCATCAGATACGTTCTAAAGTCAAAAGATTGTAAAGCCAAATATTTCAATAAAAGTTCTTGGAAGCAAGAGTACCAAGTAAATAACCATGATAGCCGAAATTGATTATCGTTACCGACTCATCACACGGGAGAACTGTAGTTTAAATAATTATTACATAATTTAGGAATTGTAAATTTCAATAATATAAATCTTTGAATAAGAAACTGATGTAATTTAGAAGACGTTCTATTTTGTAAAACAACCATAAACGGACAATTGCTGATTGGTTTAAAGTCAATATTTATACCCAGCATAACTGTATTACATGTTTATTGCCAGATTTCCACTGTTTCATCCTGTAGTAATACTGAACTATTATTCATAATGCTGAAATCAACTTTGGAATATCTGTATTTCATCTTCTTTTGTAATTTGAAAGCATCAAAATGTATATGCTACATTTAATCTGAGACTACAGTAATGTTAACAAGACCCGTTTGAAAAGGGCAGTAATGTGTAAACTGTGGTCTTAGACCAATATGCTATATTCTATGCCTTAGCATCTAGATTGATAAAATTCAGATAATTTAGAGGATTTATTGATGAACTCTCACATTCGTGTTAAAATAGTGATAAAAGGTAGAATGGATTGGTGGGAGGGGGGACTACAGATATGTGTTATCTTATATTTTGTTATGTGGTCTCTATATAGTTCAGTATTACAGGGAAAAATCATTACCACCTATTAAATTTTATTTTCCTCGTTAGTTAGTTAGCATAGTGGCAAAAAATGTGTATCGCCTATTTATAAAAAAAAATAATGAGAAATTTAACGTAAACGTCGGAATAAATTAAACAATATTATAGACCTTGCCGTATTTATGATATCATGTTTACAAATATTTAATACCAATTTATTTATTAGAACTCAGGTTAAAATACATTGATTAGGGTCTTTGGGTACAGACCTTATTAACAATCTCCTAGACTCCATACCGACTCCTCCCTCTATATTGAAGTCTCAAATGACATCTGTCAATGTTACCATCATATCCTATATCTATTTGTTACTTTTGTTCAGTGCCCATTAGTGTCATCATGGTTAGTATTGTGGTAGTGTTGTCTTTCTCAGACCCAATTCATTAGGTATAGTTATAATTATAACACACGCTAGTCATTGATTTGTCTAATATTTATACAAATCGTAAATGGTTTCAAATCTTGAATTTGTTTTTTAATTGATAATTGAAATAATCGTAAAAAAAACCCAAACTAAACTAATAATTTGATATAAATCACAAAAATAGAAGCTTATATATTCGTTAATTATTTTGAGTAAATGATCTATTCTATATATATATCAGCTATCACGCTGAGAACGTAAACCTTTAACAAGTACATGACAATCAATTATTTAATAAACATTTTGGTGCAATTTGTAATTCAGAAGTTGACATTAAATAAACGAAAACTAATGAAATTAGTTTAATATATGATTTGTCTTTTCTTATGGTAAGAATATTTAGATGACAGAAAAAAATGTCCCAACTACTGATACAAAAACAGTAACATCTCAATTTCAGTGGAGAGAAATACATGTATTCATGCTTGTGTATGTCTCATTTCTAAGCTATATGCTTCAGCCTTATACATTACATAAAAGACAAACATAAACAGATCTTTGTCACGTGTTACCGGAAGCTGTGCCAACTTCAACTTTCGCAGACGACATACAACCCCCCCCCCCAAAAAAAAAAACCCACCAGTACAAAAAGGTAAAACAAAACATAACAACAAAATCGCAGGCAGCGCAAAGTCGTACAAAATAAGCGGAAGTTTGACAAGGTGTTCGGAAAATGTTAGCTTTTTCGGTCTCATTAATGCCACCCGTCGTGAGGTCTAAATAAAATTATTATTGATATAGATATCGATAAACTGAGAACCAATATTTGATCTAAGTAAACTATATTGATGATCTATAGTGTCAATCATCCTCAACTAAGGTCATCTCTTAAAAACATGTTTTAAGTCCTCATCATTACGGAATTTCTGTGTTTTGATCGATTCCAAAGATATTCCTTTAAATACTACAAAAATTGAAGAACCATTATCTACTTCTACCCATTGCACATCGGGTTCTGTACACAGAACAGAAGCTTATTGCATTGAAGCGCATTGCCTCGCTGTCTGTTTCTGTCCAAATTCGCGTTCTCTGTTGTTTCGTTAGTTTGTTCTTCTTTGATTTTATGTTTGACTTTTAAAAACAAAATACTCCATATGATTGGCTTTTGGACTTTATCTAAAGCTTAAAATGAAAATTGTTTTTGGTCTGTTATCGAAACACATATTACAATAAACGTTAAAGAAAATCGAAGGGCAATCAAGAATGGACAATCCACTCCAGAGACACTTGCAACATTGGGCACACAAGTCACAGGAATAACAAACAAAACAAAAAACACAGAAAACTAAAAAGATGAGCGACTCGAACCCCATAAAGTAACCAGGGGGTGTACCCATTTGCTCGCGAAGGGTAAGTAGTTCCTGCCTCTTATAAGACACCCGCCATATTACTCATATAGCCACGACATGTTGGACACCACTATACGCAAACAAACACAAATAACTTAAATAAGACATCAGTCGTCGTCCAAGCAACTGTAGGTAAATACGAACCGTACATTATTGTTATGCAAAAATCGTAGATACCATTGTATCACCGAACTTCACATGATGTATTTAGTATTGAAATATGTTCTCGTCGTAGACAGCGCTTTAACAAGAATACCTTGAAATCATTGGATGTCATCTTTGTATTCCGCACACTTGTTTTTCGCTTGTTGAAAAAAATTGTTTATACTTTTATGCGAGTACCATATCACATGACTTTTAATAATATACATAAACTGACAGTACTAAATATTAAATATAAAGCACACAGAGTAAAACTGAAATCTATTTTTGAATTGTTTTGAATTATTTACTGGAATTAATTATATCTTTAAGTCAATGAAATTTTCTTTCATAATGGTAAGTAAAAATCAGCAAAAATTAAATTAAACCTACAAAATGTATATGGAATTATTTACTCTGGAATAAAATTGTTATGTACATTTTGGAAATATATTAACGGATTTTAAAGCCACATTTCTAGATCCTTTCTATGCGAGTTATTTATTTGGATATTTGATATGAAATTCCATGTTATTAAATGTGTACGGATATAAGAAATATAACTTTAATATTTGTTCAGTAATTTTCCTCGTCCCTGTCCTGTGTCGTGACGTGTTATACATGTAGACACACAAAAACAAGAGTGACGCAGATTATTTTTAAAGTTCAATAAATAATGTATTGACAGTAAGCTTGTTATCACTTACACACTCTATTTAGGCAACACATCATGTTTTAAAATGTAACAAAAAACATTATAGAGGAAAGTGAATACAACAGAAGAACCAACCGAAACTTAGGTTAAATGTTCCGTTCAAACCCATCTTAATATTTAAAAAATTATCAACATGCAAAACCAATAACATAACTCGCTAAGCAAAACAATGGAACTTGGCGGGGAATAAATTTGGACCTATGTCGTAAAGGAGTCTGGTATTTTGATATTGATGACATTCTTACTTGTCTATTTGTACGAAATTCGACTTTAAAATAGTATACACCAAAGGAGAATGTATTTATGTCGTTGATAATTAAATTTTTAAAATTATTTTAGATTGAAGTTTTATAGTTATTTATTTCAATGATATTATTCGGCCATCTTTTGAAATTAGTTTCGTATCTTCAAAATGTTTATAACGCAGACGACAGCAGATTGTTGTTCAATGCAGTGTTCTCAACCGGCGTATCATAGTCGTGTGTCTCTTCCTCCAACGTCACTTAAAACTTGTCATAAATAGAACATCACTGAAACGTTGTCTCATTACTATCTGATATTTAATTAGATATATCAAAGTAAAGATCTCTATCAAAGTTTACAAGCCTTCTCCATTATAAAGGGGACAGTCTGTAATACGATCTATGTAGTGTTTGTCAATGGTAGTTTGTCTCAATGTAATTCTATTTCTTTGAGCAATCAATACGCGGAGAGACCTTAATGTTTTAATATGTTAGATGCAGTCGATGTAATAGGTTAGGATACCATAATGTTATAATCTGTTAGATTCACTTAATCCAATATTTGTTCATTTAAAACCCAGAGGAAATAGAGGGAACTAAACTCTTTTTTTTTAAAAGAACAGAACCGTTATTTTATCTATTCTTTTTTTCTTTTTCTTTTTTTTAGATCAAGATGGTATGAAATCGACACTTCAGCAGAAATGGAATTGGGGTAAACGATATTTTGTTTCTTTCTCAGACTGGTATTTTTCTAATGCTCCATGTGATTGGCATTTGAACTTTGTTTCAAGCTTAAAACTTTTATTGGTTGCTTATGACCACACATTTCATAATACTAGTAACCATTTTATCATACAACTTCATATGCTATAATTACTAACTATTATTATATGTTGTCCTCGTCGTAGACAACTATAATCCGGATATTTTGGAATAACACGACGGATGCCACTAGTGGAACAGGAACTGCTTATCCTTCCGGGCCACCTTAGTTCACCTCCGGTTTTTAGTGCGATTCGTGATGCTCGATCTTCAGATTTCTGTGTAAGGTTTAGTAGATCCTTGTTTGTTCTTTTTCTTTTAGCCATTATGTTGTCTGTACTTCCTCGATTTACGGATTCTGATTACCTCTTTGATATCTTCAAACTCTTCTTATTTGCTTTAGAGGTATAGTTGTATTCCACACAATATGTTGAAAAAAATATATTGATGAAAAGAAAGTTCAAACAGTAATGATCAACAATTCCACCAATATCATTCAATATATGATATCCTACTAACATGACGTGCTCTTTTGTGTGTGTGTGTTTATTGATTTGTGTGAAGGATGGTTGTTAGTTTTGTTGATATTGTTGTTGACCATCACTGCTTAAACTTTTTTTTTTTTATAATTGTGCCATCCATAGTCTACCTTTAAAACACACAGACGGGTTTCCAAGTATTAAAGAGAAAAAGAATATCAGATTTTATTTTACAGAATCAAAATAGGTAAAAGCAACAGCGCAATCATGCATGTAATCCCCGAGTATGAACAATTAACCCTTTCGATCGTGATCGGTTTGAAAGTGTAAAATTCCGGAAATTGTCATCGCAAAAAGCATGTGAAATCACCATAGACAGCTATTATATGTTTATTTAAGCGTCATATAACAATTTATATTTTATATTCTGTATATGATCATAAAGTACTGCGTTGACTACTATTATACCTATTTTGTCCCAATATTGTTAAAAATGCTGTTATAGTGACAACCGGAACATTTTAAGCGTAATGGAAGCTGGAGGTTTGGCGCCGTAAAATCTGACTCAACCCACCATTTCTTTGGAAATGCCTGTACCAAGTCAGATCCATTGCGGTTTCCCAGTTTTCCGGTTGTTGACTGATTTTGTCTGTTGACTTATGAGTTTTGCCTTTCCCTTTGGAAGATTGCTCGGTGTTCGGTAATTTTGCTATTACCCTTATGAAAAAGGGTGCTAACAATATTAATTTTGAAATAAGCTTTGCTGAATAATAAACCCCTGGATATTTAATGATTACCAAACAACAAGGTATACTAGGTAAAAGCTGTACACCTAATAAATTGTTTACAGCAAGATTCAGTGCAATACAATTATTTCTGATTAATTATTTTTTACAGTACCAACATCAACTAATAACACTAAAATAGTTGATACTAGATAAATATGAATTCCCCGAATAGAAGGGCTAGGGTTAGAATAGTAAAAATAACAGTGCACATGATCATCTGATCAAACAAGTTTATAAGTTTTAAGGGTTTGTTTTTGTGTTTACGATGCTTCTGTTAGATTTTAGAACTGTTCTGATGGTGCGGTATTTTTTTGTGTCATGTTTTTTTCCCTAAAAGAAACGAATAAGTGAAAGAGCTTATCATAAATTTTGCTGAGAGAAAACACAATTCCACAAAATTATATTTATCATATGCACTAGATTATCAGAACATGTTCTGATTTATGTGTTAATATATAACGCCATTGTCCGTAACGGGGATATTAAATTATTATATAAAGAGTGGATTATAATTGTTTAACGCTGCATTCAACACTATTCCTGATATATCATGGCAGTCAGTGAGTATATTGGTGGGAGTTAATTTGGAGCACATTATAGCGAACGTCACTACACAAGGTTATATCAAGTATACTTCACAACGTAAATCAAAAATCGAAAATGTATTCTAGATGTATGTATATTCAATTACAGAACGACCGGTTAATTTTTAGTGTCGGTGGTGGGGAGAAAACTTTTTTTAAATTTCTATAGCCAAATTTCTTAGAAAACTCATGTTGATATGGGAAATGCAAAAACAAATAAATAATAAGATAAAATGAATAAATTTAAAAAAAAATATCTGAACCTACAGTTTTCAACAAGAACATTTTATATAATTGGAAGAAGAATTACCGAATTTTCATTTCCAAAAAAATATCTGATCTTGGATAAAATAAAATCTTCCTCGGGGGAAAATGGGTCAAATGGGCGACCTCTCAACATATTGACCACCAAGCTGAAAAATCCCATAAAGAGGAATAAGACACAAGAGTACACAATTAATGTAAAGAAAAATGTGGATTTTATTGCCATCGTTCATAGTAAAAATAATTCAATGATCATTAATAGATATCTTATCGCGTTTTCGTTTTGAAGAAAAGGAGTCAAATTGTATAACCATGGACGGTTACTTGAAAAATATTCACCTTATATCCCTTTAAATATTGTATATATGTTTTTCTCAGACTGAAACTTTTAAAGTGATTTTTGTAGAAGGCGGACACAATAACAGTCTATAATAATGACAAGAGGTAAACGATGTTCGTCAAGGTTTAGATAACAAGCAGGATGATGAAAATTACAAAAATCTGACGGCAATTTGCATCATTTGAAATGACAAATTTAATTTGTGTTACGGCATTATTGAAATGAAATGTCTTTGACAGTGGTTCTAAAGTATATATAATCAGCTAATGGTCCATTATATCTGAATAGCCTTACATTTACTCGTATTCAGTCACTTCATAAAATAGCTAGTGACGGAACCTTAATAGATACCCATTGTCATTCTGTGTGGAATAATAGTAACGTTGGATAGTGGTGAGGGACCACTAATGACCGAGACAATACGATATTGTACAGAGTAAAATGAGCTTCCTAACGCTTTTCAATAACGACCAATTGACGATGTTAGATTTCGTGTCAAGCTGTTTCAAATTACACAATTGAAGCAATCTGGACGATCATGTAGATGAAAGTATTTAACCAAATAATCTTGATAAATACAGCATTGGACGTTGAAATATTGATATTTAATTGTCAACAGGGTATTAATCTCTGTGGTATAAATAAATAAATTCTACCAACAGAATCTGAACTCTCGGCGGTACTGTCTGATCAGATTTACTTACATAAATAGATGGTATATTTATTTTTGTTATATATATATATATATTTATATCTTGTCCATATATATTCTTACTTCTATATCTAGATTGTACTTTTCAATAATGTTTAATGTGATCAGTCCATAAAATTAAGACCACTTTCGCTTTTATTTCTGCCATAAGATCAATTTATGTCGCTGGTGATATACGCTATCCGTTTAAAAAGCATCGACTGTCGGATGGATCTGTTAAACGCCGAGGAGTCAGTCGAATCGTCTAACAGACGCAACTGTCCGTCAAAGAGTATATCCGACCGTTTCTATTACCCAATCTTTTCTATTCTATTATTAATACTAATTTAAAGGTCGTTCGCAAGACATGACATTGAATTTAATAGTATTTAAGGTGGTACCATACACTTCAGGTAAAATCTGATCTGCTTGTTTCATTTTCTTTTTTTTTTGGCAGTGTGTTTGAATATATCCATTGTAATAAATATCAAAATTTTAGCAGATTCCAACCAACAGACTCAGAGCTATAAATTCGATACCCACATAGCAGCTTTTCTCTCTGTGGTTTTGATCATCGAGATGCTTGAAATCAGCATACAAACATCATATGATCAAAATGTGCAACTGATTTTAAAGAGTTATCTCCCTGTAGTATATGGTACCCCCTTAATTTCCTGATTCCAAAAATGTAGTGGTTGTCGTGGTCGTGATCGTATGGTAGTTGGATTTGCAACTACTTATGTAATCAATGCCTATCACCACTAACGTTGTGAGGGTAAATCTCGCTCAGGATAGGTGTAATCGATCCATAACCATCATCAGGTACACTCATAGTCAAAAGATTGAAGAGCCAAGTAATCTAAGAAGTATTTTCAGTAAGTTAGATTTTTTATTAGAGGCCATTTTCAAGCTAACATGGAATGATGATAATAGGTGAAGACCCAATGTCTTTACGACATACGTTTTTTTTTCTGTATTAATGATCAGCGAAATATCTGAACTTTGAATACAGTACGACTGACCGATATACAGTGAACGCCTTAGGTAGAGATGCTTAGAATTAGAAAAGGTGGTGGACAAAATGGTCAGAGGAAACACTATAAAGTCCTCCTCTAGTAGGGGAAATACCTTAATTATAAGAAAAGCAGAAACATGTATAAGTAAAGCTTATGTAATAGTGTGTGAAAGGTCAGAGAAGAGTATTGATTTTATACGTCATATTAATTGTTGACCTAATTACATAGCACGCTTTCCAGCAATTTTGAATTTCTGTAATCGTCTGTTATTTCTGGTTTCTGTAAAAGACGATAAACCGAAATTCCTCTGCTGTTTTTGTGGAAGCAACCAATCGTAATGGATTTTGCAAACGAAATGTCTGATATAAACTAATGGTCAGATATGAATACGTAATTCATTGGCTGTTAGCCAATCAAAGTTCTACTTTCCGCATTTATTGAATGATTGCAGACGGTTGTTGACCAATCAAAATCTTCTTTCCACCAGAAAGTCAGAAAATATTAGTTGGCAGATGTGTAAACACTTGAGTACATTTTCATTTCATTACTCACTTGAATTGTAAGAAGACGTGTATCGAAGAAGGACGGACAGACAATGCATCAGTCAACAGAAAAATGACGAAAACATAAACACTGATGGCCAAATCACTCCACAGATAACTCACATTTGATCAACACAAACTCTATTAAATGATGTCTTGTTGCGGACATTGTTAAGCTCTACAACAAGAAGAAAACCAAACCATTTTGGTACTTTTACCAAAATATAAGCTAATCTAGGAGTACCAATTGTCAAAGAGTTTAACGAAGTTTATCAAAATAGAAAATCAAACAATGCGTATCTCCAAAAACCTCCAAAAAAATAAATAAATAAAACATGGACGGAATGGAAAGTTTATTATGTTGCATTAGTGACATGTCTTGGCGTTATATAACTCCATGGTGATAAGGCTTACGGTTATAAAATACACCAATTTAGTATAAACTTACACTACAAGGAGAATAGCTACAATCTATATTTATCTCCGGTTTATCTATATTTTCCGAAAAAAAGCTGTTCTGGCTATAATAACTACAGCCCTTTTATAGTTTTATTGGGAAAGCGCACAAATTGAAAGAATTTTTAAACTGCATAATCTTGAACATGTTGAATTCAATCATTATATGGTAGAAGAAGAAGTGGCAATGAAAGTAGAATATAATAAACCAACACTTTAATATGCACACATGTGCACAACTGCATTCAAATAAAAGTCACATTTTTGTCAAAGCATTCTTCATAGTCAATGAAGGACAATCGCTTTCGACATGAAAGAGACAGTAACACAAGTTATTTAAATGATCAGACAATAGTCAGTCTGAACGATGGACAGATCTAACAAAATGTCCCGTGTTGATAAATTGCTAGCAAAATATAATCTTAAGATGTTGTGTGCAGTAAAACACATTTTAAAACAACAAATCAGCAATACAATTGAAACTCAGTTTTAACATGAGCGATGATATAGAAGGTTCGTTGTTGATGCGTCGGTTGTTCAGATGTTTCCTGACATGAGCTCATACGTGATGTCGCTAGATGTTAGCTTAGATACAAAATAATATCAAACAAAAACATCTATTTCTAATTAGATCGACCAATGAAGATAATATTAATCATTCGACCTATTGAAAAGCTTAAGAAGAGTTCGAAGATACCAAAGGGTAATCAAAATCCGTAAATCGAAGAAGAACAGACAACATAAGGACCAAAATTAAAATGACAAAAGGACAAACAACGATCTACAGAACACTACATAGAAAACTAAAGATCAAGCAATACGAACCCCACTAAGCACATGGATGAACCCTGGTGCTTAGGAAGAGTAAGCAGTTACTGCTGTGGCACCAGTCGTTCAATATAGATAATTAGATGATTTCATAAGTAGATATCGTTTTCTCGTCAATACAAATTGGCCGTCACCATGGGACGTACCATATCATATGCATCTTGGAAGCAACAAAACATTATATGAAATGTTTATAATAACACATATATAAAAAGATGTCTATGAAATTAAGGGTCTTTAATTATATCCTTATGAAACAAATGTAGATATCTGAAGTATGAAACTGGCAGGCGTCGAGAAATCTGCCCCAAAAATTAAATGCAATACAAAAACTCCAAACAGACAAAGCCTATGAAATAGATATTTCCAAGTTCATTGTACATGTCTACACTTGAGCATTGTATTAATATACCAATTCACGAAGGCGGTCACAAATAATCGCTACTCCAGAAAGAGAGATTTACTATAAGAAAACTAAAAAAAATCATCGCATTTATCGTAAACGCGAGTGTTCAATGTTAGTATCTACGTATAGATCCAATTAGTATATACAAGTAGCAGTAATATACCGAGTTCACTTAGATATATCAGATATGCTTTGTTTGTATTTATTTGAGGAGGATGAGGATTTTGACTATAAATAAAATAAAAAGAGTTCATCTCGTGTATGTTTCCACAAATGTTAATCATGTATGCATTCAAAGTAAAACTGTCAAAGAGATATTGGAAAGAACAGAAAATATCAAAATTACAAGAAAGCAGAACAAACGATTAATTGTGGGGGAAAGTATATATTACCTTTCATCCCAGACTAATTAGAATTATCATAAGAACTAGTCTGCATATATTTCTCAACCTTGATCCTAACCTTTTCTTTAAGGAAATGCCACCACCAGTGTCAACCAGTGTACTATATATCCTTCATGAATGGACCCATCACCAGTATCAACGAGTGCACCCTGTATCCTTTATGATTGGACCATCGTTAGTCTCAACCAGTGCACCATGTATCCTTCATAATTGAACCCATCACCAATCCCAACCGCTACACCAAGTATCCGTCATTATTGGATCCATCAACTGTTTAATTGGAGAGCTTCCAATGTAATCCCTTAATCGGTGTGCAACCTTCTTCGGTTTGGTACCACAATAATTTCTGTATTGTGTGATATATTACCACATGATAAAATGGCCCCACAACATGTTGATCCCTATTCAAAAATTCTTAAAATAAACGTTAGATTCAAAGGGTCAAAGGGACAATCGGGAATGGACACTAGAGCTACGGGTAATTAACCTGCGGTTTTAGTGGAGTTCGTGTTTCGCGATCTTTAGTTTTCTGTGGCATGTTTTGTAGATCGTTGTTTGTCCTTTTGCGTTTGGCCATTTTGTTGTCTGTTTTTCTTCGATTGATGGTATCTTCAAACTTTTCGGCACAATACATCAATCGGAGACCAACAAAAAATCACAACACAGGACACTAAAAAGAGGTGCAACACGGACCACATCAAAATACTGGCGGTAAGACGAGCGAAGGGTGAGTATTTCCTGTTTCATATTCGTTCTGGACACTATGTCGTACTTTGCCAGGAGCATATATACAATGCATTACGACAAAAGAGATGATTTCAATTTTCCCATTGTGAACTTTCCACTTACATGTAGCAACATTCCAGCAGCACCTTCATAATATGGGGTATATATCTCTCAGTTGCTACAATATTTCAGAGCTTGTGGTTCCTATCAGGAATTCCTTGATAGAGGGTTGCTTCTGCTAACTAGGAAGCTACTGAACCAAGGGTTCCTATTAGTTAAGCTGAAGTCATCACTTCGAACGTTTTACGATCGCCATCATGACTTGGTTGACCGTTATGGAATGTCTGTGTCACAAATTACCACGGATATGTTCCACCAGTCGTAAATACTTCCCGGTCCTTTCCTCATTCATGACTTATCACCGGGTTTGTAACTAGATTAACACGACGGGTGCCACTAGTGGAGCAGGAACTGATTACCCTTTCGGAGCATCTGAGTTCACCCCAAGTATTTAGTGGGTTCGTGTTATTTGAACTTTAGTTTTATTATGCATGTTTTGTAGATCGTTTCTTGTCCTTTTTTTTTTGGCCATTGTGTTGGCTGTTCTTCTTCGACATACGGATTCTAATGACCCCTTTGGTATGTTCAAACTCTTCCTATAAATCCACAAGAACTTGAGGAGCTTGGATATTAGGAAAGTTTCCACAGTTGGTACCACAAAAATAACAATATCTGTAGTCTTGATAAATGGACAGATATTCCTATATTCCTGAATATTTAAAGGAAAACGCCATGATCTTACCAAATTTGCGTGAAAATTTAAATGACAGTAAATAAAGGACATTTGTGTTAATGAATGTTAAAAATAGTATACCGTAAAGTAGAATTTGGTGATTGAAGTTACCTGTAGCACCAAATAATGGGGATCGCCAATTTTCAGAATTCTGCAATGTGAAGAGACAAGGGACATAATCCACTTTCGGATGATACCTGCAATTAAAGCTCTTCCGAAAGAGCCGTGACGTCACAATAGCGGTATCGTATATTATATCAGCATTGATCAGTTGCAATTTTATTATTAAAAATTATGTGAATCGTAAAAAAACGTCGTATATTTACCTTTTGATATTTACAAAATCATTATGACTTCATGTTAAGCATTTTATTGCATTAACGAAATTAAAAGGGAAAGTGTGAGAAGATTTTTTTTGGTGTAATTACCCTTGTCAACACATCGACCAGTGACCTCGAAAAACACGGGAAAGTACGACACCATTGGGGACAAAAAAAGAACAAAAGCATGTGTACGCATAAAACGAGTTAAAAATGACAGTCATTTATCCTATACGGCCAATCACGTAAAACATGAAATTCTCTGAGATGAAATTATACGTAGACCCCCACCCCTCCCGATACAAATAAACTCCTTTGTTTTATGAAAATGTAACATTGGATGGGAATATTAAGAAAAAAATTAGAACGATATACAATAATAAACATTGTATTGCAGTTGATCTGATGAGAAACGGGCACGATGTTGGGAAGAGTCAGATACATGTTATTTATTCAACTAGCATGATCAGTCCGTGTGACGTCACATAAAGAGGTGTCATGGCTGCTTACACTACGACAGGAAATTCCAAATATTCACATTTTTAATTGGGTATAGTAATGTTAATAAAGGTGCTTTTTTTAAATAATAAGTTATTTATGAATACAAAGTTATAATGAATTGAATTAAAACAACTTTTCAAATGACTGGCCTTTTCCTTTAACATAGAAGGTCCACATTATATGCGAAAATGGGGGAAAACAATAAATTGCCTTCCAAATAGTTATATAGGTTCTATATGTTAAACCCAAAAGGGGCATTAGTAGTCGTGATCGTAGGGAAATTTGATTTACAATCACTACCTATTACCACTAAAGTTGTGAGTTCGAATCCGGCTCATGGCGGAGTGTACTCGATACAACATTATGTGATAAAGTTTGTCAGTGACTTGCGACATGTCGGTGATTTACTCCGAGTACTCCGGTTTCCTCCCTCAATAAAACTGACCACCACGATATAACTGAAATATTGTTGAAAGTGGCGTTAACACCATTACACTAACAAAATCTTAAACCAAAAGTACCTTTCATTTCAAACATGTTACATTTTATTGTCCTCGATCAGACTTTCCGTATTAAAGGTTGATGTATATTTATGTACAACTAGAGATACACACATTTAAGTTCCTAAGATAGCTGACCTTCAATACCGTAGTCTTCTCTATTATTCTATATTTGTCAAACAGTTCCAGGATACTATTTGCCTTCGAATGTGTTAATAAAAACGTCGATATCACATTTACTGCACACTACGCTTTTCTGCAATGACTTTCATCCTGCTCCAACTATATATGTCATCTATCAGAGACCACCAAATAATAATTTAAGGAACAGTTGACGTTATCTCTGGCGCCAAAATGCAGAATGCTTGCATTTTTATTTTATGATCTCTTTAGTTCGAAATGCCACTCAATATTATTTCACAGGATTTGGGTTAGGGAGTCAATATTATGGTGCTTTATTGGTGGAAGAAACTGGAGAAAACCACAGACCCTACCGTAAGTCACTGACAAACTTTATCATATAATATGTATGATCTAGACTATCTATTTTAAAAATGACATATTCATTAATTTGCCTTTTTTCAATATTATATATGAATCATTACTCATATATAAGACCAAATTTAATAAACGCATGGTCATATTTTTATATAGTATATTTTGCACTTGTGTGATTGTACAAGTGAACTAAGAGAGACAACTCGAAAATGATAGTAGTGTTATTGCAGTATCATATGCAAAAATATATGGCATGGTTTCTATAGCCTTGTATTACTTATATTGAACGGAAGTATCATACAACTTTAGGACATTTCTGTAATATATTATAATAAATAAATTTGTGAACTATATCTTTATTTAATTTCAGATAACGTGGAACTGATGTGAGGAATGTTTGGAATCAAAAAGAACAGGCTATTGTTGCAATCACATTGACATAGAGGTATGATATGGTGTATAACAAAGTACATTACCAATACCGTTGCTACCATTACAATAAAAATACTGTTGAAAGTGGCTTAAACACAATAACCATAACCATAACAATTACAATGATGCACAGAAAACTGACGATTGAGCAAAGAAAATCCCATAAAACAAACCGGGAGCAACAGTCCCTTAAATGAAAATTAGCTTAAGCTAAAAACTTTTCTTAAAATCAATAATATCAAGTTTTATTGCTGACGACTGTTAACGATATCATTTTCTTTTTATCATCATTATATCCTTTTTCAGAGGATCAGTGTTAGAATGCCAGTACCACCAGTAAGGTCCACTGCCGGTATTGTCATTATAGAGTCCATTTAGGTTGGCATAATCACAATTACGAAACCACCAGGCGGCATGTCTATCTTTGGCGCAGCTTCCCGAATATGCATCATTATCCCGATCTTTAGTACTAAATGAACGACCGTTGGCATCTTTCAGGCCGTCACCTAGAAAGTATATTTTATGTAAATAATTAAAGTGCAAACTATTATGGTATTCCGAATGTCGAAAACAAAGCGACAGTAACAGAACAACCCAATAGCTTAAGAAAGCGACGGATGCCACATATGGAACAGGAACTGCAAATCCTTTCGCAACACCTGAGTTCGAGTTCGATCTTCAAATTTCTGTGTGATGTTTTGCAGATCTCTGTTTGTACTTTTACCCTTTTTCTGTTGGCCATTGTATTGTCTGTCCTTCTATGATTTACGGCTTCTGATTGCCCCTTTGGTATCTTCTAACGTTAGCCATTGTATTGTCTGTCCTTCTATGATTTACGGCTTCTGATTACCCCTTTGATATCTTCTAACGTTAGCCATTGTATTGTCTGTCCTTCTATGATTGGTGGCTTATGATTACCCCTTTGATATCTTCTAACGTTAGCCTTTGTATTGTCTGTCCTTCTATGATTTACGGCTTCTGATTGCCCCCTTGATATCTTCTAACGTTAGCCATTGTATTGTCCTTCTATGATTTACGGCTTCTGATTGCCCCTTTGATATCTTCTAACGTTAGCCATTGTATTGTCTGTCCTTCTATGATTTA
>MJUT01001669.1:783448-795254 GCA_002080005.1 Gigantidas platifrons | reverse complement strand
TCTAACGTTAGCCATTGTATTGTCTGTCCTATGATTTACGGCTTCTGATTGCCCCTTTGTGTTGTCTGTCCTATGATTTACGGCTTCTGATTGCCCCTTTGATATCTTCTAATGTTAGCCATTGTGTTGTCTGTCCTTCTATGATTTACGGCTTCTGATTGCCCCTTTGATATCTTCTAACGTTAGCCATTGTGTTGTCTGTCCTTCTATGATTTACGGCTTCTGATTGCCCCTTTGTGTTGTCTGTCCTTCTATGATTTACGGCTTCTGATTGCCCCTTTGTTATCTTCAAACTTTCTTACCCTCTTTTTTGGGTTACGAGTGATTTATAGGCGATGCTCGAAATAGAAGAGTAATTATACCTCTTATTACATAGATCATTTCCTTTAATTTGCGCTCATAAGACATTCAATAAGGAACTTTGATTTTTACTGTCGGACGCTCAATGATACTTTCTATTTTGACGTTGGAACTGTGATGTCAAGCAATAAGATAAAGGTTTTACTGAGTTAAATGAGCTTTATTTCACTTGAATACTTGAAAACCTCAGTATTACACAGGTATCTCTGTAATAAATCCGTTTACTTAGGGGTGTTATGCTTAAACACTTTTAATTCTGCTTCATAGTTTAGTATTCTATTTAATTCATTTTAAGAGACATTGTACTTCATTATTGAGTAAATGACCTTTACAGTTTCCGACAAAAAGGACTCGGTGAGGTATTGTGTTATTATCACCCTTCCCTCCCGCTATATCTACATGCTAACTCCATAAGCAAAACTCATATCAAAGTTCGCGTGAGCTGAGCTGGACTGATAAACAGTGAGCAGGAGTTATCACCAAATTCTCCCAACATTTAAACGATATTTCCTGTAAAGATGACAAAAGTAAATAAAATTCATCAACATCATTAGCTAGTTTACATTAAAAAAAAAGCATATATCAAATTAGGAACTGTCGTATCAGCAATATCAACAAACATCGTCTTACGAAAATGTACTTGACATAATTCTTTATAACCTCTGCCGAAACTACGTTATTTTTACGTCATAAGCGAGGTCGTGACCTTTGTGTTTTCTAAGCCGGAACGGCATTGGTAAACAAAACCTTTATTATAGGATTAAATACTGTTTTTAGGAAATTGTCTATGTATAAACTTAGACAATATAGGTATGGTGTCTTTTTATATGAGATTTATTTGGATGAGGCTAAGAAACAGGGGTACTGCGAGGCTCTGCCGAGCACTCCCCCTGTTTCGTGCCGAATACAAATAAATCTCATATAAAAAGACATCATACCTATATTATTTTTATACTACAATGCTATATTTTTTCTCACTGTTTTCTATATAAAAAAATTATTAAAATTCGTATTGCCCGTCATGAGCACCATTTAAAAACTGCTTTATACAGGACATTGTTCAGTATAAAGCAAAAGTTTATACGACCCCCTTTATCAATGCTGTAAAGTTACCAATTGTAGTATAATAGACTTTATTTGGCTTCGTGTACGCTTCAAGTGTGATACAATTTAACTAAAATAAGTTTTCAAGGTAAGCTTTTTAATTATTTTTGTGTATTGTTGTAAATATGATATGTAGGATGTCACATTTTCAAGATGGCATTATTAGAATAGAAATAATTCATAGGGGCTTGAATATATATTGATTTTACCACGGGTTGGCCCTTTATGCCGATATTTTACCTCTCGCTATCGCTCGTGGTAAAACATTTGGCATAAAGGGTCAACCCGTGATAAAATTAAGAAATAATTACCGGTAGCCATATATTTATATTGTTTTTACCACAGGTTGGCACTTTATGCCGAATATTTTACCACGAGTGGTAGCGAGGGGTAAAATGAAGGCATAAAGTGACAACCCGTGGTAAAAACAATATACATATAATATGTAAATATATGGCTACCGGTAATTATTTCGATTCTAATAGGACAATGACGGAACGTTTTCAAATCGAAGCAGCCTATGTCATCCATTGTTTTTGGCTGTTCCGTTTAATGACCCGACTGAAATGTTACAATACTATTCCGTTTTTTTTCCAAAGATGTTTGCAATGACAACCGAAAAGGTGTTTCATGCCGATGACAAATATGTTTTGAGATTACTAAATGTTGTCATTCATGAACATCAATTCAAGAGAAATGGAAAATACTACAAATTCCATTTCGACAAGGAGGCGAACACGAAGCTAAAACACGTCAGGATCTCTATGTTCTCAACTGGAAGTCTTCATATATGACGTCATGTTGCTTACGTCCAAAAATTGTCAACAACATTTCGCGGAATTTTAATTTGTGTGATTTTTAGGCCCATGGATATGCAAGAATACTATATGTTATTCGGGATCATCGCAAAGGATGTGGGTTTATATTTCCTGTCTGTTTTCTACATTTTTTGTATATCGCCTGAGCCGATTTCCAATGCACGAATGTTTATTTATTTTGTGTATTGCATACTTATCACTGTGTACCTTTTACAGGGGAGTATCACGGAACAGCTGCTTATAAAGCACAGACCACGTCTATCTATGACGTAATCGGTCATAGATTAATTAAGAAATAATTAATGGGGGCTTGAATATATACTGATTCTAATATGACGTCCTTCAAACGCTTTGAGTCCAAACCCGTGGTAAAATTAATATATACCTACACCCATTGTAATTTATGACGTAATCGACAATTTATAACGATATTTTACCAATTTTTACATATTAGATTCGAAGTAATTCATGGAAGCCATATGCATATATTGTTTTTACCATGGGTAGGCCCTTTATGTCAGCTTTTTACCCCTCGATAACGCTCGGGGTAAAACTTCGTGACATAAAGGGCCTATCCGTGGTAAAAACAATATATACATATGGCTTCCATGAATTATTTCTTAAATATATTCAATCGACTGCATTAAATTTACGTCGACGCATTACAGAAGTATTGTGTTTGTCTACTTTAAGACTTGTTACCAGCCAGTCAATCTGTTGTTTTAATGTGCTGTAAATATATATTAATTTTACCACGGGTTGGTCCTTTATGCCGATAAAGGACCAGCCCGTGGTAAAATCAATATATATGCAAGCCCCCATGAATTATTTTTTAAATGAACATGGGTGAATCCTATTGCCGACTTTGATGTTTGTAATAAAAAAAAAATGAATATTACCATTATAAGGAAAAATTCAACAATCTTAACATTTATATAAACATGTAAAAATGAATGGTATATTTGCATACATTTTGGGGAAGCGTATTTTGAATATTTTGGATCTTGTGATTCTTCTCGCGAAAATACAAATATCGAAACCTATAGATGTGTCCGTGTTCATGCTTGATTTAAGGATGATAAGTATGTCATCTGAATGTGAATATGATTGATACTGAAAAATATCATCCTGCTCGACAGAATATGAAGCTTGTGACACGTTCGCTTCGCTCACTCGATAGCAAACTTCATATTCTGGCTCGGCAGGCAGATATTTTCGGTATCAATTAATTCACATCCAGATAACATATAAATATTGTTCCTAAAGATCGGAATATCAACAAACGTTGTGGTTATCAAACTGCCCTTAACCTTTTGAAAGTGTAAATTACTTTCCTGTACGTCATAACGTTGATGATACCTTGTCCGACATGCATATCTAACTTGCAGTTAGTGGAAGAGTGTCACATATACACACAAAAAAAGTTAAGCACCCCCATGTTTATTGAAGTGACAAATGATACGACAAGTTTGACGAGATTACTGACCAGATAATTAGAGAGCTCTCCTCGAGTGCATTAGATCATGGGTCCAAGCCTTGATTGGGACTAACCAAAGCCTGTTAAATTCTCTACTAAGCCTACAGCATTAAGGAGCAAGAATAATAACCAACACTGACTTCTAGCTATTATTGGACATGCAGAAACAAACATATTGCAACAAAATATGTGATAATAATGCATATTAACTGTGCTATGTATTGTGGTTCGCCATCTAATATGCTTTCAGTGTGAAAACAATGTTCACATGTGGTCTGTCATTAACGACTACGTGTGTTATGTTCGTGGTGAATAAGAAACTTGTCGTTTCGAAGCACGGTGTATCTCTCTAGATCTTGTATGGATTCGTTTTTTCTCGCTTTGTTGTTATTTTATGTCCTTTTACTTTGATGTTTCATTGGGTTGCTGTATCTGTACTGATTATGAATATTTTCGTACTGTACGCTGCTTCCAATAGAAGTTTGAAGATAACAAAGGTGAAATCTGAATCCGTAAATCAAATGACAGACAACACAATGGCCAAAGAAAAAATGATAAAAAGACACCCAGTCATCTATTTAAACTACACAGAAAACTAAATATTGAACAACACGAACTCCACAAAAACCTGTGGGTGCACTCAGATGCTCCAGACGATTAGACAGTTCCTTACTTGAACATTAGCTTCATACAGTAGCCTATTGATTTTATGTTTCACTGTGTTATTTTGTCTGTGCTGATTATGTTTTACATAATGTACGCTTCCTCTAGGAAAGCTTTAAGATACCAAAGGAGAAATCATAGCTGAAAGTCGAAGTACAGAAAAAATGACGACCAAAAGAAAACAGATAAAAAGACAATAAAAACAATAATAAAAACACTTCTACAAAATACTACATAGAAAACAAATGATTGAACAAAATACCCCCGCCCCCAAAAAATACAAAACAAAACAAAAACAGAATCGACAGCGAACTCAGGTGCTACGGAATGGTAAGCGGTTCCTGGAATGAAAATGTGCTTAAGTTCAGTATCATTCATTATGTCAACAATATCCAATGTTATTGCTTACAACTGACATATATTTATATATAAGTGTTAATAAAGTCATTTTCTTTTTATCATCATTATATCCTTTTTCAGAGGATTGCTGTTAGAATGCCAATACCACCAGTAAGGCCCACTGCCGGTATTGTCATTATATAGTCCATTTAGGTTGGCATAATCACACTTATGAAACCACCAGGCGGCATGTCTATCTTTGGCACAGCTGCCCGTGTTTGCATCATTATCCCGATCTTTACTACTAAATGACATACCGTTGGCAACTGCCATGCCGTCACCTAGAAACTCAAGTATATCAATTTATGTAAATTGTTATAGTACAAATGCGTATCTACTCTTAATCTCCGAATATCGAAATTAAATAGCGACTAACAGTAACATACGAATGCGCTTGGAACATGAGGACTTGGTGATGTGTTATTTTTCCTAGCGATCGAAATAGCAACAAACGTTGTGGTTATCAAACTAGACTAAAACGTTTAGGAAGTGTGAATAACTTTCCTTTATTGTCATTCCGTTGAGATATCTTTCCCGACATGCATGTCTAACTGGCAATTGCAATAAGACTGCACCAGGTAGTGCACGGGGCCACCAACGAACGTTGCATCTGGAATACTGTTCCTTTAATGAAATTCTGTTTTCCTATTCCGCCAAATCCAAACGCGACCATCTATCGACTTCAATAGTGACTTCCGTCTTACCATTGAACTCGTATATAGTTATGAATATTAACATGGAGGTGGTCATATGACCAATCTAATCGAGTCTTCAGATCGCGGACATTATATTGATCTCTAGACTTGCTCGATCTCCGAATTGAGGAGTTTGTATTTGTTCAGTCCTTACACTTTATTGGCAACCAAGGTGCACATTATTACGACGTCAAGCTCATATTGCACATGCTGCCAACCGGAATTTTCCTCAAGTATTAAAATAAAGTAAGATCACTTTCGTTTGAGCTTAGAAATAAATTAGGTTTCAATATTATGTGCATGTCAATTTATAGACGTGAACTCAGTTTGATCTTGCCAATAATGTGATTCAGCACAATTGATTATAATGCTTTGGTAGTAGAAGTCATCTTAATACATATTAAATGTGCTATGTGTTGTGGTTCGTCACTCTTATATGTTTTCTGTTGTACACGATGTCTGCGTTAAAACAATGCTCATATGTGGTCTGCCATTAAAGGCTACGATTTATTGTAGATGTGCATAAGACACTTGTTCTTTCTCCATATTTTGAATGGATTCGTGTTTTCACGATTTTTGGTTATTCTATATTCTTTAAAAAAATTGAACAATTGAAAGATGGATTTATTGCACTATTGCTGTTAACATTTCTTTGAAGATACAACTTATCTTCAAAGTCCCTTTTGGTTATTGTGAACTACTGAGGGAGGCCTTTCAATAAAAAGAGTTAAGATACCAAAGGGGTAATCAGAATCTGTATATCGAAGAGGAACAGACAGCACAATGGCCAACAAAAAAAGGACAAAGGGACAAACAACGATCTACAAAACATACACATAAAACTAAAGATTGAGTCACACGAACCCCACTAAAAACGGGAGTGAACTCAGGTTCATATGGTAATTCATAGTTATTAGTAGAATTACAATCCACCAATTCATACATTATCCTATTGATTTTATGTTTCACTGTGTTATTTTGTCTGTGCTGATTATGTTTTACGCAATGTACGCTTCCTCTAGGAAAGCTTTAAGATACCAACGGAGAAATCATAGCTGAAAGTCGAAGTACAGAAAAAATGACGACCAAAAGAAAACAGATAAAAATACAAACAATAATAAAAACGCTTTTACAAAATACTACATAGAAAACAAATGATTGAACAAAATACCCCCGCCCCCAAAAAATACAAAACAAAACAAAAACAGAATCGACAGTGAACTCAGGTGCTACGGAAGGATAAGCGGTTCCTGAAATGAAAATGTGCTTATGTTCATTATCATCCGTTATGTCAATAATATCCAATGTTATTGCTTACAACTGATATATATTTATAAATTTTAATAATGTCATTTTCTTTTTATCATCATTATATCCTTTTTCAGAGGATCAGTGTTAGAATGCCAGTACCACCAGTAAGGTCCACTGCCGGTATTGTCATTATAGAGTCCATTTAGGTTGGCATAATCACAACCTTTAAACCACCAGGCGGCATGTCTTTCTCTGGCACAACTATCCGTGCTTCCATCATTATCCCGATCCTTAGTACTAAATGAACGACCGTTGGCAATTTTCAAGCCATCACCTAGACACCCAAAAATATCAATAATTGTCAATAGACCATTTTACAAAAAGGCTTTATGTTTAAACATTTATAATTATGTTTCATTTTTGAGTGTTTATTCTATGCGATATATCGTCATTAACGATTCAAATTTCTATTCTTTTATTCTGCTTAAAAATGTTTTTAAAGTTTTCCCTTTCTTAATTGCAGCGATTTGCCTTCACCACAGTGGTCTCACGAAGTTTGTCGTCGGGATATATTTAATATAGTGTCAGCGTTAGTTTATGCAAAACGTCGTGACATATTTAATGCAAAACTTCATATATCGAATAATGAAATGTGATAACAACACCTCATGATATACATGTTGTCTTGGTTAACTCCAAATGAGCAATTGTCAACTATAACATGGAGAGAACAATTTTTATTTTAATGAGATGATGGTGATGTCCGCTTTGTATTACACCAACAAACTTAGTTAGATTTTTATAGTGACACAACTGATACAACAGTCCACGGGTAGAAATTTAGTCATATTTTGACACATTATCCTGATTCCAAGCGGACAAGTCTTTCCTATTACTTTCTAATACTGCTTAAACCCACGATTCACCGCGCTCAAGGCGAGTACACTTATCATTCAACCACCGACGCGGTTTGTTGTTACAAGATATATATTACAGTAAAAATGTAGTCTATATTTATATAGCCATAGTAACGTGTTGCATTGTTATACTAATTGTGTCCATAAAATTAAAACATTTTGCAAAATGCTGCGAATTCATTTAAATTCGCTGTTATTAATTTTTCAGGCATGAGGGGAAATTATTTATTTTACGTGGATATGTATATTAGTTGTTGTAGTCAGTACATGTATATTAGTGGACGCCATGTTGTAGTCAGTACATGTATATTTGTGAAATATATTCGCTGAATTCTTAATTTAGAAGTTTGATACTATCCACGAAATCTACTAAAACTGCTATATCACGAATATTAAAGAATCCACAGTAAAGAAAAACGGTAATTAAAAAAGTGATTTAATCCCCATGTTAAAGACTATATAAAATTAATTAATCTAACCTGCTACGCCAGTATAACCATTGACTGTCAACACATACTTAGCAGCTTCATCACCGACTAGGATGTGTGTGTAATTTGCATATGAATGATGCCCCTTGAAATCTTCTATGTAAACACTTAATTCGTGATCTCCATTAGAAGTTATGAGGTGTATATTGTCATTGCCTAAATGAGAAAGGTGTAATTAATTAATGCATTTACATCACATGAGATTTTGAATTTTCTGTGTGTCATGACTATGTCATTCACAAATACTGTAAATATAAAGAAAAATGTAGATACTTAATTTATTGTACATTGCACATTGCACAACTCGTTTCTGGAAGAAGCTTCCTCGGATACGTACCTATTTTTATATTTCTAATCTCAATTGATATCTATTAAGAAGAGTATGAAGATACCAAAGGGGTAATCAGAATCCGTATATCGAAGAACAGACAATACAATGGTCAAGAGAAAAAGGAACAAACAACGATCTATAAAACATACATATAAAACAAAAGATCGAGTAACACGAATCCCACTAAACACAGAGGTGAAGAACTCATGTGCTCCACTAGTGACACCCGTCGTGGAAATCTAGTTACAAACCTAGTAATAAGTCATGAATGAGCAAAAGACCGAGAAGTGTTTACGGCAAGTGGAACATACCCGTGGTCATTTGTGACACATATTTTCCACAGCAGTTAACAAAAGTCATGGTGGCGACCGTAAAACTTTCGAAATGATGACTTGAACTTAATTAAGAGGAACACTTGGTTCAGTAGCTTCCTTATAACAGCAACCCTCTATCAAGGAAATCCTGATAGGAACCAGAAGCTCTGGAATACCGTATCAACTGAACGATATATACTCCATAAGCAGGTGCTGTTCGAATGTAGCTATATATGAATGGAAAGTTCACAATGTGAAAATTGAAATCATCTTTTTTGTCGTAAAGTTCGTTCTTAACCGCCACTCACTGTCAATTTCGATGTGTAGGTCAAGGTATGAAGCAGACCTATATGTATCTGTGGTATTCTTCGTTTGAAATCACCAAACTTAGGATTATGTTGTGAAAGGATAAGTAGTGGAAACCCAAAAGTCTCCAAAATCTGATAACAATAAAAGATCAAAACACGAGAACCTAAAACATTACTAAATAATCAATTGCTTATATTAAGTAGATGTTGAATTCATTGGCCATTGCAGCAGTATCGGTCGAAAGTAATAATACCATTGCGCTAGCGCAAAAGTGAATTACTGCATAAGAGACCAATAGATGAAAGGAGCTTAAATAAGTGAATTATTTGCACCAACATATATTTCAGAAGCCTCTTTTCGTACCATAGCACATATGTTTGCTCAACACATTGACTATGGAAATTTATTTTTCTTAATCTACTCTTTACCCTACCGAAGCACCAGACATCCCTTTTTTTTTGGTGGTCAATGTTGCTATTTCTTGTAGCTTCCTGTTTAGTTTTTAGTGGAACATTTGTTCTTGGCTTGCCATTGTCTCTCCTTCTTTGACTTCGAAGTTCACCTTTGTTATCTTCTAACGTTTCATATAGTTGTTCCGCTTACATATATGATAGTGAAGCTATTGTATTAAATAAAATAAACAAATTCAGAAACATGCGTTCATTTAAGAAGAGTTTGAAGATACCAAAGGGGTCAATCGAAGACGGACAGACAGCACAATGGCTAAAACAAAAAAGACCAAAGGACAGAGAGCGATCTACAAAACAAAGACATGAAACTAAAGATCGAATAACACGAACCCCACTAAAAACTGGGTATGAACTCAAGTGCTCTGGAAGGGTACGTAGTCCTGCTCCACTTGTGACATCCGTCGTGTTCATCTATATGCATTCTATAATAAATACATACCTAACCAATATTCACCACTTGTTGATCCAAAGCCATTTTTATAGTCGACCCAGGTTCTATAGAAGTCTACTGTTCCGTCAATTCTTCTTTGTATGACCTGTCAATTAAAGCCAAAATCATGTAGCATTCTATTATCTGCTGTTATATTATATAATGTGCTTTAAACAAAACAAAGACAATGTATACGTGATATATACCAGTTGGCATAAAATGAAAAACAAATATAATAAACACTGTCGGAACAGTCCCAAAATCAAATAGGTATACCATAGAAACAAATGCAAATCATACAAAAAAGAACAGAACGATTAACAAAAAAGAACGAATTTAATAAAAATTTGGATGATTGGCTATTTAACACTAATTGAAACAATACTTCACAAATATATAATGTAGGTCAGAGAACTGAAGAACATCGTGAAAACCACTGACCTTCCATAACTGACGAACCTCATTACATACTGTTATTTCGAGAACACCAAGCCAGATAAACCTCATTATAGTAATATGTTATAATTGCATACTTGGATGAAATTCCAAATCCCCCTTTCCAAAGAAACTTTAATTGTTGAATGTGCTTCATTAAAACTGTTTCGTCTTTCGTGGACCCTTAAAAGAATCTTAACCCCGCCACTCTTTTTCAAGCAAGGAGAGCGCGGGAGGTCATGTGTGGTAGGGCTATCGATTTGGCATCTCTTTGTACGATTCTACGATATCATGTTGGATGAGTGCTGACGGTGTGGTATATTTTGTTTTGGATGAGTGCTGACGGTGTGATATATTTTGTTTTGGATGAGTGCTGACGGTGTGGCATATTTTGTTTTGGATGAGTGCTGACAGTGTGGCATATTTTGTTTTGGATGAGCGCTGGCGGTGTGGTATATTTTGTTTTGGATGAGTGCTGACGGTGTAGTATATTTTGTTTTGGATGACTGCTGACGGTATGGTATAAATTGTTTTGGATGAGTGCTGACGGTGTGATATATTTTGTTTTTCATTTTATTTAATATCAATGCCAAATGACGGAGAAGTAAATATGTATTGCCCTTCTGGAACCCTCGGTTATTTTGTGGGGTTCGTGTTGCTCGATCTTTAGTTTTTATATGTATATTGTTTTGTTTATCGTTGTTTGTCCTTTTGTCTTTTGGCCATTGTGTTGTCTCTCTTTTGATTTACGGCTTCTGATTACCATTGGGTATCTTCAAGCTTTTCTTACTGATATCACATGATACAACAGTTTAAATACACAAAATACATAATATTGATATTTAATAACAAATAATAAAAACGTAGATATTTCATTTGGTTGACACTACGCCTTTGGGTGCATCCTTAGTTTTAATAATAATTACATTATTTAGGAACTGTAAAATTCAATTATAAATATTTTTACAAAACCGAATCACTGTAACTGTGCGGATGCTATCCGCGGTGAGAAATAATCAACCAGCAGAGGTAGCGACACAGTAATAGTTATAAAAACGCTGATATTTAATTTCGGAATATTGGAATAACCTTCATCTGGTATGAATACCAAAATTACCACAATTATTTGAATTTCAATCATATTTAATGTCATAATACATTTTTATGACATTTTCATCAAGCAGAAAATGTTAATGTTCTTAGGTTTCATCAATATATTTAGATATGTATACACCCTCACATATATATACTGTTACGTCACATCACAATATTTTTTCAAACGTTTCATTTACCAATCAGCGTGACGCTGTACGAAGAGTTCATCATAAAACATGAAATGAGGTTT
>MJUT01001669.1:759188-781481 GCA_002080005.1 Gigantidas platifrons | reverse complement strand
TCATTGTATTGTATTGTTGTACTTTCTTCTCGGTGTACGGCTTCTGTTTACCCCTTTGGTATCTTCAAACTTTTATTTTCATTTATTTAATATGTCGAATTTTATTTATTGCACTGAATTTGTGCTCAGAAACGCCCTAAAGATCAAAGATATGATCAGATATAGCGTTAATGTTTGTTTACTGCGGTTACGACACATTATACACAGGTAAAATACCATCATGGCATGTCAGAAGAACTAGAGATATATCTTCTGAAACACCTAGAATTTCCAATGAACAAGTTCCACCAGTTTATCGATCCTGTTGCAAATAAGAGCTTAAACCTTTTTTTTTTATTTTTAATTTTTTTTTTTATTTTTTTTATAGATATACTACTTTACTGCAGATTCCACATGTAAATAGAACTATTGCTTTTTGCGTTTAAGCGTAGTATTGACCACTGATATATAGTGCAGGTCATTTACCATGTATTTTTGTAACTGTGTTTAATATTGTCATCGGCTGTCTTTAATAGAACTAATATTATACATATGACAACTTCTGTGTCAAGAAAATTATAAAATGGTATATTACGTATACTGTTCTAGATTATAGCGTTCTTTATAATATCGCTGTTCGACCGGTTATAAGCGAAGGTTGACATTTTACTCACATGTAGAAAACACGTGCACGGTCGCATCATTTCACTAAGAGGGGAGGTCTAGACCATAAATCCAGTATAACCCCGCCACTATTTTTTTATTTTTTTATTTTTTTTTATTATTGAAGTGCCTGTACCAAGACAGGACAATGAGCTATCATGTATTTGTGTGTACGGGGCATCAATTTTTCTTCTTTCTACGATTTTTCTATTGCATCATTGAACTTCAGATAGTGTGCTATTTTTTTGCTTTTCATTGTATTTCAAGAAGAGTTTGAAGATACCAAAGGGAAATTAGATCCCGTAAATCGAAGGACAGACAACAAAATGGCCAAAAGAAAAAGGAGAAACAACGATCTACAAAACATTATACATAAAATTAAAGATCGAGTAACACGAACCCCACTAAAAACCGGGGGTGAAGTAAATATAACCATTTGTTGATTTAGTAATGTATAATGTGTTTTAATGTTAAATGTCATCTTGAAAGTGTGTTTTCTTGATTAGAATCTTGAAAATGAAACAAATGCTCGCCTCTGGCAGCAAATAAATTATTCATGAAATATTTTCAGTATAATTGAAAGATAACAGTATATTGTTATAAGATATTTTAAATTTTACAAATAATTATGAATGACATATGTCTTATTTTAAAGAGATTACCTTAAGAAAGTACGAAGATACCAAAGGGGTAAACAGAAGCAGTAAATTGAAGGACAGACAATACAGTGACCAAAAGAAAAAGTACAACAGGACAACAATGACGTACGAAACACTACACAGAAAAATAGTGAACCCGACCAACCCTCACACAACAAAGCAAAACAACGGTAGTCAAACCTGTATATAAAAGGCACTGAGAGGAACATGGAAGTGTGCACTTTATGAGCAATTGCCGTTTATACAAAACACTACACAGAAAACTAAAGATCTAGCAACGCACTCACTCTATTGATAGAAATGTTCATTAAGTAGAAAACAAATAAAAATTTAAGGAATAATATAGAAATAGTAGTATGAATACCACAGGATCTGAAACAAAGCACATGCTATCATGGCTTATATCTAATTGTGTTACATTTCGTGAGCGCGAATTAATGAATGCCATCTCTCTTATCTATTTCAGCATAGATAAGGTTAAGTTGACTTTGGAATTAGGACTTCAAGAAGGGTACAACTAATGAGACAATAGAATTAACACTTCCGGAGTACTTGGTCTTGCTACCCGGTATTTGTTTTTGTGTTGTCCTAGATTTTACAAACAGAAGGTAAAAGATATCATGTTTATTAATCACATATATCGAAAGAAAAGATATATTAGTGAACAACTAATACATAAATGGTCAGAGAAATAACGCTTACTTCACTTCTGTAAGGGATAATATACATATATCATTGAGTAATTAACAAATGGAAGGACAAAATTATCATGAGTTCTATCCTTCATGTATTGGGAGGAACTGATATTTTCTCCCTCGTTTCACTCCTCCGAAAATAAATCTTTTCTTAACTAAAATAATGAAATATAAATAAGAATAAACACAATATAGGGTTGTGCGTTCGTTACAAGATCGCATAGAATTTATTTATTTATTATTATTATTATTATTTTTTTTTTCATATATCAACAACATTACTGCAAACAATCTAGTAAGACTTATAAGGTTATCTGCAATATCATTAACATATAATAGTATTGGTATTAACGTGGAGGGGGGCTATAACATTCAAAACACGAAGTTTTGTCTTAATACTACTTGTAACGAGCGTCGCATTAATCGAGTAAATCTGAAATTTTCTTTATATACTGACTGCCAAAATCGTCCGCGCGGAAAGGAATTCAATACTACGACTTTAGCTAATTTGCATATCAATAATGTTTAACATAAACATTATACTGTGAAGAAATTTAAATATATTAGTGAGCAATTAACAAGTAAAAGGTCAAAGACATAATGTTTCCCTTTGTACACTCCATGTATTGTAATGGATAGAACATATATTTTAGTGAGCAATTAAGAAATGAAAAGTCGTAGAAATCATGTATGTTCAACTCTATTATGAAAAGAAAGCTTAAATATGGATAGGCTGTAATTCCACCAACAACATCAAAGCGAATAATCGCCTCTCACCTCAAATCATTGAACACAAATAGACCAAGCCATATGGCGATTGAAATCTAGGTCCTGGCTTGTGCTAGCTCACTGAAACAATGGTACTCGGGTAGACATGCCGTTCCACTCGGACACATTGTCCTGATTCCGAGCCAACCAGTCTTTGCTCTTACTCCTTAAAATTCAGTGTGCTTAGCATTGCCGATGCAGTTCACTATACATGTATTTATATACCATATACAGAAAAGATTCCTGATACCTGCTAATCTGGGTCACGGGTCATTGTGAGTAGCATGTGTAGTCACGTGAACAGATACGGTGTTGAAAAAACTGTTGGTACTCATAAAATATTGATAAATGCAATACAAGTTTATGTTTGTCTTCAAGAAATATGATAGACAAAACCATGTGTGAAGTTTTATGACGAAATATCTCCGATTTCTATTCTATATATAAATTTATGAATTGAAGTTTTAGAACACAGCTAATTTTAGCGATGTATTTTTATCTTGGACAATTATGAGCGTCCTGATTGGATGACCGATTTAAAACACACTTGGTGCGTTCACAGTCCTTCCATTGTTACCCAATGGTAATTTTATTTACCATTGGTATGACATTGGTAACAGTGTTTACCATTGATAGAATCCAATGGTAGCCATTCTTGCAGGCAAACCACAGTGCCGTAAGTTTTACCAACGCGGGAAAATTACATTTCCAAAATGGCGGAAGGAAAGATGGTCGAGCTAAGTTCCGCAATAATACCATTGAGTCTGGAAGTCAGAAAGAAGAATTACAAATTCCTAATACGAGGAGACAGCGTGAAGTTCCTGGCCGATTGTAAGAATATATTATNCACACACACACACACACACACACATCCCACCCAGAATATCAAGTAGTCGGTGTATTATCTTACCGAAACTGGCGAAAGACTCCCAGCTCTCGTACCGCAGGCCTTTTTTGCACTTTCTTCAAAGCAGTTATATAAATGTATTAAACGTTAGGTGCCTTTAGCTTAAAATCACTCACTTGCATGTATGCTTCATCTGTAGCATATTAGTATATGGATATCGTGTGCACTTTAAAAGTGTTTATATAAGACTCACTTCAACACACCTACCCTACTTGTTTAGTTTGTTTGTGCCAAGGAAAAAAATCAGACAGGTCTTTATTTACGTACTTGTTTCTGCTTAATATCAGATACACACATAAAAAAGTCGATAGTAGTCCAGGGGCGTAGCTGAGGCTTAATAGTGTGCACGCCATAATTCTTGAGAGTCTGGGATTTTTTTTAATTTTTTTTTTAACTTTTTAACTTTTTAAAGTTAAAAAAAAACAGATTAATGGAAATCTTTGTAAACAATTTATTTGATAAAATACCAATACTAAAGCTTTTAACACATACAATATGTAAGGTTTATCATCACCATGTTCTGTTTTTTCATCGGACGGATTGACAGGCATACGGAGAGTATATCATAATACGTCTCTTTGGGCTTACACCATACAACTCACCATTATCAAGGTACAGACCAAATATCAAATCATTTTATCAATACAAGCCAAGAAAACTTTGACCGAAAACTGATATTAACGGACTGACGGACAGACGGAGGGTATACGATAATACGTCCTTTCGGGCGTGTAAAAATGACTCGTATGTTTATATTCAATAAATTAATGATGCATACCTATATACCACAAAAACATCAAGAGGTCTTTTTGAACATCAGGAATTGGTTCATGTGCATTGTTATATTCTGGTAGAGGACCTAATCGCAAGTAGGTGGATTCAAACGTCATTCTAGTGAGTCGAAAGTGCGATTTAGCAATTAGCAACCGTCAGCTGTAAATACTGATTTACACGTGGTACCATATAACGTCTACGTGACCAAAGAATATCTGTAGATGTCATGGTATCATACAGACCTAATAGGACGGTAAAGTTTCTATTTTGTTCCTGCAATGCTAGCAACGCCGTTATAAGAGGATCGGCCATAATTACAGTAAAGCCGGTACCAACGGCAACCAATGTGTTACCACTGGTAAATAAATTTACAATGGCAACTGTTGGTAACCAATGTTACCCATTGGTATTAATGCCACCATTGGTTACAAAAATGTCGTTCACAGTTAATAGGTACCATTGGTACCATTTTTAGACATTGGTACCAATGGTAATACACATAATTGTACCATTGGTAGATATGTGAACGCACCAACTGAATCTGCATGGTTTAGCAAGGTTACTCAGGTCAATAGTTTATAAATATAGAATCTTGACAATGTAAAGGAAAGATGCTATGTTATATTTATTCATTTGTTTGATTCTGGAATATTGTTGATCATTGATTTAAACAAGAAAAAAAGGGAAAAAAGGAGGTGAATTTTATTATTCATAAAAAAACTAAACAAACAAACATAAAAACAAAAAACAATGAAATCGATTTAATTGAAAATTGATTTTTAGGGGAGAAGTGTGACCTTTCATATTCTGAAAATTTTGAGCGTACTTGATGACGAGTATTCCAGAAACGTCTCGTGCGCACTCAATTTGATATCTACGTTTTAATTAAAACACAATATCTTCTTTAGAATTCATTAAGCAGGTCCTGGAATTAAACCATAGATCAGAGCACATCCATAGTCTTTAGTGGGGTTCGTGTTGCTCACTCTGTAGTTTTTTGCATAGTGTATTTTTTTTTATTAAAAAAAAAATCCAGGACCCCTGTGTCCATGATTGATTTTTTTTTTTAAGTTAAATAATATGAAATATTGACATCCACACTTGCCTTTTGGACAGCACATTTCTGTGTCCACACTTGCCCTCAGGCAACACTTGTTTAATATCAAAAGAAATCAATGGTCATCATGAAAGACATGGTGAAATAGGACAATAGGAATAAAGTAACTGCATGTAATAAGTCAAAAGCAATTATATAAAATGCTTCAACGATATTGTCTGCAGGTGAATATATAAAAATCGAAATGTACCGTCTAGACCTCAGGCAGAAAAAAAAAATAGGCTAGAATACCAGTATTTGATCTTACCGTCCACTTGTTGTTTTGTCCCCTCATCATGCAGAAAACTGACACTTCTTTTACACCTCCTTTTGGAATTATCGTATATACACCATCTTTGTCGGAATCTATGTCAGCACATTCAGTTGGAATCACTGAAACAATAATTCCCTCGAGTAAATAAAAGCATGATCAGGATTTAAATTAGATATGTACGATTTTATTACATGTTTATTAAAAATATGTATGCTTGAAATTGACAATTCCTAAATAATGTAATTATTATCAAACTAAGGTTCTCCTTTCTGAGACATATGTGACCATAGCCGATGTTACCTATCCTGTTTAGGCCTATTGGTTTACACGCTCCCAAAGACCTTTCATTTTTTTTGGTTTTTGCCATCTTTTAAATATGAGCGTACTTGGTGAAAGTTATTCAAGAACCGCATCGTGCGAACTAAATTAGATATCTGCATTTATATGACTAAAACTGGGTCGATACCTTTGCTGGTAGACTATTTGTCTCCGAGTGTATCATCCGCCCAGTAGTCAGTGTTTCTATCACTGGGTCGATACCTCTGCTGGTAGACTATTTGTCTCCGAGTGTATCATCCGTTCAGTAGTCAGTGTTTCGGTGCTGGTATCGTTTATTAGATATATTTATGTTATAAATTTACAGCTCCTAAATAATGTAATTATTATTAAAACTAAGGTTCCCCTCCCTCAGGATATGCTCCCTTAGCCGATTGGGTTTTTTTTCTGCTTAGGCCCATTAGCTTACTAAACCCACCCAAAGACCTTTGAATTGTCTGGCTTTCCACACTTTTGACTATGAGCCACGTACCTGATGATGGTTATTCCAGAAAAGAGTCGTGCGCAGTAAATTAGATATCTACATTTTTATAAGTATGATATTAAAATGTATAAGGGATGTAATAACAAATGTTGGTGGCCATCATGTTAATGGCAAGCTATTGTGTGTTTATAAATCTTTATTGTTGATATAGCAACAAGTTGGAGGACACATTTCATTTGAATATGACAATGTGTCATCTAACATTCTATCTATGCCTTTAATATGCCATTTTGATAATGACACCTCTCAAAAGCAAGTAATGTCTCCTCGACAAAAAATAATCTCGTGCCAAAGGCAAATTTTGTGGTGAAAATATATCAATATTCTTTTACCTTGAGAAAGATTCTATTAGTATCACATTATAGACCACGACTAATTGTTATAGTCTCTCCTGACAATAGGAAACGATATACAGCTAACCCTGTATTAAGAGGGCACCTTTGGTACAAAGTAAAATGGCCTTATAAGACAGGTGCCTTTTATAAGAAGTTGAATTTATAAGAAATTTATTATGACAGGACAAGACAAAAGTGACCTTTTAATACAGGTTGGTGACTGCTTAATAGAGGTGACCTCATGGGTAGGTTTGACTGTAATTCAAATTGAGCTTTGTACAGTTCCGTGCCTTTATAGTGTAAACAGACATTACCTGCAGACTTTGTTGTAGCTACAGTTGTGCTGGGAGTGGGAGTTGGACTTGTTGTTTGTTGAGTGGGGGTTGGTGTTGGTTGAGTAGGAGTTGGTGTTTGTTGAGTAGGAGTTGGTGTTGGTTGAGTATGATGTGGTGTAGGTTGAGTAGAATGTGATGTTCCTCTTATATGGTCAATATTATTACAAAGACTTTTGTCACAACATGTAAAATGTGTAGTAGATCTACGTTCTAAAACGTTACGACGTCCGACTATCGGATTGGAATAATACTGAGAATCACAAACCTGTAATATACATTACAAAATAAACAATTCAATAATAAAGGAAAGTATTTAACATGAGGGTTAGGAGTTATGGTTATTTTGTTTAACGCCACTTTCAACAATATTTCAGTTATATCGTAGCGGTATGTTGTATTGGCGGAGGAAACCGATGTACTCGGAGAACCTCACTGACCTGGTGTAAGTCTCTGACAAACTTTACCACATAAAGTTGTATCGAGTACACCACACCAAGCCATGAGCGGGGTTCTGAATAACAATTTTAGTGGTGATAGGCATCGATTGCATAGGTAGTTGTAAATTCAACTATATACGATGACGACTATGACGGCCCTTTTAACACAAGAAAATGGTGTTGGTTTCTACACATAAAATGAAAAGCCAAAAAAAAAACCCACGCACAAACGTCAGAACAGTTCCAAAATCAATATCCCCAACAAAATAAATACACAACCGCCCACTTTCCTGTCTTGGTACAGACTCTTCAATAAAAACGTAACTGGTGTTAAAACTAGTCTTATGGGCCCAACTCATTATAAGTCATAATCACAGATTTTGCGTAATAATCTGCTATTTTTTAGTTCCTGTAATAAAGGGAATATGGTCTGCTGTTTTTGTTGAAACAGCCAATCGCCATAGATTTAACAAATAATGGATCGCATATAAACAATGGGTGTGATATAAAGAAATATCACGTAATTATTTGACTGTAAACCAATCAAATGTCTACATTGTATTTTCCCCATGATAAAAGGCAATTTTCTACTTTCCGCGTGAACGTCAGAAAATACATATTGACTTTCCAGACTGATTAATAACGTAATAATGTAAAATAAAAAACAAAAAAAAACAGGTATTTGCTGATAATCGGGAATATTTTAATCAATAGAAAATGAGAATAATCTACATTGATAAAAGCTTATTGAGATGATAATAAAATATATTATGAAGAAAGCACAATATCAGTATGTATATATAATTCTTACATGTTTCACTTTGCAACCGCTCTGATAAAAATTTTCTCCAAAATGAGTTTTTTCTTCAATATAGCAGGTCTGCAAAATAAGCATAATCTTGTCATTTATCATACAGCATATTGACTATTCTCTATAGTTCTTCTTGTCTTTTCTTGTTTCAATTAATACATGTTTCTATTTCTTTAGTAGCAACATTGTTGTATTCGCTGAAGACATGATTTTTGCATCACAATTAATTTTTTAAATCTACAGCACATTTCTTTAATATGTAATAAGAAATTACTCTTGCTTAACAAATTATATAATGAAAGGTAATAGAAGTGGGTCACAGCTTAAGTTATATCTTTAGATTTTGTTAACGAATACCGTACAAAGATTGAACAGTGATGGTCCACAATCCTTATAATATCAACAGAACGAACAACCATCTGTCACCTCAAATCATTGCACACACAAAAAAAGATAACGATCAAATGGGGCTGGAAATGCATGTCCTGGCTAGGGACATATTCAAACATGTGTTGGGGTAAACATGTTAGTGTATAGAAAATACAGAACTTGCTTTGCGGGACATTACTATATGTTCCTATTTGATTTCCAATATATATAATTATTTATCTATTATGACCATGATTCAATGATATGGCAGGAGGAATGTAGCTTAACTTTGTCAGATATTATAAGACATAGAAGAAAACATTTAAAACAATTTATCCTGCAATGAGCACTCTAGTAAGCAAATAGCATATGTCGAATACAGGTGTGCTGTATTTTGTATAATATACAAATACAGCTTCAAGACACGCCACACAACTTACTTTGGGGCCCACGAAAGGTTTGAGGAATATTTATTTTTCTAAATTAAAAAAAAACACTACCTAAATCCGAAATTGCAGGATAAAAACAATATTAGTGTATTGTAGAAGAATATAGAAAATATTTGTATTCGGCACGGAACTGGGGGAAAATGTTCGGCTAAATCCTCACATTTTCCTACCAGTTCCTTAGCCTCATACAAATATTTTCTATATTCTTCTACAATACACTAATATTGTATATTCATTGCACTTTTTATTAACTGCAATGTTAATAAATTGTACAATAATCCTTTACAATTGTATTCGCATTTGATGACATATAGAATTCTATGTTCTCTTAACTAAAGCCATCATATGGGGTATGTTTTTTATCATTCTAGTAGAACATAATCAACGTTGTAGTAAATCATATTCTACGTTATACGTTATTCAAAAAATTAAAATTATGTTTAGGAATATGAGAATACTATGGACATTCAAATGATAAACTTATTTTTAGCAAGAAAGATGTTGATTAAAGTAACCTTGAAAGAATATCCTCAGTAAAAATCCGTGTTCCTCATCTCACCGTCATTGTTTTGTCTGGTTTGTTTTCTATGTCTTTTATATGGATTGTTTCCACTACAATTTAGTCATTATATAATTAAAACATTACCTCAAATGGTTCACAAAAGCTGACTACATGGCAATCATCTTGTGCTAGTTGACCTGAACATGCATAACACACCGTTCCATTATTCGAAGTCATAGCTGTAAAAAAGGACAGTAATTATATTTTGAATTGTCCTTTAAAATAATAGAGTGAAAAGAACAATTGACTAATTAATATTGAGTTGATCATTGGTGTGTTTGCATTGTATATAAGTGAGCTAGAAATAAAGTGAACCGCATCGGTGATGTAATGATGAACGTGCTCGTCGCGAGTGAGGTAAATAGTAGGTTTGAGCCCCGGTTTGGTCAAACCAAAGATTTTAAAAGTGGCATGTGTTTCTTCTCCGCTAATCAAGCAGCATTAAGGCGAAATAGTCAAGAGTGAATGGTTTGGAATCAGGATAATGTGTCCGAGTGTGGCAACATGTATATCCACCGACTGTTGCTCCAGTAAGCTAACACTATAAAAATAAAACTAAGCGTGTTGGTTTAGTACAAAGCGGACCTCATCATCATCTCATTGAAGATTAACTTGCTCTGGTCGTTATCAAGCTGAAATGTTGCTGAGGTTGGCTTTAAACAACAAATTATCACAAATAATGTGAAACAGTAAAAACTGGTATTATTTAAAAGACTATTGTGGCAACATAGTTTTTGAAATAATTACACTGGATATTCATAACTAAGTCAAAATAAATAATTGTACAAAGGGCAGAGAAGTCAAATGGTTAATTATATTGTATGAGGAAATGCAGAATCCATTTCTGATTCATTCCATCCATGGAATAACTATTGTCAGAGTAACTCTTAAGCCAGGTTTTGACCGCTGACAGAATAATTGTTAATAATGTGGAAAGAGGTTTAGTGGAACATTTGACAGATCCAACAATACAACGCTGTAATGCAACTGAGGTATCCAGTAGAGTGACTGAACATTCAAACATATATGTATTAACAAATATGTCTGATTATTCGATAATAAAACAAAGATATGTAGACCTTGACTATGTACTTGTCAATGTTTTTGACAAATAACAGAAGAACACTATCTTTAATAAAAACGTAGATATCTAATTTAGTGGGCACAACGCATTTCTGAAATAACCTTTATCAGATTCGAGCATAGTTAAAAAATAAATAAATGGAAAACCCTAAATACTTTAAAGGTCATTGGAAGCACTAGACCAAAGGGCCTTACTAAACATAATAGTCAAAAACTGGGCTAATGTTACATAATTATGTCTGAGGGAGATTGACGTTAGTCTTAATAGAGTACATTAGTCATTAGGTAGGAAATGTAATGTTGAAACAGAAATATATTATAAGCCATATTAGTGTCGAGGTTTCGATCACTGGACGGACGAAACCCTCGTGGACTTATAGTCTACAAGCAATGATACAGTAATGCTATGATTTCAACACCGGTTAAGTGTCTTCAAACCGTTGCATGCAAGTTGGCTTGTCAAAACACATTGAAAGAGAAAACTGATCTCATTAAGAGTGCCTTTGTTACCACAGGGATTACCTGTACCCGTTAATTGACCATTTTATGACCGAGTGACCATGACTTGATTGACAGGTGTTATTGATTGAATGTTTGTGTAATACCGCTGTAAATAATAAAGTATTTAACTGTTTTACATTATTTGTTGCTAATATAATCAAATGTACAACTCTCACTAAAATACACAAAAGCATGGTCGTATCTGTTGGCTGTTTATATTAGTGGAAAGGTCATTCGTATGTCCAATATGGTTGTCTTTGTCCGTCTGTCAGGAAAAACTGTTGTCATTTGTTTACATCTCTTTGAAGGTTCGTTTACTGTGAATATTTCACGGTAGTTTTATTTTCACGGAAGAAAGCTTACCGCGAAAATAAAACCACGGCGAATATTTCCCGGTTTACAGTATTTAAATGACTATGGAATCACCATTTGATCAGAATATTGTATTATGTAATTTACCTCTTTCGCCACATCCATTTATATTACACAAGTCCGATGAACAACACTCAATACATGTTTGATCTCCATTTGACACACCGCTGTCACATAACTGAAAAATAAATCAAAAAATTTCAGAATCGATTTCAATTGTCGAAATCATAAATTCAATATTTATTGTCTAGCATGTTATTTTCATATAATATACCTACGATGTTTCAATAACCCCGATGTGACGTTAACAATGAGTTCTCTCACTTCCAAAACTGTGACCGGATTGGTTGTATGTATGAGTAACACGGCGGGTGATTTACAAGTAGCAGGAACTGCTTACCCTTCGCAAGCACTTGAGTTCACCTCCGGTGTTTTGGTGGGTCCGTGTTACTCATCTTTTTAGTTTTGCTTGTTGTCCAATTTCCGCATAAAAACGATGTTCGGTTCATCTTTACCTCCAGTTGTTTGTAAGAAGGCTCGTGTCTTATTTATGTTATTTATGTTTGCTTGCGTATACTGATTTCCAACACATATTGTGTTTTTAGCTTTGTTTTTCTTCGTCTTGTGTTTCGTTTGCACAGTGTTGCCAGTTTTTCTGGATTGTTCATTCGTGATTGCCCCTTCGGTTTTCTCTAATGTTTATTAACACCAAGCGAGCATTTGTCTTTAACTATATCATGAAGAAAACAAGTTGCATTTCGATTGGATGATAACGATGTCCGTTTTATAGTGCTAGCTCACTAAAACAACAGTCCGCGGATAGACATGTCGCTTTACTTGGACGTATTATCCTGATCCGGAACCAACCAGTTTTTGTTCTTACTCCTTAATACTTCGTGGTAAGCGGAGAAACAGCACATAACAATTGTATTGTCTTTGTTTTGACATGACCTGATCTCGAACTCATTATATACCTGACTCGTGGAGAGCATACTAACCATTATACCACCGATGCAGTCTGTTTAATAGATACAGATGCTCTCCATTTTTATTAATTCCTACGTACCCGTGGGGTCATACATCCAGTATTAAAAGTCACATCTCCATTTGACCTTAGTTCACGTTCAATTCCACAAAACTGAAAATAAGTCTTATATTAAAATATATGTGGCAGTTTCTTATAGCTTCCCCTTGAAGAAATCTTTCTAAAATTTACTCATTTAAGACAAACTATATTGATATACAAGTAAATTAAAAAATTATACAATTGCAATCACATCCAAATGTCTGTGAAACATATTTTCTTTTGTAAGAATGGAAAATTATGTTCAGAGGATGCGTTTCTCATCTAATCTTCATCAGATACTCTTAATATCTAATGATTAGAAAGCCAAAACTAGAACTTCAGCAATGATATATATATATATAATTTAATCTACTCACGTGTGGAAAACACTAAATAACATGAACGCATCATTTCACTAAGAGGGAAGGTTTAAACTCATGAAACTAGTTTAACTCTGCCACTTTTTATTGAAGTGCATGTACCACGCCAGGAAAGTGAGCGGTTATGTACATCTATGTGAGGAGTTTCGATTTTGTCTCTGTTTCTTTGATTTTTCATTTGGATTTTTGAACTGTTCCGACAGTGTAAAACTCTTCCCCCATTTTATTTTTACATGAAAAAGTACGTGGGTTCAAACCTATTGTTTGGTGCTCTTCTCTTTTGTTTTCTGTTGTGTTTTTGCTTTGTTTGTCTTCGTTCCCTTCATTGTGTCAAATACTGACTGTATCTCTAGATTGTCCATTCTTATTGATACCTTCGACTTTCTCTGCCGTTTATGTATTGCACATACCTGATTGGCGGAACACTCTGTTACAAGTTCACAAAATCTAGGATGCTTGATCCCTTGGCAGTGGAAACAGGTTAATGCTGAAACGAATATCAAAGAACAATACTGTACGCACAAGAAGAATAATATACAGTTGAGATAAGCGGTGACGATAATCGGATCGTATTACCTCTAGTTGTTTGTCTTATTTACCTTATTTGAGTTTGTTTGCGCGTAGAGGTGTTCAATACATATTGTGTTGTGCTTAATGGTATCCAATACATATCGTGTTGTGCTTTTGCTTGTCTGTCTTGTGTATCCTATGTTACCAGTTTCTCTGCCTTGTCCATTTTTGATTGTCCCTTCGGTATTCTCTAACGTTTATTCAAAATGAAGAAATGTTTACGATTTTCGCCTTATTCAAATTTGCGTATTTTAATAGTGTAATAAAAACGTAGATATGTAATTTAGTGTGCACGACGCGTCTCTAGAATAACCTTCATCAGATGCGCTCGTAGTCAAAAGATTGGAAGATAAAATAATTCAACATCTTTGGGGGTAGGAAGACCAAAGAGCCTATACAGGATAGCCATAAGTGTAATTAATTATCACTAATTGTTGTCATAATAAGACAAGTAGAATGATGTGCAAACTTTTAAAAGTTGAACTTATTGACCAATATATTTGCAGGAAAATGTCACATACAAGCCAAATCAAATAGTTTGTATCGTGTCACCCACATATTTTCTTGTTTAGGATTTAAAATGAGCGAAGGCTCTCTTCATTAACAGTACATGAAATACTAGGTTATACATGAATATATATATAAACTTACCATAAATCTGTCCAGTATATAAAAACAGTACTCCGAAAAATACTGCAAATATACAAGAAGCATAATATATAAGATAATAATTGTATGTAATTACATTTATTGTTCGTTTGGAAAGTGAGCGATCATTGTATATGTGTGTGTTATAAGTATCTGCCCGTTTGTATGATTTTTCGCTTATATTTTGGAACTGTTCTAACAATGTGGTATTTTTCCTTTTTCCTTTTATTTGTATGTTTATCCAAAAAATTCGAAGCATAAGAAATTGTATAAGAGTATACGTCTTATTGTGTCATTTATTTATCCTGAAAGTAAAGCAATTTAAGTGTATCTGTATGTAATACACATTCACTGTAAACATGTTCTAATTGTTTGAATTAGTTTGTACAATTACAGCAGACGCTTAATGCTATTAGAACATTTGAAATTAAGAAAAGAGAGAGAGAGAGAGAGAGTAATTGATGAGCTAAAGCGAGTCAAGATCATTTAGATTCGATTCGATTTGGAGGTAATTGCCAATGTCGTTCTCATGTCGTAACGTCAATCTTAGATGCATAATATAAATGAGATTGAGTTTCGTGCCTTGTCTGTTTTATTCTAGTGAAATTATATATGTTTTCAATTAATTTACATAGTTCTTTAATCTAGATATTCCACAACGGTTCTTTCCACTTTATGTTAAAATACTCAGTACAAAATAAAATTCAAAAAAAGAAGAGACCCGCCGTTTAATATAGTTTTAGTATAGACGTGAAACATAATAATGTTCTTACCAATGTGTCTCATTCTTCTTATTGTTGTATAGTAAGTACATAGATAAAGCACAGTGGTTCTTATCGAAGTTGTAATCAGACGTAATGATCAAACGGAAAAACCATTTCAAACGCGATATCATGTATTTGGTATTTCAAAATGACACGGGTTTCCTTTTTAAACAAAGGTTATTTTTATAAATATCACGTTTTGGTAATATTTCTTCGGAAATAAACAATTTGAGGCGTACTTAAAATGGTTACTGGATCAATTTCTGAAGTATTTCTGCATAACGCCATGATATAGCTGAAATACTGTTAAAGTTGGCGTTAAACACCAATTAATCAATGAATCAATCAATGGTTATTGAATCCTAAGCTTTTGTTGTTATATATGTTAAAAAAGGGGGATATTTTAGTGGAGAGGACGAGAGTAAATTTTTAGAGGTGTTTAAAACACCGTGTTTATACAGAGGTTCTCTTACACTCCAATAGATATTCCTCGCTTTTCTGAGTGCTGTCCCCTAACACCGAACGTTATACATACATGTATTATATTTATAATTTGTGACACAGAAGTTGTTGTATGCATAAAATTTATTTTATTAAAGAAAGCAGATGGCCTCAATCGTCATTTAGACATTAGATAGTACACCAGGTCACTGGAAGAGATAACTGTGAAACAATAGTCAACTTTGAGCCAATATCTAATTGTAAATACCATCATTCGTCATCTGTATATGATGAATTAAAACTGAGATCAATCTCCCCAGACATTAGCCGATCTTTATTATCCTATATAGGCTGTTTGGTTTACTTGTTCACAGAGATTTTTGAATCATTTGGCTGTCCAATCACTTGATTCCAGCAACTCATCGTGTGCACTGAATAAAATATGTACGTTTTCTTTATTAGATCTCAGTATGCATGGTTATTGTAGAGTTTATATTGAACACAAAAATGACAAAATTCTATTGTTCTTCGTGAAGAAAAATAATAATTAGAAGTTTCTTAATTATTCCCCATTTTACACTACCTGGCATTCAGTGGCCGTCCTTTATGTGGTATCTTTGTCAATAATTGACTATTAACATATTCCCGATGTAATAAACAGATGTTTGCTTTTAGGTCTTATATTTAGTACAAGTAGAACTTGGAAGTGAGATTTTTTGTTTTTTTTAACAAATGGTGCCATGAAAATTGGAACGCAAAAAGGCTACCCCCTTTTCGAAACACCTGATACCACACCCAATAAGTGTATGATGTATTGTGAATAACCTATTGTGACCTTCATGTTAATTTCCTTTCCGTCTTGGTACAGGTTATAATCTTCCTCGAAATAAACAATTACTATTATTAGAAGATGGACTTTGATTTGAAATCGATTTGAAATTGATTATTTTTAATATAGCTATTACATACCTTTTTGTTCATTTGATAGTTTTCATTTGGAGGGGGGGTTTCTTGTGTACATATATTTGCATACATTCTTTTAGCATAGTCAGCACGAAAGAACGAATGTAATGACCGTGGGAAATTGCATAGTCCTAAATATTCCCCCATTTAGACCGGGAAATATTTTTGTCTTTGTTACTACAAATATGGTAATATTCAATATTTAATATTGGTTCTTAGATGTATTAAACTTATATTTAATAATACTTAAGCACGACCGGACTAGACGGTCAAGTATTTACTTCCATGTATAAAGGTTAGCACATTTAAGAAAATATTCCTTGTGTAGCGGACGGTTAATAGTCAACATCATGAACAGCAACACAAGTGATAATTACATTCCTTTCAATCTATACGAAAGAGCATATCTTCTCTTTTGGAATGAACAGAACGCGAAGTTTTACCTACCAAACACCGTTCTAGTGGCACTATACCTGATAGTAGGAGTCATTGGGAATGTGACCGTCATACTTGTGTACCAGTTCCGACTGAATAAGCAAAAAGATGGACGATATTTCGTAGCACCTTTAGCATGGATTGATTTTATTGCGTTGATAGTGACTGCATCCCTAAACCTCACTCAAAATACCAAACAAATTATTTTCCCTGGACTTGGAGCCTGCAAGATGCTTAAGTATTTCAGTTATTCGACCACGTGTGCCTCGCTTTATCTTTTAGCCGCCATTGCTGTGCAACGGTATCTGAAAATTTGCAGACCTTTTGGTAGACAGATGAGTCTCCGCTGGAAGCGTGTATCAGTATTTATGTGTGTGATAATATCTCTTATGGTATATACCCCCGTGATATTCTTTTACGGCGTGGTTGAAAAACGGAATCCAGTTTTTGGAAATGTAACCGTGTACCAATGCAGCATACTACCGAATTCCCCTAAAAAGCTGAAGCTGCTCAGTATTTTTCAAGGTTTTGGATTTTTGGGAACCATCTGCAATGTTATCATAATAACTGTACTTTACAGTATCATAACAATATCAATTGTCAAACAACTGCGAAAGATGAATACAATCAAAGTGAAACCAGTACCTTCTAGTGGTGTAGCGTCTAACACAAGCAATAGTACATGTATTACAAAGACTAACAACAGTGCACATTCTGTAAGCAACAACAGTGATGTAGAGACTAGCGTTGATAATATACACAAACCTAATACTGGCAAAACAATTCAGTCTCCTTCAAACGACAAAATGAAATCTGCTTTTCGAATATCTTTCATGTTCATGACAATTTCAGTGGTAGGATTTCTTGCATATTTTCCGTCGTGGGTGTTGATTGTCATAGAAACAAACAATCCATCATTCTGGGAACAACTTTCCGTCGAAGCGTTCCAGGTCTGTCTAACGCTGAGAAGAATGTATATGATCAACCATTTGGCTAATCCCTTTATATACGGGGTATTTGATAAGGCGTTCCGACAAGAGATGAGGAAGATGTTTTGTAAGAAGTAGTCTAACACGAAGTGTGGAGAGTAAAACCAAATAATAATTTACATCGATAAGAACAATAGTTATATACAGTTTTTGTCTCATATTGACTAATACTTTTGTCAAATTTTGAATCCGAAGATGATAAGGGATCATTTACTATTAATACATTGATTGAAGGAAATTGACATCTTGAGATCGTTACAAGAGAAAGTTTTTTTCATTTGTATGTATGTATTTTATATGTATGTATATATTTTCCAGAATGACAATTTTCCTTGTTCTACTTCAAATGAACCATTATAAAAAAATGTACCAATGTAACTTTTTAAAATAATATTTATAAAGTTGAATAAATAAAAGTTAATACAAAATCAATTTCCACATATAATGAGTTAATATGCATTTTGCTTTGTAATCACACAGCAATGGTGTTTTTGTTCTAAAACTATAAAGGTATATAAATATCAATAATAAATATTGTGCATAAACAATGCAAATGTTCAAAGGATAACATCGGGACAAGTTGCAGTAAAAGAGAGATAACTCTGGCTACATCGTGGTAGTTTGAGTTACAGTGCTATGTGACGAGGTGTTTTCTATGCAAATGCATGTGATGTTCCTATCATGGCTTCTTTGGCATATGATTACTGCTAACAAGCAAGTTAGCTTAAGATATTGAATCAAGTGTTACTAGTGATTAAGTTGATCAGAGTCATACTGTATCTTACAGCTTTTATACACTATTATTTAATTAAATGAATACATTGTTAGACGTATAAACGTTAGGTAAAACCCAAACAAGAGATACAGGCAATATTGGGTACAAGACAAAGAACGAAAACAATCAAACCAAGCACACAACAAACAAAATTAAAAAGGTCAGCAATACGGACCTCCCACTCCCACTCCCCCACAAAAAAAGGGGTGAACCCAGGTTCACGTTAAGAGTAAGCAATACCTGGTTCGTATGACACACCTTCTATGTCCAGTCCGGTAAAAATCGTGTCCATGATAGAGAAAAGATATATTTTGGGTTTTTTCCTGGTGTTGTTTCGTCTTTATTTTATATTCATTATTTCACTATGATCCGTTGATAAACGTGTTTTCGCGTCTGAATCTTTGATACTCTTGTATGAGTATTATAGTCAACTTCGTTTAAAATCTGTCAGGACTTGGTGATCGTTGTGGTCGTGATCGTATGGTAGATTGATTTACAACTACCCGAGCAATCAGCGCCTATCACTACTAAAGTTGGGAGTTCGAATTCGCTCATGGAGATGTGGACTAGACACAGCATTATGCGATAAATTTGTCAGTAATTTGCCACAGGTCGGTGGTTTTCCACGTACTCCGGTTCCTCCACCAGTAAAACTGACCGACACGGTATTACTGAAATATTATTGAAAGTGACGTTAAACACCATAACCCTAATCCTTTCACAGCTGGCATAAAGAATAAAGTCACCAAAATATATAATATATAATCAGGCAAATTCTGGTTTAACATTAATCTCTAATATTTTCGATATGATTGCTGAAAGATTAATTTGTTTAAAAATCAAATACAAGCAATACATTTTGTTATTTTTTTTCATTTATATTTCCATTTTAAAATTTCTGATGATTAGTTTGAAATAAGGCTTGATCAATTTTCGAGAATACTACTATAATAAAGTAATATTTTAAACTAGTACAACAATATCTTTGTACTTCCGATGAGGAAGATAACACTGATCCATCTAGCGTCAAACTCCTTGAATATAATTAGTATCTTCCGGTCATAATAAAAAGATGAACAAACTTGTCACATTACCTTATATTAATTCGTTATTCTTGTAATAATTACAACTATCTGTCCAAAAAATCTTCCACCAATTCTTGATATATTTGCACAGTTGTTCGTTGCAATTGGCTGAATCTTAAAACCAACATGTGTTTCCTGAACCAGTAGATTAAAGGAATATGCTCTTGTGATTGGCTCCAATAAAGTTTGTGTCTATTGCCAAATACATGTTTATTATGGGAAATATATGAACATGAAACTTCGTGCCAATTTAAGTTAAATGTTTAAACCTAAAGAGTACATGAATGACCATTGTATCATCCTTTAACAAGTAACTGCATCGGTGGTGTAACAATTTGTGGCCGATTGTATGTTCGAGCCACGGTCGGGTCAAACCAAAGACCATAATATAGGTATGTGTTGCTTCTGTGATAAGCACGCATCATTACGGAGTAAGAGCAAAAATATAACATGGCAATTTTATGTCGATAAAATGACATACATTGTATATTACAAAAAAAAACTACATAGTTAATATATTGAAATAGGATTGGTAGACGCCTACACTGCCTACCCTTCCGGAAGACCTGGATTTACCCCCGGTTTTTAGTGGGATTCGTGTTACTCGATCTTTGGTTTTCTGTGTGCGGTTTTGGAGATAGTTGTTTGTCCTTTTGTCATTTTTCTTTTGGTCATTGTGTTGTCTATTCTTTTTCGATTTACATATTTTGATTGCCTTTTTGATATCTTCAAACTCTTCTTGAACATAAAGTATCATATGATTCAATGTGGATTGAGCTTGAAACCCTTTTTAAACATATTTAGATTCCAGTAAATCTGTACACGAATGATGATTGGATGGTCCTACAATTATTGATGAGAAAATACAGTATGCGGTCTTCTAGAAAGTTCTTGGTCATATATCCAAGGTAACTACTCCCATCGTGGAACACAAATATGAAATAATATAATGAAGGAAGAAAACAAGCAAAAACACAACCTACACTATCGGAACAATTCCAGAATCAAACATAAAAATGGTATAATATGATCAGTAAACCAAACCAAATTGATCAATTCTTTATATCTGATATAGCCATCACCCTATGACTTCCATTCATAGTTAAGTTTAGATATCCTATTAATTTGTTTATTTCCTGTAATAAGTTATTCAGACAACTATGATTTTTAAATTGTCGTACAAATATACAAATATATTATTTGAATTTTAGAAACAGAACCGCTTACCATTCACGAGCACCTGGGTTCACTCCCGATTTTTGAGGGGTTTCGTGTTGCTCATATTCTTAGATTGATTGATTGATTGATTGATTGATTGATTGATTGATTGATTGATGTTAAACGCCAACTTTAGCTGTATTTCAGCTATATCGTGGCGCTATAATAACAGAGAGGCCATCAAAGAGGTATTATACAAGATGAAATACCAAATAGAGAGAATAGTACATTGATGTACATTACAGGTACACAAAACACAGCCAATAGAACACACAATCAAAAAGCATTGAAAAAAGCACACATCAACACGAGCTGCCAAAAAACACAACAAATATGTGCATGTAATAGTATAAAACTAATCTGACAAATGCAGTCATCAACATGTGCGACAACTTAACATCTAAAAATAAACAAATAAACAAGTAAACAATCAGAAGACTCCATGTTAAGTATAATAACACTTAATAAATAATATAAATCATGTGTATGGTTATTTCCACTGATAAGATAAGACTTGAATATATATATATATATAAGTATAGACTTCCAGGAGTAATAACGCAATATCAGAAATATTTCCTCGTATATAGAGTTGAAAAGTTGAACACGTTGATGTATTAACAACAATAAATAATTTTGAAGAAACTAAACTCGTGATATACACTGTACTTCCGTTCTCCTTGACCAAAAAGAAATTTCCACCAATGAAATAAATGACAATTTACATGATAGTATTTCTAGTAATGTACTATTGAAGGTATAAAAGGGGTAATCTGAAGCCGTACTTCGATGACGAATAGACAATACAATGGCCAAAAAAAAAGAAGAAGAAAAAGAAAATAATGGTCCACAAAACACGACACAGAAAAATACAATTGCGCAGCACGAACCCCAATGAAAAACATGAGTGAACTCAGGTGCTCCGGAATGGTAAGCAGACCCTGTTCCACTAAAGACTCCCGTCGTGATACCTTTGTTAGGCTTTATCATTCTTCATTAACTTTGGTTGAAGATAGAGGTTATGGTGTTGCACTCCTAACATAGATTTCTATTATTTGTTTAATGGTGAT
>MJUT01001669.1:691889-758437 GCA_002080005.1 Gigantidas platifrons | reverse complement strand
TTTATTTATTTTTATTATCTTTATTTGATACAGTTCCAAATCTCGTTACAATACTTATCCATGTAAGTATAAACCACTTATAGAGAACTATGAGATAAATGTTTCCTGGAGAAAGGAGAAAATAGATAGACTATAAAATCGGGGACATCCTCTAGGTATGTATGCAGAACTTTCTCTCGTGACATATTGAATCAGACATGTTTATATTGTCGTGATTGGAGGTCAAGCTTATATTTTACCACTAATAACTGTATATATGACTTTTCCTTTAAATTGATTACTAAACCACGTTTGCGGTAAGTATTTTTTCAGTAAAATTACCATATATCATCGGGAGACGTCGTGGTAGTGATCGTATGGTAGCTGGATTTATAACTGCCTATGCTTTCAGTTCATATCACAGCTTATGCTGAGTTCGAATCCCACTCAGGCGAGCTGTACTCGATACAACATCATAAAGTTTGTCAGTGACTTGCTGCAGGTCGGAGGTTTGCTCCGGGTAATCCGGTTTCCTCAACCAATAAAACTGACCGCCATGATATAGCTGAAATATTGTTGAAAGTGGCGTTAAACACCGTAACACTAACCCCAAATATTATCATTACGACATATACCGGGTAGTAACAAATATTATCATTACGACATATACCGGGTAGTAACAAATATTATCATTACGACATATACCGGGTAGTAACAAATATTATCATTACGACATATACCGGGTAGTAACAAATATTATCATTACGACATATACCGGGTAGTAACAAAATGAATGATATCGGTAACCAAATACAACGATGCCACGAGAAACTTTCCTATATTTCGAAGTTAATCAAGTTTTTTTTAGGTTTTTATGTGAGAACGTATTGTTTAATCTTTTCTCATTTATGTAAATTCTTTTTCATTGTGTTTCACTGAAATATATATAATTTTAAATATGCTGCTTTGTGAAATTATTCTCTAAATTTTCATGTGATCGTTCACTAGATTTTTTTTTTTTTTTTTTTTTTGGTCTCTTTGTGGATTACTCTTTGTGGATTATGATGTATTGTGCATAAGAAAAGTTTGAAGATATCAAAGGGATAATCAGAAGCCGAAGAAGCGTAGAAAACACAATGACCAGAAGATCAGGAACAAACAATGATCTACAAAATACTACACTGAAACCAAAAGATTGAGCAACACGAACCTCACTAAAAATTGTGAGTGAACTCTGCTGCTCCGGAAGAGTTAGCAGTTTCTGCTCCACTAATGGCACCCGTCGTGTTACTGTTCACTCTAATTGGTAGTCAGTATTTCACTTATGTTGCTTGTCTCTTCGACTCATGAGTATGTTTGTTCGTACTGTTTCATGTAATTACTTACCCCATGTTCTTTTTTCCCAGATTTATGATTGTTTTGTATAATTTTCTCTCATTAGCGTTTTATTTTATATTACATCAGGTATTCATATTGTTTTATTTCAATTTTAGATATATTGAAATTTTGCACATGAGTGTACTTGACATTTGAAGTACCTTTTGTTATGTCAACCGTATCACAAATATAACATTGAGGAAAGCCTTAAACATATAATAAAAACACAACTAAATGGAGTCAACAGGCATGAACAGAAGCACGAGTTGTGATAATCTTCCGTTTGAATTGAAGCAAAGAGCTTACCTTCTCTACTGGAATGAACAGACCACAGAATTTTTCCTCCCGAACACCGTACTGTTAATAATTTATCTTTGTATTGGGGTCATCGGTAATTTGGCCGTAATTCTCGTCTACCAATTTCGTTTGAAAAAGAAACAAGATGGACGTTACTTCGTAGCGCCATTGGCGTGGATGGATTTGATTGCCTTGATTGTGACCGCATCACTAAATCTAACCAGAAATACGAGGCAAGTAACTTACCCGCAACACGGAGCTTGTAAAATGTTGATATACTTCAGCTATGTGACAACTTCTTCCTCGCTATATCTTTTGGCCGCTATCGCTCTACAACGATATCTGAAAATTTGCAAGCCTTTTGGACGTCAAATGAATCTGTGGTGGAAGCGTTTGTCAGTTTGCTTGTGTGCTGCAATAGCAATTATGCTATATCTTCCCGTTCTGTTCTTCTATGGTGTGGTAGAAGTACAAAATCCAGCGTTAGCAAATGTTACTGCTCATAAATGTGGTGTACTACCAAGTTCATTAAGCAGACTCAAACAGCTGCGGATTTTTCAGGTGTTCGGATTTGTTGGCACAATTGCAACTGTCGTCATAATGACTGTGCTTTACAGTATTATTACTGTATCGATTGTAAAACAACTGCGTAAAAAGAAAAGGGTGAAAATGAAATCGGAGGACTCAAGTATTGTAATTTCTGACGCAACTGCAAGTACATATGCACCAAAGATTACCAATCCAACGTCTGTATCTACAAGTGATTTAGATACTAGCGTAGACAAAATTTCAAAGCTTAACGTGGTCGAGAATAAACCATCATCTCAAAAAGACGCCATGAAGTCGACATTTCGTATATCGTTTATGTTTATGACAATTTCAATCGTAGGGTTCCTTGCGTACTTACCGTCATGGGTATTTATTGTTATTGAAACAAACAACCCATTTTTCTGGAAACGACTTCCGGTCGCAGCTTTCCATGTCTGTTTGACGCTGCGTAGGATGTATATGATCAATCATTTAGCAAACCCTTTTATATACGGAGTTTTTGACAAAGTGTTCAGACGTGAAATTACACATATGTTTTGTAAAAAGTAAATTTAACCATAAATATAGAGGCATATTGTCTGCTATATAGCTTACCAGTTTTTCTTACTTTGCTATTGGTTTTATTTTTTTTTACGAGATAATTTTATAGTTTAGTTTTTATTGGGTAGGTTTAAATTAAGTAAGTGCGTAATGTTTGTTTAACGCCAGCCAAATGACAAATTTTTCAGATATACCATGGCAAGAACACGTTACTTTCGATGAGACGATGATGATGATGTTCGATTTGTATTAGACCAACACGCTTAGTTGGATTTATTATAGTGCTAACTGACTTAAGCCATTTCTGTGGGTAGATATGTCGCACCACACTGCACATTATCAATATTCCGAGCAAACCAGTCTTTAAATTGTTCGCAAAGATGGAGATGATACTAATTTATATTCAATGGTTTGAGCCGGTCGGAATTCGAACCATTGATCTACTGCACTCAAGCGACTACGTAAACCTTTGCACCTTTCGATGCGATGCTGTTGTGTGGAATTAATATGTGCTTGTTTTTGCATTTGTATATATATTGCGTACATTTTTTTAAAGAGTATAACTCATCTGTTGGCTGAGGTCGTTACTCGCTCTGTCTTCAATGTGAGCTCACTCATTTTTTACGGAATCAATCAAATTGGGGTTTTTTTTTCTGTAACTATTATCGTATTATGTTTTTGTTATTTGTTTCCACATTGGAAGCAATATATCGCACAATGATTTGTTTGAACAAAGGTTGTGTTGATAGCAAAAATCTTTGTTTATTTACTCATATTGTAATTTCATACAAATAAAATTAATGTTATTTACGCCAAAAACATTTTTTTTCTTTTCGCCACAAGAATATTCCAGATAAAAAGCGTTATCTATAGCAAATGTGTGGTCTGTTCTTCCTCGATTTACGGAGTCTGATTACCCCTTTGGTATATTCAAATTCTTCTTCCTACATACCACAATGAAAACATCAGGATACATGATGTCCAAAAACTGAGAATAAATGAGAATTTATCAATACTCAAAACACGTGGAGCAGTAGCTACTTGCCCTTCCGGAACCCTTGAGTTCACATCCGTTTTTAGTTGTGTTCGTGTTGCTCAATATTTAGTTTTCTGTGTGTTTTGTAGGTCATTGTTTGTCCTTTCATTCGTTTACTTTTTGCTATTTTCGTCTGTCCTCCTGCGTTTTGCGGTTTCTAATTGCCCCTTTCTTATCTTAATAAATGACAAAAATGGTGTCAACTTGAGGCAGAATTAATCGGAATCTGAAATCTTTTCGTAAGTTTCCATCTTCCTCTTTTACATTTAATCATGGGTTGCCGAGTGGAGATATGTGTGCTTAATGCCAATGTCAAAAATATTTTATTTATATCGTGCCGGTCAGTCTAATTTGTGGAGAAAAACCAGAGAATTTATAAAAAAAAAAAACCACCTACCACCTTCCAGAAGTCACTGAACAAATAGATCACATAGTGTTATTTCGAGCACACCTTGAATACAGAACTTCAATGGTGTAAGGCACGATTACGACTACAAAGACAGATATAAATCATGTACTCTTACGATCGCGGTGACGACGATCCCTCATTTGATTATGCATTATTAAAACTAGTTTAATCCAGCCTCTTTTTTAGTGCTGTACCAAGCAAGGAAAGTGAGTAGACATGTATTTGTGTGTTCGGGGTATATATATTGCTTCTTTCTACGCTTTTTCTGTTAGATTTGGAACTGTTCCGACAGTGTGGTAGTTTTTGTTTTTCTGTTAGATTTGGAACTGTTCCGACAGTGTGGTAGTTTTTGTTTTTCATTTTGCCACATCTTTTCAAAGGTACGTATGTCTCTATATATATAAATGTAACTTCTACACTAGGATTCACGGATTTCGTCACTGCTGAATGGAGTTCCTTTATACTTCGGATAGCCATACTCAACAAACATATTAACACAATGGTCGAACTTTCTGTTTTTTGTTTACACATATTCATTTACAGTTCATTTGCACTAATCAGTATTTTGCTTCGTTTGACCATGAATGATTTCATAACTTTACTAATAAATCAGGTATCTACATTTTAATGTTACTCATAGGTAATAAACAAAAATGAAACTGAAGCACTAGGACCAGAACTCCAAGGGAGATTAAGTGTTCTGGAGTTTTTGTATCATCTGATTTTCCATGTCAGTTGAAGCTACCAATGGAGTAATTAGAAGCCGTAAATCAAGGGACAGACAATACAATAACAAAAATAATAATGAGATAAAAAAGACTAAACATAACACTAAAGATTGAACAACACGAATCCCACAGAAAGCCATGAGTCGACTCAGGTGCAACCGTCGTATGTCTCCTCAGTACTACACAGTAAATGAAATACACACATAAATCCTAATTGTACACAGTCTGTAATAATATAAATAGAAAGAAAAGTACCAAATAGAAATACCAATACAATGATATGACACCGAATTGACCAAACAAGACCAGAGGAATATTCAATTGAATAAATAACACAAATTTTCACACAGAAATGGCAACGGTATGATTATGTATCCCTACCATTACATTGCATTTTTCATAAAGTCTTCAATCAGTAAACAGTTCAAGTTCAGTCAACAGAAAAAGGTTCAAATTATTTTATCGGACCCATGTTTTAAGACAGTTAAGGCTAGGAATTGCAATCAAGAATTAGGAGATAACTGTATTGTATTTGAAAATTTCGCGGCATCAATTGGAAATTTGATGGTCGCAAATTGAGTTTACTGACGACGCGTTAGCGGAGCCAGTAAACGGATATTTGTGACCATTAAATCGACAATTGATGCCGTGAAATTTCAAATACAATACTGCTATCTCCATTCTAATGTAATCATGTGTATGATAAACATACATGTACATACATCATATATGTATATTTCCGTATTATTGACAAGATGACATAAGCGGTAATCAGCTAAAATTAAAAAAAAAAATATTTTATGCTATTTCAACTGGAATTGGTTAACATTACACCATTAAATCGACAATTGATGCCGTGAAATATTCAAATACAATTCAGTTATCTCCATTCAAAGATATTGCTACATTGTTGACAAGATGACGTAAGCGGCAATCGTATAAAATAGCTAATGATTTTCAACCGTGGAATTTATACCATGAAAATTACAGCACTGTCCAATCACAAACCAGGAATATTAAACAACTACATTAGAATGTGCAATCCATGGATACAGACAACACTGGAAACAAGACACATAACAAAGAAAAAAAACCCACAGAAAACTAAGTATGAGCATGGTAGACTCCATCAGAAAACTGGGGGTGAATCCAGGTGGATCTATTATACTATATAAATGGAATTCATCAAACTTGGTTGAAAAATATTAACACTTTTCTGCACTACTACTACTACTTGTTTCTATGGTTAAGTCCATTTTTGATTTCAGGTTAAAACAATTTAAGCTGAATATCTAAAAATGATGGGTATCGTTCTTGATGATCAACTAGTTATGCATTGATACAGATATATTGATATATTGATACAAATATATACATAAATAATGCTAGAATTGACTTTAATAGAGCTATTAATACAAGATAAAGGGCGAGAACTCTACCATTATTATTTTATAATTTTTTAATTTACCAGAGTTACCTCCCGTTAGCCAATTTAATCATGGTCTATAACTTCGCTAAACACAATATGAACTACTCCAGTTAATTAAATATCACTATCACGTATATTTTCACCGTTTTAAGATAATCATGGTTTGGTATTTTACCATTAATCATAATGACTGGACGAATTAAGATGCTTGTTTAGTTTTTCTGACTTGTGCCACGATTTACATACACCAAGCCACTCAGCTTACCCAAGAATGTTTTTATCGACCAGCCAAATAATTCGAAGGCTGCCTCAAATAGAGAAGGAATTTCTTACCATTCCTGAGCATCTGAGTTCATCCATGTCTTTTTGTTGGGTTCGTGTTGCTCAATCTTGAGTTTTCTGTTTAGCATCTTGTCGACCATTGTCTGTCTTGTTCTTTTTCTTTTGGTCATTGTATTTTCCTTCTTTCTTCGATTGACGGCTTCTGAACTCTTCGGTATCTTCAAACTTGTTTTGGAACACTAGACTATGGTTTGCTCTTGATGACACCAGTATGACGAGCTTGAAGATACTAAAGGGGTAATAAGAATCCGTCTATCGAAGAAGAACAGACAACACAATGGTCAAAAAGAAAAAGAGCAATAGGACAAACAACCATCTACAAAACATGCACAAAGAACTAAAAATCGAGTACCACGAATCCCACATATCAACAGTTGTTTGTTAATCTATTAGTTAAAGGAAACTTTAGTAGTTTTACATTGCTTTCAGTCTTAGTTTTGTTAACATTTGATTTTCTGGTGCATATTTTAATTTTGATTTGAGTATGTACATTAACTGATTGATCGTTTGTTATTTAGCGTCATCCTCAAATATTTCAACCATATGAATGAGTGTAACTACCGGATCAACAACTTCTGATTACAAATGAGAAAGTACGGAGAGTTGGATAGAAATGAAAGAACACTTTTATAGTATATAAGGCGATATTACCACCCATATTGTTTTTTGTTTTCAATCCGTGGACACGGTTCTTAGCTTCTTTCTGATTGCTTGTATATTTTAAGTAAGAAATTATCAACGTTCAAAGAATGTAGAATCTCACAAACAAGGGGAATCCATTTACGTCACGCCGTATATTGTGCGTGCATTTGTATCTACCCCGCACAACTAAAAGACATCCTGACATGTGGGGTCATAGTACCAGCACAATCTTGAGAAAGCTAAGTCATATTTCTGCATCCTGTGTTTCCCTCTATGTGTACAGAAAATAAACAACACTTTGATTGTTTTTTGTCATCTCGTAGTCATAATATGTGTGTATTTTTATGTTACTGATTTTATCAGATTCCTAAATTCATCTAGAAGATATGTTTAAATTTTCATTCGTTTTAAATGCAAGTATTTGGCCGAAATTGCTTTGCTGTCTAGAATTACAATCGTAATTAATTCTCTTTTGTGTTTTCTATTAAAAATATTTAAAAAAATACTATAAAAGTTCCCACACATTTTTTTTTGTTGGTTGAAAGAAACAATTTGACAAGTTCTGTTCATTTCACTAATCAATATTTACTTAACATTAATTCCTCATTCTTATCTTATCAATCTTAACTGCATCACAGCTTAATTTTTTTTTCTTTGCCAAAGAATTGCGTTGTCTTAATGGGATACTAATTCGAGTGAGATTTTTCATATACCTTGACGTGAAAAATAAAATAAGGCATGTTTACGAAGCCTACCGCAAAGTATGAAAGATGAAATTGTCATAAAGAAGTTATTTCACAGCAGATATTAAAGTTTGAATGATTAGATATGCGGATAATGTTGCGATTTACGGATCTGAACAGATGCAATGTAACGCTATACACCAAATGATATATCATTACGCAGCGATTTGAGTGCTTTCCATCTGTAAATTTGTTCTAATGCAAGCTTGTTTTCACGTACAGATTTAAGTTTTATTGCAGATCTATGTTTCTTGTTAATTTAATGACTACCACTCTATCCATCAGATGTATATAATATCCCGCGCATTTTACCCATACATAATATTTGGAATACCACCACGAGCGCTTTGTCTTAGATGTAGTATATTTTGTTGCATTCTTGGTGTTATTTAAACATTGTTACGACCGTGTCATGCCGCGATGGAATTTGAATATATGATATACTTGTACCTATTGATCTATACTGTTATAAGAAAAGTGCTTGTTGATCCATTATATTACGAAAATGTCAGAGTATAAAGATTACGGTACGAAGAAAAAAGTTTTTAAGAGCAACATCTGCACCACCTGTCCTGTCAATTGCAACCCCACTCAATATGTCAGAGGAGGTAAATGGTAACATATGTGGGGGGTTCGACATTGTCATTAGGGTGGGAGAACCATTAGATATTAATAGGAGGCGACAGAGGGTGTTTTTTCCCACAACTCAAGTGTACACAGCCAGGAAAGTGAGCAGTCATGTGTTTGTCTGTTAGAGATATTTTACCTCTTTCTGCAATATTGCTATTGGATTTTTTTGGAACTGTCCCGACAGTGTGGTATATATATATATATATATATATTTTTCACCACTCGTTCATTTTCAGATTAGGGAAATACAGAAATTTTCGTTTTCACATAATAAACAATGTGAGCTGTATTAAAAGCACGTTCTACTAATATTAGATAGAATATTCCTTTGCGCTTCCCATCCTAAAATTGGAATGATTTGATCAGGCTGTATTTAGACCAAGGACCTCAAAATATTTCATTTAGTCTCCCAAACGAAGTCTTTTGTTCAGTATATGCTTCTTATTATAATTCTTTCTTTCTTTTATCTAGAATGAAGATAACATTTCACGAAGTTGAGATATCCAAATTCCTCCATCCCTGATACATACCCACATTCTTTGCCGAGAAGTTCCGATATCCAACCGGGATACAAACAACTTTGCCGATGCTTTCGACATGCCACAGACTCAATACGTAGCAATGTGTGAAGTCTCTAATATTGAAATATTTTAAGGTGTGCATTGTCACGTGTTATGTACAAAAAAAATATGGGACGTTGAAAGTTGTTGACGCGGCAAATATGAAAAATGGAAGGGAACAAGAAAGTAGATGGGAACAGGCATGTGGAGTAAGATGAAGAACAACAGTAAATACACTACTCCTGTGCTACTTTGTATATGGTTATTTCACAGTATAATATATATACGTCCAGTCCTTATCCCTGGCTTGAACCATCCTTGGTCCTCCGAAATTGCTTGAAAACCATACTGGTATACTGAATGTGTCGTCCTGTTGTGGTCTAGTCTTATATATTTCTAAGTTTTCTCATGCAGAATTGTGTCAGAGATTTTCAACAAAATATATTTCCAGACGAGGATTTAATTGGGGTTGCATGGCAAACATCCTCGTCTAATGCTTCTAATTTCAATTCATCTGCCAATGCAAACTTGGGCAGTGGTATACCATTACGCTTATTGTATTTTGAATCTGAAACTAATCTTTTTTTAAATATTGACGCAGTAAAAGATATCGAAATTAGTTGCCAGTTGTCCCCAGCTGGCTACAAAAAAGCCTTCAATAATATCACAAGATACACTAAATAACATGATAATTTCCAGTAAACACCTCATCATAAAACGATACGTTAGTCCCTATTTTAATGTTATTGCAGTTGTCTTTCTTTGCCCGGGTTATGGGCCTTTTTCGCAGATGCAGTAAATTTAAGACACTTCATTCAGCTTAGACGATATAGATATCAATAAAACGTAGATTTATTTGCTATTGGAATTGTTCCCACGGTGTGGTATAATGTTTTTGTTTTTCATCTTATTGGACAGGTAAGAAATTGATATCAAGTGTATCAAAACAACTAAAAGTTTGAATAAGTTGGATTTGGAATTTTTCAAAATAACAGGATAACTAGGCTATAATGGTGGATAAGACAGTTAAATTCTACCAATCAACATAAAGCAGTAATTTATCCTTTAGTGTAGGTAATTAAACTGTAGCTACGGACAAGAGTAACACGTGCAGTAGGAACAACTGCTACCCTTCCGGATCACCTAGATTCATCCCGGTTTTTAGTGGGGTTCGTGTTGCTCGATCTTTAGTTTTCTGTGCAATGCTTTGTATATCGTAGTTTGTCCTTTTATTCTTTTTCTTTTGTCTTGTCTGTCCTTCTTCGATTTACGACTTCTGATTACTTCTTTGGTATCTTCAAATTTTCTTAAATACATGTATACCATTTTCACATTCCATATTGGTTCTAAAAGTATACGTTTTTACCATTTTATAGGAGGTATTTTCCTTTAAGGCGAGTAAAAGGATCATCTTTCATGCAAAATTGAATAGAAATAACATACATTTTTTTTTTATAATCTGTACAAAATTTTGATGTTGTATCAGCTTGTGAATGTTCTACTTGCTATAGAATTATCTAAAAGGGTACAAGGTTCAAATATCTACAATTTTTAAGAAAATTACACACAAATTATTTGTCCTTTCTGTAGCTTTTGCTAGAACGGATTCCGTTCTGTCCGTCCTAAGGGAAATAACTCCTTTGAAAACGTATAATTTTAGAATCATGTCGGAAATGTGCAAATTGCGAATCATAAAACAAATATTGATAGATCAATATAGAGAGGTACCGCATACTCATAGATAATGTCAAGAAATAATGGTCGTCCACTTACCCAGTAACTTTTCACATTAAATAGCAATGAAGATACCGTTTGTCTGATGTCTGGGCAGTCTGGTTGATTAAGTCCAAGAGGTTTGCAGGGTCAGATCTGACTTTATTGGCGATGCCGTGGAGACAATTACAACCGCATAATTTACCCTAAGTGGAGAAGACAGTTAGGTTTATTAGTACTAGGTGTGATATGGAATAGTCATAATTATAATGTATTCGTACGCGGTCAACTCACTCCATCATCCACATAAAAACCTACCCCACGTGATCAAGTACTCCACGTTATAGTCACACTTAATCATTAAAGAACGTCTGCTAATTTATTCCATGTCTTTTGCAGAAATATTGACGACTTTTTTTCTGTCATTGCAACAATAAAACACTGCAAAAGTGGATGCTTACCATTTATTGTGTTTGATGTTTTTGTTTATTGATAAGAAATTGAGGTGACCCCCTAATTGAAAGAATGTGTACAAATGTAGCAGAAACTGTCTTTTAAGAAGCAGTTATATATAAGTTGTCTCTAAATATTATTTTTTCTTTGGTCTTTATTATATATAGCATCATAAACGATGACACATCAAACTTAAGATATTAACAGGGAAACACTGAATATGAGGGGTACCTATGTTTTTCAATTGACTTTTGACTTACTTCACTTGATTCTACTTCTGTGAGGTCTATTATATATATAGTAATAATCGTAATGTGTTCTTATATCAAAGAAAACAAGGTACCTGTAAATTGTAGTTTATGGATACAATATATATTTGTACAATCTGTGTATATATTTAGAAGATATACATGTGGAATTCAAGTTACTTTAATATTCAAGTTTCTTTTTAATCTCTAATGTAGTAATCTTCTAACTTAGTGCGTACGACGGATATCTGTAACAGCATCCGTGATGAAATGTTTGGCGCTCGCTTCGTATGTGGTAGATCGTGCCGTGATGAAATGTTTGGTGCTCGCTTCGTATGTGGTAGATCGTGCCGTGATGAAATGTTTGGCGCTCGCTTCGTATGTGGTAGATCGTGCCGTGATGAAATGTTTGGCGCTCGCTTCGAATGTGATAGATCGTGGGTTAGAGCCTGGACGGATCAAACTTGGTATTTGCTACTTCTCCGCTAAGCACACAGTATTGAGGAGCAAGCGGAAAGACTTGTTGGCTCGAATTTTTGTTTCAATAAGCTAGCACTATAAAAATTTAACACAGCGTGTTGGTCTAGTACAAAGCGGACAAGGGGCCTGGGTGGCTCAATGAGTTAGGTCGTTGGATCTAACAACTCATACAACCCTATCACCAATATGGCGTGGGTTCGCGCCCGGCTTCGTAAATTACAAAAAAGGGTGCACTCGACTCGCAGCCGCAAGTGATAAAGTTCACCAGTTGGTCGCTGATTCTCTCCGGGTACTAGTACTCCGGCTTCCTCCACCTCTAAAACTGGTCGCCATGATATAGCTGAAATATTGTTGAAAGTGGCGTTAAAACACCAAAAATCATATAAAAAAAATTAAGCAAGGCGAACATCATCATCTCATCGAATGTAATGTGTTCTTGTCATGATATTGCTCAACAATTGCTAATGTTGGCGTTAAAAACGACGATCACTCACTCACTTGATGATACCATGGATTCCCTATCACTCTAAGCATGACAGTTTGGTGCTTCATATGAAAATGATAGTCTTAAAATAAATATAAAGCTAATACGAGACCATAACGAATGTGCACTACATTTACTGACGAACTCCTCCCTCTAACTATGAAAGGTTTGAATATACCAAAGGTGTAATCGGTAGCCGTATATCGAGGAAGGACCTACATGGCAATGGCCAAATGAAAAAGTACAAACAACGATCTACAAAACATTACACAGAAAACGAACGATTGAGCAACACGAACCCTACTAGAAACCGAGGGTGAACTTAGAAAGGTATATCAGTTCCTGCTCCACTAGTGACACCCGTCATGTTACTGTTAAACGACACGAGCATCATCTGATATAGAAATCGTGTTAGACACCAGTATACGTAAATAAATACAAAACACATAAATAAAACATGAACATCATCTGATATAGAAATCATGTTGGACACCAGTACACGTAAATAAATACAAAACACATAAATAAAACATGAACATCATCTGACATGGAAATCATGTTGGACACCAGTATACGTAAATAAATACAAAACACATAAATAAAATATGAACATCATATGACAGGGAAATCATGTTGGACACCAGTATACATAAATAAATACAAAACACATAAATAAAACATGAACATCATCTGACATGGAAATCATGTTGGACACCAGTATACGTAAATAAATACAAAACACATAAATAAAACATGAACATCATCTGACATGGAAATCATGTTGGACACCAGTATACGTAAATAAATACAAAACACATAAATAAAACATGAACATCATCTGACATGGAAATCATGTTGGACACCAGTATACGTAAATAAATACAAATAACATCAATAAAACATGAACATCATATGACAGGGAAATCATGTTGGACACCAGTATACGTAAATAAATACAAAACACATAAATAAAACATGAACATCATATGACAGGGAAATCATGTTGGACACCAGTATACGTAAATAAATACAAATAACATCAATAAAGTATGAATCCCCAACAAACCAAACAACAGTAAAGACCTGGGGGTAAACTTATGTGTTCCGGAAGGGTAGTCAGTTCCTGCTCCACTAGTGGCATCCGTTGTGTTAGTCTTATTACAAGTGAGAAGTCATGAATGAGGAAAGAACCGGCATGTGAAAACGACAAACGGAACAAATCCATGGTCATCCGTAGCTGTTAACCAAGTCATGGTGGCGACAATCAAACTTTCGAAGTGATGACTTCAACATACATATCAACTAAATATCGTTATAGAACGACTACAAAATATCTCATACCTCTTGAAAACAAACGCAGAAATGATGCTCATTTATTTGATACTTAACATGCATTAAGTAGTTTTACCAATTAAATGGACTATTTATACCACTGTAAAACAAGGACAAACACGTCCTGTATCAAACTTCCAATAAAAGTTATTATCAATTCAAGATGCACATACTAGCGACTATAGACATGTTTGTTGATTTATTGCACCATTTTTAGTATTTCAAAGCAATTTAGCGTATTTAATCAATAATTTAACAAATACAATGTTGTGATTATTGTTTATAGAAAAATTAATGTTGAATAGTAAAGAAAATATGTAACATATATTACATATGATGATAATTGAAAAAAATCAAAGTTAAACAGTAATGGCCGACAATATCACCAACCACCACAACACAGATATAAAGAGAAGAGAGCAACAGAGGCTGATGATAATTTAGATCTTTGCCTGGGCATCTACAAATATGTTACGTGATTACACGTGTTAAAGGAATTTCATTCTTCCCTCTTGATAAATGGACTTTTTGCAGTGAGGATTTAGGTTTGTAGTGTTTAACGCCTGTTTCAGCAATATTTCAGTTATACAGTGATGGTTAGTTGTATTGGTAGAGGAAACCGGAGAACCTTGAGAAAACCACCGATATGTCGCAAGTCACTGACAAACTTTAAATAGAAATAAACAATACAAATCCTGTACGTATTTGATTCAATTCTCTAGATCGCATGCAGACACTATAATGACAAAAATAAACGGCATAATAAATGATTGCTCCCGTAGTTAACGGACTGGTGATATCTACAGAAAGTACAAAAACTTTTTGTCTCAAACTCCTCTTAACCCTGGAGGTGTAAGCTACTATTTCTTAATTCCCGATATACACGTGTTCATTTCATGTTTACATTTCTCTATAAAAAAAAAAACAAAAACAAAAATGTTTTTGTAACATGCATTCTGATTAGTTAAAGCTATAGCTGGCTGCATCCAGTTCAAACCGTCATCATGTGATCACGAAATTCCTGCTAAAACTGCAAAGGGTGCAGAAGGTGGGTGGCGCATCGTAACCATTGGCTGGTGAAGATGTAATAAGAGTTCAATGTACAATTTTGTACTTCTATACGTGATAACGATGCACTTGTTCTGAGTATGAGTGACCTTCGATATCTATCTTTTACACGCCAAGCGTCAAATACATATTTCATATTACAATAGTGTAATTCAATAATTAAGATACCGTCAAATGGCGAAATATCTCATGCATTATAATATTCCATCGGAAACAATCATCATATACCAAATTCCCGAGACCAAATTATAATATTAAGGATTTCAAATCTAAACAACGCTTACTCAAATATTTTCTTGGTAAAATATGGAAAAAGTACAAATAACACGTGTTTCGTTGTTTAAATATTTCATTTAGATTACATTTCTTACAATTATAAGTTTATTTAATTCATTTTTTCTTCTTCTTCAAATCTTGATGATCAAAGATCTATTCATATTATTAACTACGGTCATTTGCTTGCTTTGATAACAACATTCGTGACGGAAATGTCTATTTCTAGACCACCAAAGTAGATTTCTTGAAACCAACATGATTTTTGTTTTACAACATAATATAGATCCATATCATTTTCATTTGCAAATACTTTTCTTTTTCATGTACATACTGTGCAGTACATTTTAGTAGTATCTGAACAATACAATACAAGAATTATTGCAATCTAGAGCAATGTTGGATTTTTTTATTTGAAGTGTCAAAAATAACGTATCTCAGTGCACCATTAATTTCTCAATACATTTTGCAGTGTTATCGTTTATTTGTGACTTGTAATCTTTTGAAATCAAATCTTATTTGTAATAAAGGATAACATATCAATCGTTGGGTCCGTCACAGATATGACAGTTATCATCATACCGCCCCAATATTTATAGACGGGATCTAGTAAAGCACTGGTGATTCTACCCTTATCACACCCCAATAAAGATTAATTGTAAATCTAATGACATTTCCTCCCCGATCAATTATGATGTATAGAATACGAACAATTATTTAATTTTTTTTCAATCTTTAATTTTCTAATTATAGTATGTTATCGCGATGAAGGCACTTGAAGATTCCGGGTTTAAAGAATAGTAAATTATATTACTGTCATATTTTATTATTTTAATATCTGTAATACGACAACCATGCGATATAAAGTATTTCTGAAATTAATTGATCAGAAATAAAACATAATTAGCTCTAATTGTCTTTATATTAGACCGTTAATATCTTAGAAATTCATCACAGTTCTATTCAAGAGAAATTAAAAGACTTTGATTTATTTCAAAGTTTAAAATAAAATCGTAGATATCTTAATTTGGTGCAGATCATGCGCACACGAAATGTTTCGGGAATAACCTGCATCAGGTGCGCTCATATAATCAAAAGATTGGAAAGCCAAATAGTTTAATTCAAAAGTGTTTGGGAGCAACTAAACCAAAGGGCACAAACAGCATGGGGACAGCATTACCAAAAAAAAATTTTTTTTCTTTTCATAAGAATTTATTTATAATGTTGTATATTGTATTTTACTATTGCTGAGACATGTACTATTGTAATTATTTATTATGTGGAGAGGACCCTTGTAAATTGTTATAATTTGTGTCCAATCCAATTGTTATAATATTTAGCAAATAAATATGTTTAATCTAACCAAAATAGACAATGGGTATCTTTGTCTGTGGGAGATTGACTATAGTTTTAATAAATTACATTTCTTATTGCTTGGAAGTAAGGAAGAATTTATTCTACCCAAAACAGATAAATTTGGAAAAAAAGGTTATATGCTAAAGTCTTAAATAATAAATTCCATGCAAGGAAAACCTTGTAGAAATTGGTTAAGAAGGTCAAGTATATGACACCATCGTTTGAACACACCCAACTCGCGCCAAAACATTAAAACCAGTCTACAAGACTTTGGTATAATTTTTGACTGGTCTTATTCTTGTGTTTATTTAAATATGCATACTGAGCGTGATCTTATCTGAATTTGCACAGTTAATAATATTTGTGGAGCAAATATTTTCCTTTATTCCATGTGCAAAGTTATCACAATTGCAAACACATTTCCTTGTAATACCGAACAGCTTATACTAACCATTTGTTTTACCTATCACACAGAAGTAATCCCAACAATCCTTATATTTTATATACATTCCGGATTCTCTTTTCTTTTCCGAACAGTTCTAGAAACTTTATATTCTAGCTATCCATATCATTCACTTTCCTTGCAGATGAAATTTAAAAAAATGAATTGCTTTTGTACTACAAGTTACACTTGATATGGTGTTACGTAATATGATAAAAGTATAACATATTACATAAATATATGTGTCTAGTATGTAATTGTACATGATTTATGTATTGACTGTTGCACGAATGAAATTGTGTAAGGAAAAAATGGCGATCAGACAACCACAGAAGTGTTCAGTGTCTTCTATTTTAATAGTTAACAGTGCCATTTGTTTCAATATCTATATAAGTATGTCTATAGCAGAATACTAAACAATGTTCGTTGCTTTAGCAACATATCTTGGTTGATTCTTTAAGACTTAATTTTTGTTATTAATTCTAGAGAAAAAATTTCTACAATAAATATATAATATGAATTTTGTTTGTACATTTGCCTAAAACAATGTTTACAAAAGGATTCTGCTTTTAGAACGTGATTTCCACCAACGTCCGTTTCAAATATATCTCGTCATTGCTTTGGTCGTGTATCAAAATATGGGATTATCGTCATCGAAAACGTTTGTTGAATATTAGTCTGAGATTATTTTTTTTTGCATTTGATTCTCAAACGAATAGAGTAAATAATACGTAAAGGCTTAGTGATAATTTGATCTTTACGCTTTTTAAGAGAAAAAAAAAGTGGAATATATATACCTCAGTATAAGTTTTCCTATTAAACAGACATGTCCATAAATATTCTATTTACTGGTAAATTGTATAATAAACTATTCATCGGTGATTGGTGCAAAGGACTATTCCTCTCCTGCGCTATTCACCGGAGACGCAATATATTTTCGCGGAATTTTTTATCCTCTTGATTTATTGGAGGAAAGACGGTAATGAGCATTCGAGATTCTCGAAATTTTTTATATGCTAACCTAAATTCCAGAAAACCGCAGACGACAACAATAAACATGGTGAGCAGGCTATGTGTCCGTCCATGATATCATAGTCTCTTATGCTGTTCGGTATAATAAAACTCTTATTTAACTGGATATTCGGGTATTAGCAAGTTTATTCTTCCCCTCCACACCAACTATTATTACTCTTGGTGTCTCGGGAAACAAATAACTTGCTATTACCTACATACCGGTCAATAAGTTTATACTATTGACGTCACGTGCTTGACGTCACTTTCAACTATATTGTAATGACCAGGATTAGTTTTCAGAATACCTGGGGTGCGTTCAACATCGTAGCTGCTAGGTTAAGATACGTAGAAAAATCCTATTGAACGGAAAGCTAGCCTAGCCGCTACGTAGCTCTAGCAAGCTTAACAAAATTATGCTAGCTTTTGAATCCAAGATGGCAGCAAAAATTAAATTTAATTTCATAAAGCAATCGTTATTAGCAGGAATTACTTACCCTTCGTGAGCACCTGGCTTCATATCCGGTTTTTAGTGGATTCGTGTTGATCATCTTTTCAGTTTTCTGTGTTGTGGTTTTTGTTTTGTTTGTCTTCGTCCTGTGTCTTGTGTACCCCTGGTTGTTAGTAGGGTCTGTGTTGATCATCTTTTTAGTTTTCTGTGTTGTGATCTTTGTTTTGTTTGTCTTTGTCCTGTGTCTTGTGTACCCATGGTTGTTAGTAGGGTCTGTGTTGCTCATCTTTTTAGTTTTCTGTGTTGTGTTTTGTTTGTCTTCGTCCTGTGTCTTGTGTACCCAATGTTGCCAGTGTATCTGGACGGTTCATTATTGATTGTTCCATCGGTGTTCTCTAGCTTTTATTCACAATGCTGTCAATTTTAATACATTGAGGATGATACCATAATTATTTTTTTTAATGAAATAGAAGAAACACACGGACTAATGATACAAATGTTTAAACCGTGATAAACAATTAGTTTCTTAATTCTTCATCTGGACAGTAGAAATAGCTTATATGTTCATCTACTTCGAATAAAAAATATATACATTCGACATTAATTTTTCAGATTTACTTATACTTTATTTTTTGACTACCTTAAAGAAGGGTTGTTCATGATAAATTTTTTTAACATGTAGTTGGATGATATGATATTGAAAACGATCCCCCCAAAACCATTATGCTTTTAGTTGAATTCAAGCCCGACCTCCTAGCTCATTCTCAAGACGTATTTTTTCATGATATCATTTCTTCAAATTGATCTTTTATTTTATTGAAACTGATCTAATCGTTAATCGGTGTCATTTGCTTTTTAATGCGTTTCAGTTAACACAGGGTTATAAGGTTGGAAAATGCGTCTTATTTAAAAGCATATGATACTTAAGAGATTTGATTGGTGGAACAGCTCTGTGTTATTCTAACCAACCTTTAGTGACTGTCGTAGATCACATAACGTCGTAAAGTCTACGTTTGTCTCGCTATAAAATCGTTTCATCTCTGTAGTATTTCCGATATTTCAACGACCCGCAATCGCTCAATTCCCCGTAATCAATGCACTTCAGCCATTTAGGAAAATATAGTAACGTTTCCCGTCTTGCATTTATGGCTACTTAAAAGTAGTTTCTCTAAAATTATCCACAATGCCTTTGAATAACATCGTCCATTATCTTCTCACGTTTCCTACTAGATGGCGCAATAACGGAAGGATTTTCAGAGAAGGAAACACTTTTGGCCAATAGAAGATATGTTTTTATTACAAGCATACACGCTCATTTATTTTCAGTCTCCACTATGCTTCCATGTAGTCGTAATAAGATCTGCAAACTTTCCTTCCAAAGGATGTTTTAAATGGAGTCAAAGTACTACAGGATTTTATTTCATTAATCGTCTAGTTTAACTGCTTGTGTTTATCCTGTAGAAATTAAACTATTCTAACATTTCAAACCTTTGGCTGTATGAAGGCCGTACCGTCATTCCTTTTTGATTTAATAGAGAAGTCATATCACAAATTTGAATTCTCATATATCTTTTCTGATGTATTTATTTAAGCAAGTGAACTTTTCACACTTAAGACATCATGATATCTAGTGTATTATTGTGTCCACCCATATCTTAGTCTCCGACAACTATATATTGACTGAGCTATTACTACTTGTATTTATTAATATGTACATTCACTTCGTGTTGCTCAGTTTCTAATTTTCTGTGTAGAATTGTGAATAGCATTGTTTATCTTCTTGTTCTTTTTCTTATAGATATTGTATTGTCTGTCCTTCTATTTACGGCTTCTGTTTTTGTTGATTTCTTCAAACATTTTTATTATTTTTCTTTTTTTTGTTTGTTTGATTCTAACGTATATAAACTAAGATCAAATGAACAATGCAACATAAAAGCAGACATAACCTTGGTAACCATCTATTTTGTTTTGTTTGTTTGTTTGTTTTTGTTTTTGTTTTTGTTTTTTGTTTTGGTTATTATAAAAATTAATATCTATACATGATATTTTCTTTGTTTGTTATTTACAGAGAGTACATGTATCACATCAGCCATTACAATAAGACATTTTTTTATTTATCGAATAAAGTGTCCTATTTGATCATTTAAATATATGAATATTCAGTTTATCTTTTTTATTTCCGCCAGGATGTTGATTGGACTGCTTTCAATGTAAGAGTTTATATGTAGGTGTTTCCTTAACTAGTATTAATTTGTCTCTACAATTATGAACTAATACTACATTTCAATATATTTTCTGCTCAGTTGTAATTGTTTCAAGCCATTAGTCTTGGAAAATAGTTTGAACGGTTGAATATAGGATATTTCAAGTCACTTATCATGGTGAAGATCTAGAATGAAACTAAAATAAACACATGGTTTATGGTGTTTAACGCCATTTTCAACAATATTTCAATTTCAGTTATATCGTGGCAGAAAATAAAATAAAATAGAAATAAATCAATAAAACAAACAAAATCAAACGCACAAACGAATCTAGAAATTTTGTGAATAAATGCATTTTTAGCAAACAGGTTTATTACAATAAATGTCTCTGAACCTTGACAATGATTACAGAAATTGCATCACTTAATTAATTCCATTGTAAAAAATCAAAAGAATTGTTAACTTATAAATATATTGAACAAACAGGTAGTTACAAGAAAAATTACAAAAATCACCCAACGATTCCTCTACTATTACATGTAACGTGATTTAGAAGTGTCTGTATATACGTGCAGACTCGTATTTGGCCCCATTGTGCATTGTGTATTGAAACAATATCCTTAGTCTTATATATAAATGATGTTGATTTATTTAAACAGAAGAAAGATGCTTGCACGAAATTTGTTATTGGGGGTCGTTAAAGGTCAGCCGATCTAACGACATCTGTAGTTTCTCAATTTTCTTTGACTTGTGATAAATAATACAAGATACAGATTGCGTGCAATATCATTTCAAAATTGAAATATTAGTATCACCAATGTGAAATATTTAGATGAATCCTCTGAGAACTGTTCGCCTAGTGTCGCCGGCAGATGGATAAGGTGTTTCTACAATTGATTTAATGTAAATTTATCGCCCTGAGAAGGTGGAAAATTATCTCTTTACCCCGGTAATTCTTATTCATGATAGTCACAAATGATTTCTTGGTCTATACTTTGAAATGTTTAGAAACCTCTATGAAAGGTATAGCTGGTTGGTCAATTTAATAAAAATTCAATATAAAATTATGATTGTCTTTGGTTTAATAATCCCACGCGATAGAAACAAATTGATTTATGATTGCATTATTATTTATTGCTATACTTTTTAAGTAAATACATTCCGTCCACTCTGTGTGTACTTCTTTGTACTCCAATAAATCAAGGGGCCGTACTGGTCGTGATCGTATGGTAGTTGGGTTTTCAGCTAACTGTGTAATCAGTGCCTATCGCCACTCAAGTTGTAAGTTCTAACCCCGTTCATGGCGAGGTGTACTCGATACAACATTATGCTATTAAGTTTGTCAGTGACTTGCGACACGTCAGTGGTTTTCTCCGGGTACTCAGGTTTCCTCCACCAATAAAACTGACCGCCACGATATGACTGAAATGTTGTTGAAAGTGACGTTAAACACCATAAACCACAAACCAATAAATCCATTTTTCTATATTAATGTTTCAACTGTTTCCCTATAATTTGGTTTCCATCCGATCGCGGCCGTTATTATGTGAACATAAAACGAAAATCCACCTAAACCCAAACAATCTTTAAAAGCAAACTCTCATAGATTCTTATTCTAATTTATACAAACTAACAGAATTATATTGTATTTTGATCAGCAAACCTTATGGATGAAATAAAGACGCATATCTTACCGTTGTGTGTCTGCTAACGTATGTCTGGTAATAATCTTGCCTATATTTTTCATCATAACACAGCTGCTACTAAGATCCCACTATTCTTTAAAAAAAATCTGTCTGTTTCAAATATGTTATATACTTATATTACACATAATGTAACCAGAATTTTCAATTTCAGACCGAGAATTTCAGTATAAACGACTTTGAGTCTAAACAACCCGACTGTGCTACTTTCCCATTCATTAATAACCCTTACCCTCACACAATTACTGGAGAACTAAAATTCTAGATAACGCTGTGCTTCGAAATGCACTCCCAAAATATCGTGAATCGAAAATAATAATTATGTGGAAATAAAAATGTTGAACTAATTTTTATTATGATGACTATATTGAGAGTTATTTCAGAGAATTGGCTGGATGAGGACACCAGGAGGTTATACCCTACCGTAAATCAGGTCGTCATTAAAAGTTAGGATTCACAAGCTTAATAGGTCAATGCGAACTAATGCTACATATCATTTCACAGAGCTGGATGATGCTAAGCATTTGCCCAACCTTCATAACGGGTATATTGTTGTTCCAGCTGACAAGACCCAAAATAACAATATGTTTTTATGTAAGAAATCTTGCATAGAATGCTTCATAAAGGAACATAATATTGACAATTCAATAAGAAATCTTTCAAATACAACGGCAAAAGAGGACATTCTTGGCTATCATCAATCAATGTTTATGCTATTTGGGTATTTCTAACAAATATGATGACACAGACACCTCCACCTCCATCAAAAGAACCACCTGCTTAATTTAATTTAAGCGATATTCCAGGACCGGTGCATCTTATATCTGGGATTGGATTTGGTAGATAGATGGTTGCTGCTGACGAGCAAACAGCTTACAAGTGGTTTGATAACAGTTAAATTGAAGTCTTCACTTCGGAAGTTATATGGTCATGGTTGATCCATACGAAGAATCTATCTCACAAATCCATCAAGATCTGTTACCACTATTATAATCTATTGCTGTCCCTATTACTTCATTTACGACATTTTGCAATTACCCCGAGTAACACGACTGGTATCGCATCTAGAATTAGCTGTTCTCATGCCAATACTCCTTAATTACGTCTTTGTATCACAATTCGTTGTATAACATGTGTACAGCGATTCCTGAATAAATAAACCGGAAACCTGTATAAAACGAACAAAACGAAAAAAGTCCCAATGTAGAAAGTATTTGTTTATTTAAGCTGTATACACTAAGTACCTGTCTATTCCTAAAACACATATTGGTCTGAAGGAGGCTGGGTTTAGACAGCTTTTACTGTACTAGTATACTGATTAATTTTGAGCTACCACGATTCTATCTCACAGCTCAGTAAAGACTATTGGTTTATGCATGCAACTTACCATTACACAATCAATATTTAAATCTAAAAACAAGTTGCATTTTTCTTTTAGTAGTGTTGTCATACAATATTTAATAAAAAGCTTCATTTTCTTCGATTTCGATAATTACGTAATATTTTTTAATGTGCACTATTGTGTTACATTTAGAACAACAATATGCCAGGCGTTTGAAATATCTGTAAAATAACTACCCCATTTCAATGGGGAGTTTTATATAGAGCGTCTACAATGCACATCTGTGTATGTTAATACCACAGTTGGATATAATTGAAATACTTGATTTGGATCAAGGTGGGTATGGTTTAGTTTATGGTGTTTAAAGCCACTTTCAACAATATTTCAGTTATATCGTGGCGATCAGTTTTATTGCTGCACCTCGTCTGGAATGGATTCGAACTCACAACTTTAGTGGTGATAAGCACTGATTAAACTACCATACGATCCCGACCACGACGGCCCCTGGGTATGATTTGGAAATCTTCGCATTCTTCTATGATTGGCATTAAAATTTTGATTGTCAACTGTTTTGAGGTAATCACTACAGACGTACAATTAAGAAATTGGCATCTAACCTTCCTGATATAAAACTATCGAGTATGGTACCAGTTTCGTGCTTGTGTTCCAACTGCTTCGATGATCAACCTCCTAACCTCCAGTACAGTAGATTGTGGGCTAGATTATATAACATTAGTATTGGTTGCTTCTTCAATAAGCATGGAACATGAAGGAGCAAGAACAAAAATGTATTTGGTAGAAGACAGGATAATGTGCTGAAATCGACATACATGTATACATTTTGTTTACCTTCTGTTTACCTATTGTATCAGCGAACTAGCACTCAGGATTTTATTTACACCTATTAAATACATAGTTTCAACTCCCTAAGGAGTAGATAGTCTGAGCTATGTTTGTTTTTGTTTTTTCACATTTCAGTCTCTGCCCGTTTTTATTGTTGATGTTGTTTTGTTTTTGGTTTTTGCATTTCAGTTATCTTTTTTACATTTCAATTTTTTTTTTCATGTTTTTTTTTAATTTGGTTGGGTTTTTTTTTAGGGGGGAGGGTTTGAACACTTCCTGTGCATTTGATGCACCATATTAATACAATGTAACTGTATGTATTATGTTTTTTTTAAACTAAGTAAACTTATACATATAAACCATACACGGAATATGATTCTGAAAAAATACACTAAATAAACCCACGTGTTTGATTTATATATACAAACTATTGAATAATAGGAAAATGCGTATTATATCACAGAATGCTCTACTTGAAATAAGAATATTTCCGTAACAGGAACCCAATATGGACGAGCTGAGTAGATATCGATTCATACATAGCGTGTCCCATTGCAGATTGAATTTAGTTGTTCGACCCATGTATGGTGTAGGTTCATTTTAATTAACGTTCTTCGTGTTTCTTTAAGAACATAAAATGTAAATTAGTATTGCTTTAAACTTATCTATTTTATTCTTAATTAGATCGATCAAGTTACACAAGAACTTGTTTTAATTTTTGACACTTCTATTTAGACATTGTTTGAAGTCTTTCGTATTATCTATCTCTTTTCTCTGATACCTATTGGGGCTGGCCTTGTGAAGGAACAGAACGACTTTTTACAGTCATAATCATTGTCTTTCATCTGAAATGAAATGTTTGTTTAATGAAGCTTATGAGATAAAATCAGAATCCTTCTATTGATAATAACTAACTGAGGAATTGGTAATTCTTTTATAATCTTTAGAAAGCGCTTTGTTTTTTGTTTGTTCTTAACCAATTGACTTGTTAACATTTCGTTATTTGACCAAGAATGTATTTCTTTTATTGTATTGTTTTCTAAACTCAGTTCCATCAAAGAGATCTTTTTTTGCAAGATGAAAAAAACTCACATTATTGTTTGGACAATATATATGGAAGCGATACCATCACAAAAGTCGCGATTCATTGCTTTATAACAAAGTGGGCCATTTCTCTATTGACATGACGTCATATAACAAACGATTAGTTCTGATAGCGGGTGACACAGGTGCCGGGCTTTCATTGCGCTCGTGGACGCCCAAACAATACATGAATAGAGTACTGTTAACACTAAGAGATTTATCTATGTAATCTATACCACCCAATGAAACCCGAGTGGTATAATCCAGTCACTCAATTGAATAAAAATATCGACCTGTCGTCCTGGTGAATACTAAGTAGCCACCAGATGGCGCATTTATTTTGAAAGTTTTATAAAGTCGACTTTTTTACCTTTTGAAATGTATCTCCTATACAAATTTGAAACTAAAATACATCAATAATAGAAGAAAATGTAATATAATAGGTCTAGTAAGCACATTCGGATGTCCTTGGTTCTCATTGGTGTATGCCGGTGGTTTCCTAATTCTATTGTCAGAAACTGGATACCAACAATTTAGATTTAATTGCTTCACTTGTACTTTAGTCATTTATTTTGCCTAATTGACAGTTAACTATTATGTCAAAAACCTGTTTTTATACGTATATCATGACCAACATCGATCAGAACTATTGATCGTTCGATTCATGTTGAAAACTAAACCAGTAATAATTCTAAACCTGACAAGAAACAAAGAAATAATAAATACTTAATACCCTTGATTCAAGACTTACATTAACAAAACTCTTTAAAGTGGTGACTAGAATAAGTTCGCCATTTTCTTTTTTTTTAACTGTAATACAAGACAAAACCGTTGATATTTGATAAAGAAAGAAGTGCGATTAAAACTATTTTTTTTGGAAATTGTATTTTTTGCCATTCTCCAAAATATAATATTCTTATAATGATAAGATCTATATTCTTATTTAAACATAATTTAAATATATCTCAGAGCCCAATCTTTAGTTTACTGTGTGATAATTTGCGGATCGTTGTATTGTCTTTTTGTCCTTTTTGGTTGGCAGTTATACTGCCTGTCCTTCGATTTACGGCACTTGATTATCTCTTTGACATCTTTAAACCTTTCGCAAAGTAACTTATTTTTATGGGGAAACAGTTACTGAGATTGGAGAACTGTTACAGCAATACATCCGTGGTCCCGTAATGTCATGTTCACAAATATCTATCTAGTTAACATTATGGTCGAAGCATGCCTTCTGTACACAGTAGCTAACGACCCAAACAGTTCGAAACCAAATTATAATACAGCAGACGACAAAATAAAACCATGAAATGTCCTATTATAGAGCTATCGTCTATAAGAGAGAATTACCTTAACTTTACAATATATGCTTTTTTGCCTCCTCCATTTTAAAGGATGTCAGTTGCTGCAACATTATTAATTTACTTTAAATCAGCACGGACAACACTGTTATTGATACTCTAATGGACTAACAGTCCACCCAGCGGTAGTAATAGCGATGGACGTATAGTCCACCCATCGTGATGTCAATCCAGTGGTACTAATATATATCGAAACTCTTCGGGGTCGTCGGGTCGTGATCGTTTGGTAGTTGGATTTACAACTTCCTATGCAATCAGTGCCTATCACCACTAACGTTGTGAGTTCGAATCCCGCTCATGGTGAGGTGTACTCGATACAACATTATGTGAAAAAGTTTGCCAGTTATTTGCGACAGGTTGGTGGTTTTCTTCGGTTACTCCGGTTTCCTCCATCAATAAAACTGACGACCACGGTATAGCTGAAATGTTGTTGAAAGTGGCGTTAAACACCACAAACCAACCAATCGAAACTCTTCCAGTTATGCTTAAGGTGTATACCCCTCATTTATATTGTACTGGAAAATATGTGTTCCTGTAACATTCTACTTTACATAATTATGATCATTTAGTTATACCCATGATTTATCTAATACATATCTATATTTTGGTGGGCTCCATGTTGCTCGTCTTTTTTTTTTTATAGATTTCGGTATTGTGTGTTTTGTTCTGTTTTGTTTATCTGCATTCTTTCTGTGGGTCTTCTTCTTCTTTTTCTTTTTCTTTTTCTTCTTCTTCTTCTTCTTCTTCTTCTCAGAGTTAAAATCCAAAATAACTTTATACATATAAAATCCAAATGTACAGTTAAAACTATATACATCGAGTAGTGGCGTTTATGCTGTTTGTTGCAAGGTCATCTCTAAAAGTAGGTTGGCCTTAAACTCCTCCAGTTTTGTGGCGTTTGTTACCGCAATCGGAAGCCGGTTCCATTCTTGTATGGTATGTTGGAAGAAGGATTGTTTGTATGCTGCTATAATGGTGTGACGTTGTATCAGTATGTTGGCACCTCTGGCTCTGGAGTCACTCGTCTGGACCATATATGATGATTCTGGAATACAGAATAAGCCATGCATTACCTTATACATCATTATGATGAATCCAATGTTTCTGAATAGCCCATTCGTGATTGCTCTATCGGTTTTCTTTAATGTTAATTTGGATAGTTGTTTATTTTTTGTTTTTCCTGGTTTGCTGTTGTCTATTCGGATTACTTTGCCAGATATTAGTGCGAATGAGCCATATAAGTGCGCCTTTTTCATCCGAATATGTCCGTTGTGTCGTGCGTGTGTAACCATTTCGCATTTTCACCTAATTCTCGGAAATCTCTAGGCAAATTTCAATAGCACTTTTTTCTTAAATGTTCTTAACTAGGTACAGACATGTGTTGCAACTTGCAACGATCGCTCATCCAATATGGCCGACAGATACTCTTATTGACAGGCACATATTTTCACTTTCTGTCCTGTACGAATGGTCAGAATGTAATGAAATACAAAATGTATAATGTAAATGTTCCTTGTATTGTGACGTGCATCGTTGGTGTAACGATAATCATGCCCATCTCGAGTTGCAGTAGATTGTGGGTTTGAGCTCCCCCGGTCGGGTCAAAACAAATACTGTAAAATTGGTCTTTGTTACTTCTCCGCTACGCACAGGGTATTGATGAGTAAGAGCAAAGATTGATTGGCTCAAAATCAGGGTAATGTTTTCGAGTGGGGCGACATTCATTGAGATTGCACTATGGAAATCTAAATTGGGATGTTGGTATAGTACAAAACGGACATCATCATCATCTCATCGAATGCAACTTGTTCTCGCTATGATATATTTAGAAATTCCTCACTTGGTGTTAAACAACAATCATTCACTCACTCATTACGGATCTTATTTTCTCGGAAGTTTCTACTTTAATTTGATTACCTGTTCAGTTGGATGATGGTCTATAAGTAGCCTTTTTCTGTTTACTGTAAAATTGTGTCCTGTATTCACTGCTTAAATGTTGGTTTGAACGGATGGTATTGTGATTACAATAAAACGAACAATGTCGTAGTTCTGATTGTAAGATGAATAAAGGAAACTATTTCAAAGTATTTTTTCGTGATTATTGACAAAAGTAACTCAACGGGGTGACATTAATGGAACAGTAACTGTTTATCTTTCTAGAGCTCCTGAGTTCACCGCCGGTTTTTAGTTGTGCTCGTGTTTCTCATCGTCGGTAACCCACGTTTGATTCCGATACGTTCCTCTCTCTCCATCACCCGTGAGTCAAATCGCTTGTAAACATTCGTACTCATGAATAATGCACAAGTCTTCGCATTACAAACTTCTAATGCGATTCAACCAATCAAATCGTTCCTTTCATAATGAGTTTGGTTAAAAGTTAAAAATGTCGGACCTGTTGCAAAAATTTGGAGTGAAAGAATTGAGGGACTTTCTATACTGCGCTACACTTCATCCATATATTTTCATGGGCGCATCCATTACTGACAGAACGATTTTTTAACTCCGATACCAAAGAGTTTCACTTTCATAAATGTGATTTTGATTGGTTAATTCGAAACTTTGAATATTCATGAGTACGAATGTTTACAAGCGATTTGACCCACGGGTGATGGAGAGAGAGGAACGTATCGGAATCAACCGTAGGTTACCGACGATGGTGTTTCTGAATCTTTAGTTTTCTGTGTAGTGTTTTGTTGATCATTGTTTGTCCTTTTGTCCTTTATTTTTCTCAATGTATTATGCGTCCTTTTCGAATTACGACTTCTGATTACCCTTTTGCTATAGTCAAACTCTTCTTACATAATTATATTTGTGACCCGAATCAACTTCCAATACCAAGGAGAGTGAAGCTTTCAATATCCACGTCTGTGATCAAAACACAAGGGAATGAAAGAAAGGGTTATATATATTACTGATATGAAGACGGAATTAATAGTAATTTTAACCAGGCATATGCAAAATATTTTAATCAACAAAAGTTATTTTATCAGCTTTATAAATAATGATGCACCTGCATGATAACATTAATCTGCATGTTCATAGAAAGTTGCAGTTATATTTATGTGTAATCTATTCCATGCAAAACCAGGTATGAACTTAATTATAACACTGAAATATTTTTCACAGAGTTGTGACCGTCTAGATCATATTGCAGTTGTGATATTTTAATTTAGACCATTCGTTTAATTGGAAATTAATCGAACTAGCCTGAAAATATTACCTGATCGAGCGAACCTCGATATGCAACCATTAATTAAGGGGATATATATTTCACAACGTTATTTATTTATGATAGTTAAGACACCAGCTGGCTGATTTATCTCGTACATATATACCCAATTAATCTTCAACGATAAAAGTTAATTGAGCAAGAGAGAGAGGGGGTATTTTATGTTAGCAACCTACACTACAAGATATCTTTGTTTATTCCTCGTCACCTGTCTATAAAGAAGTGACCTGACATGATTTGTCATAAATTCTTTAAAGATGTTGTAACAGACGTCCATTACAAAAAATGATAAACATGACACAATAATGTACTCATTATAAAGGAGTAATTGTTATTTTGTGGTGTGACAAGAAATGATATTACATTACTTTTGGCTCATTTTTATTAAGCAGAGTGCGCATGTATTTCATAGCATTTACTCAGAAAAAGTATGAAGATACCAAAGGAGAAAATCTTATTATTGTCCTATTATTGTCCTATTATGTGTCTTTACGTTCTGAGTTCCATGGTGTGATGTTCGTTACTATTTCTATAGAAAAATGATGTTCGGTTCGTCTTTGTATGAGGGCTCATGTCTTATTTACGTTATTTGTGTTTGTTCGGTTCGTCTTTGTATGAGGGCTCATGTCTTATTTACGTTATTTGTGTTTGTTCGGTTCGTCTTTGTATGATGGTTCATGTCTTATTTACGTTATTTGTGTTTGTTCGGTTCGTCTTTGTATGATGGTTCATGTCTTATTTACGTTATTTGTGTTTGTTCGGTTCATCTTTGTATGATGGTTCATGTCTTATTTACGTTATTTGTGTTTGTTTGCGTGTAGTTATGTCCAACACATATTGTGTTGTGTTTCTGTTTTGTTTGTCTTCGTCTTGTGTTTTCAGTTTCTCTGGATTGTCCATTTTTTATTTCCCCTTCGTTATTCTCTAACGTTATTTCCAAGAAGGACAGGCAATACATTCGTCAACAGAAAACGGGCAAAAAGACACACAAAAGTAGAAAAATATTAAATAGAAAACTAAACATTGAGCAACACGAACCCCATTAAAAACCAGGGTTAACTCGGTGATCTTGAAATGTAAGCATTTCCTGTTCCGCTAGTGTCATCTGTCGCGCTAAAAATCTGATAAAGTCACAAATGAAAAAAAAAACGGTATTGTGATTACCACAGAAGGAACATATCTATGATTATTTATGACACAGATATTCTGTAACCATTAACAAATTTCTATACTTTTCCCGTAGTAAAAATGGCGTAAATAAAGGCGGAGTTGAGAACAATAACTAATCTTTATTAAAATGATATTTTTTAGAGCTGAACTAGGTCGCAAATGCGTGATAAAAAAAATTTTAGACACCTATTTCTTATCGCACTTTATTTGGGTAATTCAAAAATAACATTAAAAAACATAAAATGAGGCATTCAGAGAATACTGTTTATTTTTCTTAACCTCCTGGGAGTTATGTACCACTCTGCAGTACCCTGTTCGTTACCTGTCGTACCCATTACAAAGTAAATTATAGCGTCTACGGGATTACAATTGACAACAATTGTCTGAACTATTTATTAAATAAATGATAGTCACCATTAAAAAAAACAGTTTGTCACGATCATTCACCTTCTACCTTTAATCAGTCAATGTCATTATTTATTTTAAATAATTGGAGGTATTTTCTCACCTGTAGTGTCAATCAAATGACTGTAAAACACAGAAAAAGTAATTGAAGTAGGGGTGAACTCAACAAATAAAAATCAGGCTTTTTTAACTCCTGTTAAAGGTTATATGAAACCATTTTTCGGCTATATTAAATCTCTATAAATCAAATTTGCTATGTATGGATTATGTTAGGCAAAACTGGCTTTTCAAACATATCTTTCGAGATTGAGCGTACGTGATCACAGTTTATTCCAGAAGCGCGTCTTGCGCACTAATAAAAATGTAGATATCAAATATAGAGCACACGGCGCGTTCCTGGAATAACTTTCATCAGGTACGCTCAGAGCCAAAATTATTGAAAGGCAAATCATTTTAAAATCTTTGGGAGAAAGAAAAACAAAATTTGATATCTACAAACTCTTTTTTTTTTATCATGAAAGACACATACAACTCAGAACATATATATTATTTTACAATGAATATTTCATTGCTGTCTTTCGTGGGGTATACATCAATGCCACTGTTATCTTAGATGAGTTCCATTACTGAGAAAGATTGTCACGTCTTCCCTAGTCTTAGTGGACGATCATTTCATTCATAATTGTGGGTAATAGTGTTTAACGCCAATTTCAACAATATGCGTTAAGCACTACAACAAACTGGACATTAGCTAATATTGCATTATAATATCAAAAAAAGGGGAAAACTTAATGCTCAATATTTAGTTTTCTGTGTAGTATTTTGAATTTCATTGTTTGTCTTTCTTTCTTTTTTGTTCGGTCATTGTATATTGTCTCCGTCCTTTTTGTTTGGTCATTGTATTGTCTCCGTCCTTTTTGTTTGGTCATTGTATTCTCTCCGTCCTTTTTGTTTGGTCATTGTATTGTCTCCGTCCTTTTTGTTTGGTCATTGTATTGTCTTCGTCCTTTTTGTTCGGTCATTGTATTGTCTCCGTCCTTTTTGTTTGGTCATTGTATTGTCTCCGTCCTTTTTGTTTGGTCATTGTATTGTCTCCGTCTTTTTTGTTTGGTCATTGTATTGTCTCCGTCCTTTTTGTTTGGTCATTGTATTGTTTCCGTCCTTTTTGTTTGGTCATTGTATTGTCTCCGTCCTTTTTGTTTGGTAATTGTATTGTCTCCGTCTTTTTTGTTTGGTCATTGTATTGTCTCCGTCCTTTTTGTTTGGTCATTGTATTGTTTCCGTCCTTTTTGTTCGATCATTGTATTGTCTCCGTCCTTTTTGTTCGGTCATTGTATTGTCTCCGTCCTTTTTGTTTGGTCATTGTATTGTCTACCCTTCTTCGATTGACAGCTTCTGATTACTCCTTTAAAATCTTCGATTTATGAGGGGTTTGTGTTTCTCAATCTTCAGCTTTCTATGAAATATGTTTAGATCATTAATTGTCCTTTGGTCTTTTTACCTTTGACAATTGCATCGTCTGTCTTCTTCGATTGACGGCTTCAAACTATTATTGTGTTCCTTTATGTAAATGACAGACTGTCCATATACATTTAGTTTAATCTTTGGACTATGGAGATAAAACGCCTCTCATTTCCATATTTCGCCTTTCAAATCTGTTTCCTAAACCATTTAACATACTAGTAGTCTGCTTAAGTAACATTTTTATGCTTTTTCTAAAGTTCAAGTCAGTACATCAACCAATTATAGCTATAAAATAAATGGTACAAGTCTACATCATCAGTAATCCATTTATCAAAAAAGTGTTTGGTAAATGCTACCTAATATTTTAAATCTTTAAGAGACCAGACACTATTTATCAAGGGTTTCCTAATGACGTAAAAAGAAATGTTAAGAAGATAGTGCCGCACCTCCTTGGATGGAAACGTGTGCTTCATGACAAAAATAAAAGTGCATGAATGACTCGTAAGAACATTTAGTCTGTTTGCTCCTTGTATGCATTATATGTACTATTTGTAAACACAAATTACAAAATGTTACATATTTGCTCTCAAAAGCGGCTACAATATACATGTACGATTCATACTAGTGGTCCCTTTGGGAGATATCATTTTTTTAGAAATCTATATTACTATGTTAGTTAGCTTCAATACTATGTTACATATTTATATACTGCCATTGTTTATTTCAGGATCTAGTGCAAACATCTTGAACAGAACTATTACTTGGTTTCATCTGCAGAATAAAACAAGTTTAAAATGAATTGGATTGAGAGCGGATGCATAGCAGTGTCAAATACAAGCAATACGAAGAAACACAATGTTGAAACGTTCAATATAGTAGACATGGTACACAATGACATGCAAAACCAAGATTTGACAACAACAGTTCTAACATAAATTATGTTTAACTTAGTTACACAATGACACGCAAAACCAAGATTTGACAACAACATTTCTAATATAAATTATGTTTAACCTAGTTACACAATGACATGCAAAACCAAGATTTGACAACAACATTTCTAATATAAATTCTGTTTAACTTAGTTACACAATGACACGCAAAACCAAGATTTGACAACAACATTTCTAATATAAATCCTGCTTAACCTAGTTACACAATGACATGCAAAACCAAGATTTGACAACAACAGTTCCAACATAAATTCTGTTTAACTTAGTTACACAATGACATGCAAAACCAAGATTTGACAACAACAGTTCCAATATAAATTCTGTTTAACTTAGTTACACAATGACATGCAAAACCAAGATTTGACAACAACAGTTCTAAAATAAATTCTGTTTAACTTAGTTACACAATGACATGCAAAACCAAGATTTGACAACAACAGTTCTAACATAAATTCTGTTTTACTTAGTTACACAATGACAGGCAAATCAAAGATTTGACAACAACAGTTCCAATATAAATTCGGATTAACCTAGATTAACCCTGCCACTTTATATTGAAATAACTGTACCAAACCAGGAAAGTATTTAGACATGTGTATACGTGCTAGGGGTATGAATTGTGCCATTTAGAAATGTGCATACGTGCTAGGAGATGAATTGTGCCATTTAGACAAGTGTATACGTGCTAGGAGATGAATTGTGCCATTTAGACATGTGCATACGTGCTAGGAGATGAATTGTGCCATTTAGACATGTGTATACGTGCTAGGAGATGAATTGTGCCATTTAGACATGTGTATACGTGCTAGGAGATGAATTGTACCATTTAGACAAGTGTATGCGTGCTAGGAGATGAATTGTGCCATTTAGACATGTGTATACGTGCTAGGAGATGAATTGTGCCATTTAGACAAGTGTATACGTGCTAGGAGATGAATTGTGTCATTTAGACAAGTGTATACGTGCTAGGAGATGAATTGTGCCATTTAGACATGTGTATACATGCTAGGAGATGAATTGTGCCATTTAGGCATGTGTATACGTGCTAGGAGATGAATTGTGCCATTTAGACAAGTGTATACGTGCTAGGAGATGAATTGTGCCATTTAGACATGTGTATACGTGCTAGGAGATGAATTGTGCCATTTAGACAAGTGTATACGTGCTAGGAGATGAATTGTGTCATTTAGACAAGTGTATACGTGCTAGGAGATGAATTGTGCCATTTAGACAAGTGTATACGTGCTAGGAGATGAATTGTGCCATTTAGACATGTGTATACGTGCTAGGAGATGAATTGTGCCATTTAGACATGTGTATACGTGCTAGGAGATGAATTGTGCCATTTAGACAAGTGTATACGTGGTAGGAGATGAATTGTGCCATTTAGACATGTGTATACGTGCTAGGAGATGAATTGTGCGATTTAGACAAGTGTATACGTGCTAGGAGATGAATTGTGCCATTTAGACATGTGTATACGTGCTAGGAGATGAATTGTGCCATTTAGACAAGTGTATACGTGCTAGGAGATGAATTGTACCATTTAGACAAGTGTATACGTGCTAGGAGATGAATTGTGCCATTTAGACAAGTGTATACGTGCTAGGAGATGAATTGTGCCTCTATTTCTACGATTTTCTCTTAGATTTGAGAACTGTGTTCTTCATCTTACTTAGAAAATCTCTTGAAAGTGTAGCACTTAATCCTCTACTGGTATATATCTTAAATAGTATGTGTTCACTTACATCATGCCCCTTCTTCATTTTTACTGCAAGTTGCTGCGATATTGCTCGACTGACAAATATTAATGTAGACAGTAGGAAAATAATGTATATGCGTTACTCCCTAAATTATTATTTATAAATCAACCATGCACTGTAATATGATAATAGGTGTTACATAACTTGGGACGAAGTCCAATAATATTTTTAAACAATAATATGAGACAGGTACTACCTGTAGTGCCAGCGAAGCGAAATCCACATTATCTAGTATTTAAATCATGTAAATCTTTGGGATGATTGAAATAGAAATTTTACTTACTTTTGTGTACTTTTTGGAGTGTACTGTAGTACAATGTAAGGATGCTCTTTCCATCTATTGAAACTGACACGGCTATGAAAGCTCGCGAATCTGAAAATTATCTGCCAATTTCACGCTCATTCAGTGCATCAAAATAGTGTCGAGATTTGTTGGGCCGATATATATCGGGGACGACTTATTTTTAGGGCCGACATATATTGGGGACAACTTTTAACATTCATAACCGGAAGTAGTTCCAGATTACTGCGCATCCGAATTTCTGCAGAAACCCCCTGTATTGGCTTCCGGTGCATGGAATTTTGTCCATTAGTGATATGGATCTGGAATAAAAATATTGCTATTTCTTTCATAGTTGGGACTTCGTCCCATATTATATATTTAAAAATTACCCAAAAAAATAATGAAAAAAGATGAGTATAAGACTGCATTTATGAGCGACGATGCAGTTTTCCTCCATTACAGATGTAACGAAATTAAGTCGATCAAATTCGTGATTGTTTTTGCTCTGTCTGTCTTCGTTCTTTGTTTTGTGCCCCATGTTGTCTATGTCTATGCCTGATTGTCCCGTTCGATTTTATCTAACGTTTATTCGTGTTTATTAATTTGAATAATATTGCGTTTTCGACCTGTAGCCATTTATTTGATTCAAAGGCACAAGAAATGGCTTTAAAGGTATCGAATTAACATGTCAATGTGGGGGTCTTTTTAAGCAATGAGAGGATGCTTACTAAGTAATATTCATCTACTCCAATAAATACATTTAGAAATACATTTGAATATATAGTTCAAATTATCCTTTAATCTCAAGTGGTCTGATATTCAAATTATGCATATACTTAAAAATTACCAGACACAATAATTGCTGGTTTCGGTCACTTCCTACAAAACCACGTATTTATTTTGACATAAAAGAGAATTTGCAACTTTAACAATTTGAATTTTAACCATATATTGAATTTGTAAGTGAAAAGAAGGGTATAATTATGTACGAACGTTCTACTGTATTCACTGGATGTCACAGCCTCAGTCTGCCTATTTAATTTGAGATCTATGTCATAAATATGTTTTATGAGTAAAGCCCTCCTTCAATGTACGACTTGGTGAGAAATGTATGCATTAGATACAAGTGATTATGAGTGTACTTGAAGAAGATTATTCCAAAAACGCGTCGTGCGCACTAAATTAGATGTCTATGTATTGTATTGTCTTACCCAGGACTGAAATTTAACCTTGAAAATCATTGTACTAAGACAAAAAGTATTTTGGGGTTTGTAGACGAGTGTGTGTTGGTATACTTCTTGAAGACCTTTTGTCAAGGGGAACGTCTGCCTCGCAGTAGAGTATCAGTATGAATAGCCGTATGGCCCTACGAATATTAAATAAATAATTATAATATCCAGAGAGGATTCCATTTCTAGTTGACACAGGAAACAACTGTAAAAATGCTGATTTAATATTTAATATTTAGGACAATTACAAAATACAAAAAGGAAATTAGAAATATCTGGCAATGTACGAAATAAAAGTGAAAAGAGATTAATCACATAAAAATGTGTCTTCACGTCGTTAAAATGGTCGTTTTTGTTATATATAAAACGTCTGTGACATGTCTGTTGTCGCCAGTAGTTTCTTATTATTGCTGTCCTTTGAAATTTGAAGCTGTCTTGATATGTGTTTAATTGGTTTATGTTATTTGATTATTGCTTTCAATAGAGGAAGGGGCCCGGGTGGCTCAATGAGTTAGGTCACTGGATCTAACAACTCATACAAGCCTATCACCAATACGGCGTGGGTTCGCGCCCGGCTTTGTAAATTACAAAAAAGGGTGCACTCGACTCGCAACCGCAAGTGATAAAGTTTACCAGTTGCTTGCCCATGGTCGGTGGTTCTCTCCGGGTACTCCGGCTTCCTCCACCACTAAAACTGGTCGCCATGATATAGCTGAAATATTATTGAAAGTGGCGTTAAACACCAAAAATCAATCAATCAAATCAATCAATAGAGGAAACATATTTTTTATTATTGCAACACCTTATATATAGCATTATCGTAATGAAGCGTATTACACGTACTTCTATAGGAGCCTATGTGGCCGAGTTCTTAAGGTAAATGACTTCTGACCACAAGTCTAACAGCACTGACGTTTGTTCGAGTTCTGTTTCTGACCTCATGTATCATGTTTTTCAGACACCTACCAAATGATAGGGTGTTCCAACAGTGAATTCGTTATATTTGTCAGATTTTACCAATGGGTACGCATAGCACGAAAAGGGTACATCGTAGTTAATACTGGTTAACTTGGCATTGCCCAGAACCCTCTGAAAACATTATATCATGCATGTACTTGCGTGTGACATATTACTTAAAAAATAGTAGACATAGTGGCCAAATTCAATCATGAAATTTTCAAATATCATCGTACAAAACATATTCTAACTGTGAAAATGAAACAATCATTCTTAGGACTGCTTTGAATATTTGATAATCCCATTATGAAAGAATTTATTTTTATATACATGTATATCTTCGATTTGTACACTATAATTAATGAAAATTTCAAAGGATTATGATGAAATAATCTATTAATTTTATTCATAAATTACTTGAAGTTTCAAAACTACGTTGTATACAATTTATACAAGCTTTATAATATATTTGCAGCACATAAAACATAAATAATCATGTTAGTCTTATCCTTATCGCAAATTGATTTACTGTAGCTATTTCATTTTTAAAAACAATGATGAACACACATGATAAATATTTGGTTCTCTTCAAAGCTTTCTCCACTTCACATGCTTGAAAGCTATAAATGAGATGATATTGGTTTAACTTTGATGGCCGTAGTTTGTATGGCTGTGAATGTCTAGTTTGATTAAATCCTATTCTTGTCACTAATCGACAACTTAACAAGATCAGATGAGGCAGTAGACGTTTAGATGTCACAAACCAACATCTTGACACACACCAGATCGAGCTCGAACAACAAACAAAATCTATTCATCTTAAAGACTTGGGAATTGCTATCTTTTTGCATTGTATATAATTACTATGGTACCTCCCACTATTAGCTTGGGCGTGTAGCAAACTGGTCGATGAAATACATGATATTGTGGAATGCGTAATTTTCTAATGACATAATGATGCTTTTTTACTAAGGTAAACAGTTATTATTTTAAATTTTAAGATTTCCTTTTTGTTGGTTTTTTTTTTGTCATGTAGCAATGTAGCAAAGTGTTTATAAAGAAAGAAAATACCAGGTCAAACAAAACTGAACGAAATAGTTCCTCACAACTTCCAAACGGTTCCAGTATTTACATTATTGTTTAGCTTCTTATTTTCAATTCGCCATAAAAGAAAAACAAACAAACGCAAAATTACGAGGTACTTATAGGAGTCCATACTCTAGCATTTGTTCAACACTCAGCAGAAATGTTCTGTTTAAACTGGGTTTTATCGGTGTTAAAAGAAGAGTTTGAAGATACCAAAGGGGCAATCAGAATCCGTATATCGAAGAAGGACAGACAACACAATGGCCAAAAGGAAAATGTAAAACACATTCACCATTTACAATACAAGTTGTCTAATGGATTTTTAAATATTACAGAATGTTCCATATACCAAACCACAACTAAATATTCCAAATAATAATAGTCTTATATTATGCTCACGTTTTTATTTTCCCTATTTGTCTTTGTTAGCGTAGACTGTCAATATTTTAGTATATGGACCTGGACAGATCAATATAGTGTTTTCTTCCGGATTTTGTCCGAACTCGTTTTTTGTCTTAGAAATACAATAACAAAAACATGTCGTCTGACAGATTTGCATGTATTGAGTATAATATAACAAACAGTTAATGGCACTTTGGGCCAAATGACAGTTTATGGACCGGTCTGTCACCCACAAAATAGTATATGAACCTCAACTTCGCTTCGGTCCATATACTATTTTGTGGGTGATATCCCGGTCTATAAACTGCCATATGACCCTTAGTGCCATGAACTACATGTATTTGATAAATATAAAGCAATTGAGTTCTCGCAGATATCCTGCATCTCTTGGGGTATCTAAACTAATCCTTTCGCGACCTCTCACGTTGACCTTATGTTTGTGTATTTATATAGTGTTTTTTTAATAGAAAGTGAATGTGATATGTTCGGTTTCGTTGGTTCCAGGTGAAGACTTGTATTGGTTTTAGACACAATCACTGTTTGATAGTACTTATAATGTATAATGTCAGTCAAAACAGAAATCTTTCAAAATAATTAGAATTGATATATGAGAAGCTTAATAATCTATTTATATACAGATTACAAATATAAAATTATAAAGCTTATTTTATTCTATTCACAATAAATCTTTTCCATACTATCTTTGTGATCTGATGCCCCTTCCTGTTGGTATAATTTAAGAAATAGTAATAATTATGTTATACCTAATTGTCGAGTAGAAATTACAAAAAATTCCTTCTTCCCCTCTACTACCCGGGATTGGAACAATCTAAATCCGGAAATATTAACATATTTAAAAGAAAAATTAAAATATCACTCAAGAAAGTGCCTTTTTATTTCGGTTGGGGTGATAGAAAATTAAATATTATTCATAGTAGACTTAGAAATATGTGCAGTTCGCTATATATATAAATGCAGATTTGCACCTTGTCAATTTAAAGCCAATTCCTGCATGCATCTGTGGTCATGGCTTTAAAGATTGTATACAGTTTTTCTTTGAATGTCCTTTTTATAATGAAAATAGGGCAGTTTTGTTTAATAGATTAGAGAATTATATACGTAATTACAATTGAATTGATATTAGCTGGTGATGAAAATTTGACTCCTAATCAAAACATTGACATCTTCTCTGCTGTTTATTCTGTTATTAGAAGCCCCCAGCGTTTTAACTAATATACTAGCTTACTCACTCCAGTCAATGTTGTTTTAACTAATATACTAGCTTACTCACTCCAGTCAATGTTGTTTTAACTAATATACTAGCTTACTCACTCCAGTCAATGTTGTTTTAACTAATATACTAGCTTACTCACTCCAGTCAATGTTGTTTTAACTAATATACTAGCTTACTCACTCCAGTCAATGTTGTTTTAACTAATATACTAGCTTACTCACTCCAGTCAATGTTGTTTTTTGTTCGTTTTTGTTTGTTTGAAACCCTTCTTCTTATTCTTCTTCTTTATTCCACTGCATTGAACATTTTATTTCACCTTATTCTTCTTTATTCTTACTTTATTATTATCGTCTAAATATATCATGTTGTAAAATTTATTAGTATAATTATTGCCATTATGTGTAATCATTTTTTGTTTATATTTTTGTAAATGGGAAAAGGACTTCACTAATGCTGTTATAACTTGTGTCCAATCCCATTTGCAACTTTTATGCAAATAAAATATGTTTAAACTAAACAGTATAACAAGGGGGTCATTGTGTACAACGCAGCTTTCAAGAAGATGTCAGTTATGTCATGACGGTCAGTTGGATATGTATATCTTATTGCCACAAGTAGAAGATAATATACGTAATGGACAGTGTCGATATATTTTACCTGGTTAGCCTGTGCTCGACTACAACTCCTAGCAACGTGTTGTTCAATAGGAACTGCTGCGTATAGTCATTCTTAGATGCAACTAGCTTTACGGTTTTGCAAACAAGAGACTGTTATCAACGTATTTTAATAATTCCGCACAGTCATCGGACACATTTTAGGATTGGACATAAACCACATCGTTAAAATCTATGTCCTATTTACACAGTCCAGTATTCCTTCGGGTGGAATTCATCAAGAAAAGGATGAATTATTACTATTGTTTTATCCAACAACAAAAAGTAATAGACTTACATATATATGTGGCACTCCCTTTTACAATAATGTCGGGTACATATTTAAGCATATCATTAACAGGCATATGTTTATAAATGTGTGTATATATTTAGAAATGCGTGGTTGATATTACACGATGGGTGTCACTAGCGAAGCAGGACTGCCTACCCTTCCGGAGCACCTGAGTTCACCCCTGATTTTTAGTGGTGTTCATGTTAATTAATCTTTAGTTTTCTGTGTAGTGTTTTGTAGATCGTTGTTTGTTCTTTTGTCCTTTTTGTTTTGCCATTTTGTCTTCCGCCCTTCGATTTACGGATTTAGCTCACCTCTTTTGTATCTTCATTAATGTAAACTATGTCATGCTTATTTACTCCTATGATAGGATCATAATTCATGAATTATACGCGACTGTTTCGTATTTCCAGGTACCCATAAAGATTCACAACAAAACAACTGGAAACAAAGACAGAGAAGGAACTTTAACATCGGACAGCACTGGAAGAAAAACGAAAATTAACATCCCTGTTTCATAATAACAAAACTTTCCACAGCCACCTGCATATGGAGTATATATCTCACAGTTGATACGATATCCCAGGGATTGTGGTTCATATCATGATGTCCTTGAAGAAGGTTACTGCTAACAAGGAAGCTACTGAACCAAGGGTTTCTAGTGCTAAATTGAAGTCATCAATACGAACGTTTTACGGTCATTCCCATGCATGAATTGGTTAACCGTTGTGGAATATCTGTGTCACACATGATCACGGAAATGTTTGGTTTGTCGTAATCTCAATCCCGTCCTTTCCTCATTATTGACTTATCACCGCATTTTTTCAAGAGCCACGTGAGGGGACCACCTACAGGAGCAGGAATCGCTCACCATACCCCTAACCCACCGTCTTTAGTGGGTTCATGTTACTGTGAAGTATTTTGTCGATTATTGCTTGCCTTTTTCCCTTTTTCATTAGGCCATTGCATTGTCTGTCTATCTTTGAATTGCAGCTTCTGATAATCACTTTATATCTATAAGTTTTTCTTAGATTAATTTCCGAGGAAAATAATCGAAATCCGTTCTTATGAAAGAATTATTCTTCTTTTTTTTATTATTGTTTCTTGTAACAAACAATAAACAATGTTTTTTTTATTACTGTTGTGTATTTTACCAACAAATAGTAATGTTCCTTGAAAGTATGAAAATACCAACGCCAATAGTCTCTTCGTGATGCGTCAATGGTAATGGGATCCACCACCATTCATTGTCTTATTTATACTATTGTAGAAAATGCAAATCTATTGTAAATTTAATGAAGCTTGAATTTTACTATTTCATTGTAATGCTCTTTAAGAATTAAAAACTCTAATAATAAAGTGTTTGGTTCCGTGAGTTATTTTGAGTTTTAGTTTAGTTTTTCTTGTAGTGTAGTTGCTATGCTTATTTTCAGCATCAATCGCGTGATTTTCATTTACAGAATAAACTACAAAATACAGTTACATTTTATTGCGAAGATCGGTTTTATTTGTAATATTTTATTTGATAACTCATCGCCATTAACGATTTAATCGTCCTTGAATACAAGCATACAATATATATGATGGCGTGCTGTCCAGTAGTTTCGCGATTGTGATTTTCAGATTCAGACATTGATATCCCTCAGATTGATTTCATCATTACAAATTATATATTATGTGTTAAGACGGCAGATTAATCAGTCTTTGATTTTAAATATTAACCATTCTCATCTTGATGTGAAATAGAATCGTCATTCCCTCCTAAAAACATTATTTATTGGGAACCGAAAGCGTTTATACGTCTATTGGGAGAATTGTTTGTTTCTAGTGTACCCCTTATGCTCAGCTTTTTATTACAGTTTTGGTATAAATCCGGACAAGTGTTTATAAATGTATGAGGAAAGTTAATCAAAATTGATCAAAGCTGGAATCATTCACGATTAATTGATGGAAACGACCGCAATGCTTACTAGACAAATTTATAAAACCAAGGAAAACCAAGCCTAAATCCTTCAATGTTGATATTCATCAAAATATCCTAGAATTTGAACTCTTAGAATAAAAGCAACCTATTAATGAACATTATGTATGTAACACTACATTGTAAGGCTTTTACCTTACTTGATCCCAAAGACTTTTACTTTATTTGACTGTCCAGTCTTTTGACTATGAACGTACCTGATGAAGTTTATTACAAAAACGCGTCGTGTGCACTAAATTAGATATCTACATTTTTTTTTATATCAAGACACATTTAAATGTGGATTTATAGCATCTCTGTGATCCTTGTAGATTAACGTTAGAGAAAACTGAAAATATGTATACACGGACAACATGTAGCGTATGAAAGGTTGAAACCCCTGACGTTATTTCCTCACTATAGTTGATTTTCCCTATCTTCAGTGGTACTAATGCAATGTATTGTGTGTTCATATTTTACTTTCATTGTTATCTAACCATGCAAGATCCCTTCAGGGTGAGAGACAATCATATTATAATAAGACTTCATATATGAGTAATATGGTGTTACCTGCATGGACATCCCTTACTACTTGAAATCCAGTCTACTCTTCCACAAAGAAACGATTAAATCTTATCGTATTCAAGCCCGGAGCTGTGTTTTTTCAAGGAGGTCAATATCTTGGCAAATTGACATGGTCTTGTGGCCGAGAGTCAAAATCGGGAAATTACTAATTATAGTTTAGTTTAACTGAGATCCCGATTTTAATATTAATAACTCAACCAAAATCTCAACTTTTGTTGTCCTTCTTGGTTGTCAAGTAGGGGGTGTCATAGGAACCAATGAGTCCCCCTGTCTACGAATGGGGTATCCATAAATTGTGTTTGAGAGGACCAGCAGAAACTCAGATAAAGCAACAACTTGAATAGCATTCATTTTGGTACGCTTATTGTCATTAGATTGGAAAGCTAAATAATTCAAAAGTCTTTGGGAGCAAGTGAATCAAAGGCCTATGAAGCAGGATAGAAATAATCCTCTATGGTTAACGGCCGACAAATAAAACATATCAACATTTGATTGGTTCATTGCTTAAGTGAGTAGATTTCAACTGTATTCATGATCATAACGAGAAATATTTAGTAAACCTGAGACGTATATATTTACCTAGGTATTATATTACTTATCCTAGTATTGTTAAAATGAATTGTTTCCTATCTTTTTGTAATGTAGATATAGTCTCTAACATTGCTTCCCGTTTATTACGATAATTTCTCAAATCAAGATAGTTAAATTTTCACAATTTAAAGTTCGAGGTTTACTTTAAATTGTGAAAAATTTAACTATTACGATAATTTCTCAAATCAAGATAGTTAAATTTTCACAATTTAAAGTTCGAGGTTTACTTTAAATTGTGAAAAATTTCACTATCTTGATTTGAGAAATTATCGTAATAAACGGGAAACAATGTTAGAGATTGTTTCTCTGATGAACCACTGAAAAATATTTGCAAGTGACCCCCCAAGGTGCCATTTCACCAAATTTGTCGCGCACCGATAGATCCTTTATAAAGATATATCCTAAGCCGGAATGTCACATTACATGTATATATACCCTGTCTGATAGCTGGATAACAGATATATAACCGATTTAACCATTGTTTTTTTTTAAATACAAAATCCAAACGTATCAAATATATTTGTGTCTTTTATTTTCATTTTTTTCGTATTTCTTTATGTCCTTTTCCGTACCTTTGACGTCATTCATCAATGACGTCAAAATATGTGCCACGTCATGTTTCATGAAGGACAATACTGTACTTTCAATAAAATATTAGTGAGAAAAAGAATCAAACACCGGTAAGAGGGCAAGACGGAAATCTCAGACAAGGATATCTGACATATTTTTTTTTAATATTTCATTAAGCAAACGACGCGATTTATTTACATTTTTTAAACGGTGCTAAGATGAGCATAGAAATTGACCAATCAGCGACTGAGAACAAAGTGATCCACACGTTGATTATCGATTTTTTCTCACACGGGTTGAGAAGTGTGAAAATTGAACAAGAATTAGAGAAAAGTTTATAAAAGGTTATCATTGTTCATAAAGAAAATTGCTGGTATGTTTTAATGTTTTTGATAATATATGATCATTTTGCCATGTAATACTGTATATATGTTATGTCCTCATGTAACACATTTATGTGTCTGAGTGTTATCAATAAAATCTTGAAAATCTTGAATCTTGAGAAAACAAGCTCACAAGCAACAGAACATGTAGGTAAAATGTTGCGTCAGCATACGCCAAAAGAAGGATGTGCTGATTGACACGAGTGAAAGGGGGAGACAATGATTATAGGATCGGCAACTTATGTCCTGCAATAGACACACAGCAATCACTCCTAAGCATGCTGTTCATTGTGAAAATCTGTGTGTTGTCTATTGTGTACAAGAAAGGTGGAATTCTCCTAAACACGTGACACTCATTTACTTCCTATTCTGTAGGTGGATTGAGCACTTGAATTGTCTCTCACAAGCACATGCATCGAGCATCACCTTAGGAAGAATTGGTCGTCATAGTTGAAACACTGTGCTATACTTCGCGAATTTGCATAGCGCCAGGTTTGAAAGCAGCTCCATCAGCCAGGTTTGAAAGCAACTCCATCAGCAGCTTTCGCAAAAATTAAAAATAGGTTGTAAATCTCGCACTCCTTTCACTAAGAAAGACTCGAAAATATCAAAGGGGTAATCAGAAGCCAAAATTCGAAAAGGGACAGACCATGCAATGGCCAAAAGAAAAAGTTTAAAAGGACAAACAACTATCTACAAAACATAGCTTAAACTAGCGCAATAAAATATGTTTAATTCAAAATTTAATTCAAATATTCGAAACATTACACAGAAAACAAAAGATCGAGCAACACTATAACCCCATTCATGTGTTCCGGAAGGATATGCAGTTCCTGTTTCACATGTGGCACACGTCTTAATATTCTTGCTACAATCGAGGTAAATAATTTCATGTTTGATAAATCTGTTGATCTCATCTATCCCATTGAAGTTGAAATAAGGGACATCACAGATACAGCTATGTCTGTTTCATACCTTGACCTACACATAGAAATTGACAATGACGGACGGCTAAGAACGAAACTGTATATAGCATATAACATTCCAGTAGCACCGACATATGGAGTATATATATCTCAGTTGATACGATATCCCTAACGAGGAAGCTACTGAACCATGAGGTCACGCGTTTAAAGTGAAGTTATCAGTTCGAATATTTTACGTTGAAGATGTCTTCCGAAAACCCAAGTTCACCACTGACACCCCCCCCCCCTCCCACACACACACCAATTGGTGTTGCTCACTCTTTATGTTCGTATGTAGTGTTTTGTGGAGTAATTTTGTTTGTCTTTTTTATTTAAGCAATTTCATTATCTCTTTTTTCGAGTTATGGCTTCTGATAACCATTTTGTAGAACTTGTAGAAGACGAAACTTTTAATTTAAAGAATGGCAAAATGTATTTCCTGGTGTGACTGCTATTTATCTATTTTTGTGGAATTTAGACAAATGATGAATATAAATAATAAATAGGGGCAATCCTGAATCGACAATCCAGAGACACAGGCAACATTAGGGACAAAATCATAACAAAGTCAAACAAAACAAAAAACACAACACACAAAATTAAAACGATGAGCAACACGGACCCCACGAAAAGGCCAGGGATGAACACAGGTGTTCGCGACGGGTAAGCAGATCTGTTTCTTATCAGACATCTCAAATGATTTTAATTTGCTTTGCACCAGTGCTTAGAAATTTGATTGCATCGAGAGGTTCTATGATTTAGACGAGAATTCAACCGTACTTTCAGAATGATTATACTTGCATTCAGCAGTTCCTAACGCTTTTATTGCTGTTGTTAAAGCAGATATTAGTTAAAGCAAACCTGCAGAGTAATGAAATAAGTTGATGTTTGTTTACAAAAACTCAAATTTCGATGTATTTATTCTTACTCGTATCAGCAGTGCTTTTCCAAAACCAATATCCTTGAATTAAGTGTGAGTTTTCCTCATGAACATCAAGCATTTGCATATAGTAGTAAGCCGACTTCTGGTGTATGTTCTATACTATATACTTTTATGGACGTTTTTGAGTGTGAAGGAATTCGTCATATCTCAACTTCTTCCTGTTTTCATGTCATTTTCTTTTTTTCAGTTGTCTAATTGAATTAATAGTCCACTCCAGTTTGTATTAACCTATTTTACGGTTGTGTTCATCACTAAAGACCTCATTGTTACTGCTAGATTGAGAACAGTAATCAAATAAACTTGTTCTATGCTTTGACATGTTCTCCAATTGTAGCATATATTGTGTTACTCTTGTTCATTAACTTTCATGTTCATACTTGTATAAGTTCATATGTGTAATGTTCTCTTGTACTATTACATTTTCACTATGAAAAAGCATGGGGTATTGATTGACATCATATTTGTTATGTTACTGGACCTTTTTTCAACAGACAGTCGGCATTCCAATGAGTACTGACTGTCCTCCTTTTGTAATTTACTTGTTCCTTATTCACGTAGACAAATTTATTACAGATGCTGCTCATGAAAAAGGAAAGCAAGCTAGCTCGAAACATTAATTTCATGTTCCATAATGTTCTAAAAAAAAGTCCATGTTTGGTGATTCTGCTGACTGCATCTATCCCATTGAACTTGAAATAAAGGATATAGCACAGATACAGCCTTGGTTAACCGTTACGAAATGTCTGTGTCACTAAAGGGTAGTCGTGGTTGTTATCGTATGATAGTTTGATTTACAACTACCTATGCAATCAGTGCCTATCGGTGGTTTTCTCCAGATACTTCGGTTTCCTCCAACAATAAAACTGACCACTACGATATAACTGAAATATTGTTGAACATTGTGTTAAACACCATAACCCTAATCCTACCCCTAACCCCTTTGTGTCACAACTAACAACGTGTATGTTCCGTTTATTGTAATCCCAGCCCCGTCTTTTCCTCATTCATGACTTATCACCAGGTTTGTAATCAGAGTCACACGACGGGTGCCATTATGTGAAGCAGGAACTGCCTACCATTCCCGAGCACCTGAGGTCACTCTGCTTTACAGTGGGGTTCGTGTTGTTCACTCTTTAGTTTTATGTGTAGTGTTTTGTATATCATTGTTGTCCTATTTTAATAGCCATTGCATTGTCTCTTCTTCTTCTTTGATTTACGGCTTCTGGTTATCCTCTTGGTCTCTTCAAACTTTTCCTTAACAGGAAACGGAAGTAAATCCTCTAACGAAGAGCTATTCTCCATTAGCATTTGGAAATTTAAAGTTGACATAGTGTTAGTTGTCGTTGACTTTAGTGCACTAAAATGTGGCTCGCAATTTATTTTATTTTTTTTAATTAATAGGGTAGTTTTTTTGGGGGGTTCCTTTTTTTTTTTTTTGGCTGTTTCCCGTGTAAGATATATACATGCAATGTATCAAAATCAACTACTCTGTTTTGCGATCTAATTGTTTTGTTTTGTGTTTTTGTTCTTGTTTTTTGCTTTGTTTAGTTTAGTTTTTTTTTTTTTAGGTTGCGTTGCACGTAGTTATATTCTATAGCGTAGAAAAAAAATGTATTTTCTATTCTTTATTTATTGTTTATACTGAAGTTTTCTGACATTATAAATTGAATGTCTATACATCTAGTTCTAGACAGGTAAGCTACATTGTATACTGGTACTTCTATTCCTTTATACAGTCATTTACTGTGTAGATTCGTGTACCGTTTTCAGCATTAACATTATTAAGACGATCATCAGTATACAATGTAGTTTACCTGTCTAGAACTAGTTGCATAGACATTCAATTTATAATAGCAGTCACTTGTTTTTATCGCGAAGCCTAATTTTAAATTGACCACGCCAAGTTTAGAATATATATACACGGGTGGTTTGCTACGTCACACGCACGGATACTTGAACATAGCCTCGAGGTAGGTTTATGCAGTTGTACAATTTAAAAAAAGGAAAACTAAACGTCTTCTCTATAACCTGAAGTTCTTATCATATACATCTTTATATACAGAAAATAACAACCAAAAACACAAACTTATGTTTGTCGACAAGCTCGCTGCTTGTATATTTTTTCTGAGCTGCCGGATTTATTCAATACAAATAAATTTTTACAATACAATATTATAAGTCTCAGTATACAAAAACTAAACTAAAAACCCCGTTGAGTTCTCACATAAGCTTATAATATACAAAATATTGTTGAATGACTAAAAAATGCACCATTCTAAGTTTGTCTCGTGGCCGACCAGGAAAAACCGTTTTTGGAAACCTGTGTCCTTTTGTCAATGCCAGGCGAAACCAAGTGTAGGACCTCACTTGATATAAGAAACCTCAAAAATGCATAACAAATTTAGAAGAAAACGACTCTCAGTCCGAAGACTGCAGCTTACAAATTTTGTAGACCAAATATGTCTAAAAATAAAAATAAACCAAATCCGATTACGTTTGTGTAGCCAATCTCTTAACATTCAGTCCTAAATTATGTAAATCTGAACCAACTTATATATGCATATATCAAAATATAATAACACGGATTATATAAACATATAATAGACCTAGAAAAATTTGATGTTCACTCAATGAAAGCAGGGCTAGAAATGACTATTCATTCACTAATCATTTAACACAATAATTTTTGGCGCCAAAAAATGCATACGCCTCCGAACTATTTCGGGAGAAGACATTAAATTCCCGTTATACTTCGTGCCACGGAAATTATTGAAAAACCAAGTAGTTCATCGAAGGGCCCACATATCAGACTTCATTGTTAGCATACATTCATTGCGTGGAAACCCGTCAGTTTTGCAAACACTTCTGTACAGTTAAAATTCCGGGCAAGGATACCGTTCACACAAAACCCATTTAACTGTACAGAAGTGTTTGCAAAACTGACGGGTTTCAACGCAATGAATGTATGCTAACAATGAAGTCTGATGTGTGGGCCCTTCGGTGAACTACTTGGTTTTGTTAGTTTTCCCTTTTTTTAATTGTACAACTGCATAAACCTACCTCGAGGCGATGTTCAAGTATCCGTGCGTGTGACGTAGCAAACCACCATTCAAAGTTAAAAAATAAAGTGTTGTTAGATTTAGAATGACCAGCGGTCTCCAACAATACTTTATTTTTTAACTTTGAATGGATGACTATTTATGAGTGAATGTTACAGTCACGCAAACAAAATTAACTTTAGCAAAATCATTTTCTTCAACATGTCAAAGCTATTATTGTTCTGGTTATTATATACGGACATTGCTTAAACATCGATTGTTTTTCATTATGTCAACCATTTGGTAATCGGCATAGCGTATAATTTCATTGGTCGAATTCTGTACATTATTACTTGAATATTTATCCATGTGAGTCAGAGAGCCATGATGACAAAAAAAAACTTTCTGTTTTCTGGCAATATTTTGGTGGGGTAATCATATAAAATGACCAATTTGAAATATTTTCCACAGTCGCTCTGCCTATAAAAAATTATTTAAAACTTGGCTTTGAAATATTATATCCCACTTGTCAAAGACATGATAAAGAAGAAGCTAAATATTTCGTGTATTCCTATAATTCTGTAACCCGATGCGATAATTTGCAGGCCTCATTAGTCCAATCCTTTTCAAATCTTTCAAATGTTCTATTTTCCGCTTTATGAATATAGATGATATCTTAACGCTACATGACATATGAATATCTTTTTAAAAAATAAAAGTGCTTGTTATGCATTAGAATTAGCCCTAATAGCAATAAAATTATTAAAAAAAAAAATAACTGATAAATATCATAAATTAGGACGGTGAAGACAACTTAATCATTTGTGTTCTTTATATAAAATCTGATTCTAGAAATCATTATTAATTGTTTTCTAACGACCGGTTTGATCTTTCATTATAAGGAAATTGTTTTTCTACTGTTTTTCATAAGATAAAAAAAATAATAAATTTATTTTTACTGAGAATATATTTTGGTTTTGTATATTATGTTTGTTTTGTATTTGTCCAGTTATATTCAAGCTTTCCTTTGTTTTTTTTTTTAATTGGAAACGATTTATAAAAAAAAAGAAAGAAAATGAATGAATGAATGCAAGGGAAATTCATCTCGTTTCTTGTACGATTTTGTGCTTAGTTTCGTATGTCCAACTGATTTACCGGATTTCATTGTCCGTTTCCATTGCTGGTCACACTGGCAAAAGTACATTTTGTAACTTTGGTCCGCCGCCNNNNCCCCCCCCCCCCCCTTCTCCTCCCATCCGGCGATTATTAAAAGATCATTCTCGTGTTCAAAAACTGAGATATATTTCTTCACATTGGAAAAATAATATACAATTTGCGTTTTCCGAAGACTGCAGACACTGCGAAATGCATTTTTTTTTTTATCTCAGTGTAATGTAAATTAATTAAGTATTTTTGTATTAAATATATTAAGTAGCATTTAACCTTCAAAGAGTTGCCGTTAAATGTTGATAATACACTATAAAGAATGCAATTGATTTTAACATTTCTTTTTTATATCAGGAACGGTAGATGTTAAGTCGGTTTATTTATAAAATAACCTCTGTATTTTTATCATGACCGCACAAGTAAACACTTCACGGTTGAAATAAAAGGACTAACCACTAAATTTTCCCATAAGCGCCGTCACAAGGTAAGGAAATTAAAACTTCCTGAAGAAAACAATATGTGCATCTTTTAGTATATGAAATATATATCATGTAAGTATCTTTTTCATTTATTCACGTTTTCATATATATTTTTAAGTTCTATTTGTAGATTTTACGGTTCGACGCATATATAATGTTAATACAAAACCATTTCTCTATTGTAATAGAACAAAAAAAATGTTCGATGAATTTAATTGTTTGCTCATTTAAATATAAAAACTTCTCAATGTCTGCTTGTTTTAAATTGAACTTCGTTGAGGTTTCACCTAACCTTAAAATATTGGTCCACTTACGAATCGTTTGATAAGAGAAACATAACACTATCTTTTACAATCGTAAAGAAAACCGTATCTAATGGTCATCATTTCAGTGTAATAATAATAATAATACATTACCTTCTAAAAATCAGATTATACAATTATTTGACAGGTACTATTATTCAAAAGCTTAAAAGTAGGTGATTTTCTTTTATTGTTTTCATTTTATGTTCTAGTACATTTTTTTTTATCCATTTACACGTTTGTTAAATGAATTGGGCCGTCTCTATTGTTTTCATTTTATTTTTTAGTACATTTTTTTTATCCAATTCCACGTTTGTTAAATGACATTGGGCCGTTTCTATGACAATAATATTAATCAGCATGTTTCGTTTATGAACCTTCTCATAATTTGATGTTCATTCTCAATAATATATATGCTTCTTAAATTTCCAATATAAAGTGAATCAGGGTCCACAGAGGGATCTGTTCCAGTTAATAAACTGCCTGGAATGACTCGGAAACCAAAGGAAATTAGAGGTGTCATATGATATGTCTTTCTAATATTACAGCATCACAAACAAATTATCATATAGCCAACCGATGTCTGGTTCCCTCTAGGAGTATCGCTGTCAATCATACCAGTCTCATTCCCATGGACTATCGGAATCTGTCCGGAGTTTGTTTCTCCATCAGTGACCGGCCATTTAATTGTCACCGACACTGTTGTTTATATCATAGCTGCCAATGATTAAACACCTCACGATCAGCCGTTCTCTTTATGGCTCAATAACTTCTGTAACACTTGTATGAAAGGAGTTATGGAAACAAAGCGGTAAACTTTGGGGGTGGGGCTTGTTAATAGATAAGAAATTCAGAACTGTAACTAAACATAAATATTTTTAAGCATAGAACATAAAAGCGTTTACCTGAGTGAAGAAACTTGTACTATCGGATTGCAGTAGGACAGACAGGATGCATTCCCAAGCAGTCATGGACCCTTATCATTACTCAGGTGAGTCCAATCACCTTTATTTTATCAGTAATTGCTACCCAACTTTGTTTACACTTTTTGACATATGTTTGTGAAATGTTAGCTTGTTTAAAAAGGTTTCTTTTAATGAGTAAAATTGTTTGCGTGTTATAGATATGAATAAAAAAAAACAGTACGGATGTCATCATAAAAATTCGATCTCGCTAATACACGTATAAAGTTTAAATTAAATACAAAAAACAACAAACAAAGGAAAATACAAAAAATATAGTTTTAACCGTCTTTGTCTTTGGCGTGTTTTAGTTGATGCAACATTAATGTAGCATGTTATGGTAATAAATGTCTGCAAGCTGAGCATTGCTACTGGTGATTAATATGTCCGTATAATGATAGCCTTCTTTCTAATTCATTTCCGATTTCTGAATTTGTATCAATGTTGTTCATTTCTTTCAAATATTTGTTATTTATAATGGAAACAATAATGAGTTGTGGATTGTGGATAAAAGGAAAATTGTTTTTGTTATGAAAATCATTTAACTATACATGTATATTGTAGTTTGAGAATAAAATATAGAATTGCAGTATTAAATATAAAATGACACATTTTTTTATCTGATAAAAAAAAATATGTTTTTTACTGCAAGATCAATGTGATTGTTACATCATTGGAACTGGAATATTTTGTTGGAAAATAAAATGAAAACGTTGTGAGTTAAAATTCTTTAGAGAAATTGTCAATTTAAACCAAACATTATTAAAAGTTTATCAATATTTAATAATTTTGAAATTATCAAACAAATATTATTTGATATATCTCTGTACCATTGTTATACATTGGCTTTATGAGAATAAAGATATAGATAAACTGTCATAAATTTTGTCGATTCGTGTGTGATGTATAACAGCATTTGAAAATAGCAATATTGAATTGTTTATATATATATATATATATATTTATATATTTTAATATTTAAATCTAATTTATTTGAAAAGTTTTTAAGTAATCTTAACTGGTCATATTTATTTTTCAATCTTGAAAAAAAAAAAATTGGAAAATTGTGTTTGAAACATACATTTTAAGAAATTTCATATGCATAACTATATAGATTGTTTATCAAGATTGTAACATTTTCGAAAATGAGTGTAAATAACAACAATTTACAAGGTTCGAAAAAAAAATACTAGGGCGTGTGAATTAAAATGACACAGGCTCTAATGTAAATAATTGGTACACTATACTGATTTTTAATATTTTAAGATTTTTCTTTAAGTAGTTTATAGTGGGAGAAAAAAAAACCCGCTTCTTTCCAAGTCGTAACTGCTAATCGTATTAAAAAAATGTTTACAATAAATTAACAATCTTTAAACGAAAAGACACTCAAATGAACGTCTTAACCCCAATTACTAAACATATTTGAATCAAACCAAACCGACAAACCTCTTTTTAAAGCACAATTATTTTTCTCCTTTATCTCAGATCAGTTTTATTGACTTTGGTGCAATAGTATATTTTTCTTTGTCGTGTATGAATTGGCATTTAGCTTTATTTATTTTGATATTAATCTGAATTAAATGAGACAAATAAATATATGATACACAACCGATCATTATCTTCACAACCCCAACATATTTTCAGGGGGATTCATTATTATTCAAAGGACTCAAATATACAGATTGTTTATCAATTCTGTAAAATTATAGCAAAATTTATGTACGTTTCATTTAAAGATAAATATAAGATACGATCAAGAACTTGTGTATTGCTGTTAAAACACACTATCAAATTATGGTACTGGACAAATTTTATACAACATTTGCAAAATTACACCGTTGGACAGCTTAACAGCGTATGATTGTTTAGAAACCGGAATAGTTCACAATCATAATGCAATAAAATTCTCTATAATTCATGCAATAATAAGCATAGATTATACCTTATGTTCGCTACAATTTTTCAAATCAAAATCAAATAAAGGTCTCAATTTTCATAAATTGTAACTGTGTTCCGCCATTTCCTAGCTACATGTGTTAATCAAAAGAAAAATAAGCCAGCATATATGTATAAGTAGATATATATATATAGATATATATAAACCAAGATTGATACAGGGTTGTTTTATATCACTATACATGTACATATATTCCATGTTTAATATAAATTAAAATCTGCATCAGGACAAATGTTATTTGAAGGGGTATAAGGTTTTGGTGTTTAACGCCACTTTCAACAATATTTTGTTGATCTGAACAAATCAAAATACATGTATACTAATTGTCCATGCTTGAAAATAACAAAATTTCAACAGATTGGCTTTAAATAAAACTAACAGCATTGTCTATTTCTTGCTAAAAACATAAAAACAAAAAATAAATAAAATTATCAAAGTCATTCTAGAAACTAATTCGAATAAATAAGGACAACAGACCAACTCGATAACAACCAAAAGCAAGCACTTATCATTTTGGCATGGCAGGTGAAATGCTAAAAAAATGTAGCATATGTAAAGACGGAAAGAAATACTATATCAAGCAGGAAATATCGCTGATATATAGGAATAAATATTAAATTTTGCAGGATAAAATCAAGTATCAACCCTTTATGATCACATATGATATGGCTGAAATATAATTACACGAAGTCGTAAGATCAAGCGTTCACGAAAAAAAAACAAAAAAAACCAAACACATTGTTGACACAAATAATTATCAGAATTTAACGTTGGGCCTATGCGCTCATATATGAATGATATACAACTCAATTTCAAATTAAAATGTTTTATTTCTAAGAGTCTGGTAGGTCTGGAAATTTATTTGCAAAATTTCACAGCACGATATAGCTGAAATATTGCTAAAGTTGTCTTTAAACACCAATCAATCGATCAATCTCAAATTCAGATATGCATTCCTGAATATGTCTTGATCATTGTTAATTTGTTTATTCGTCTATGGTTCTTTGGCTTAAAGTGATACATTAATTTTAATGGGTTAATACAAATGCAATTGAAGAAAAAAAACGTATTAATTTATAATTATGTGACATAAACCAGCTTTAAATACTATTCTACAGAGACATATTGCTACAGAAAAAAACTCTCATGGGTCATTTCAAAATTAGCAGCAGTAAAAAGAAATAGGTTGATGTGAACCTCCTATGGGACTTTTTTTTAAAGTAGTGCTGAAGAACTCAGGTTTACCCAAAATAACAGTGTTTGCATTTGTTTGTAAATGTATGTACATTACACATTTCTATCATAAAATTATGAAAATACTTTCGTAGGAAAGAAATAATATGATACTATTGGCCTATAAAACTAGTTAAATTCCGTCACTTTTATTAGAAGTGCCTGTACCAAGCCAGAAGAAAGAGCGGTCCTGTATATGAGCCCTATGTGTGTTCGTGGTATATATTTTGAATTTACTTTAACGATTTTTCTTGTTGAATTTTGGAACTGTTCTGACGCTGTGGTACTTTTTGTTTTTATAATTGTACATGATCTTTTTGAATCAAGGATTTTTTTTTTTTTTTTTTTTTTTACATGTAATGTGTTTTAAGGGTTGGTCTTTTAATCAAATGTGGCGATATTTTGCAATATTAAAAGTCTATTTAACTGATTCCACTTTCCAGAATCTGTTGCAAGAAATAAGACATTGTCACGTCAAACTGTCACATATCATACCAAGCCTAATTCAATGAATGCCTGTCTCCCTCGTGATGAGTTTGCTCTTTCTTATGTTTAATAGCACTGTCAATATCTAGCTGATATTGACTTTAAAATTCCAGAATATTTCCCAAATACTGTTCGACCCTTTTGACAGTGAAGAATAAAATCATATAATGTCTATATACATTTTTAACAAGTATTACAATATTCGAATATATAGTTAAGACAAGAATGTACTAAAAACAACAGTCAGATGCACATATGAAAACCAAATAAGCGATTGCTTAAATATATTCAAGCTAAGCTACGATTAAGCGAAATGCACAAGTACATTTTCTACACGTACAAGTACTGAAGCAAAAAATATATATTATCAAGCCTAAAATTCGTGACCTTCGATCAAGAAAAATGTGTTGTTTTTATACCTACATGTAAGCATTATAAGGCCACCACGATATAACTGAAATATTGTTGAAAGTGGCGTTAAACACCATAATCAAAATCTATTATAAGACCTATATGTCATGAGAATGTTTTGATAAAAAGTAAACTTTTTGATCATTTTAGTTTAAAATATTCAATAAAAACTTTTTTTTAAAGTGCCAAATACCCAAAGGAGACAGTTTATTTTTTAGTATTGTATCAAATATGTGCTAGATGATTATATGACTGTTTTAACCTTTTTATGCGGTTCATTCGTTTTAATGCAAGTCTGAGAGATTACTTTTGTATCAATAAAACTATTTTCTTCCTTTTTATCGCTTGGGATTGATGGTCGAAAATACAATTATTACGTCTTAGTTAAATATATGAAAGCATTAAACAAAACATATGTTATGTACAGGATATATAAAACTGACCACCACGGTATAACTGAAATATTGTTGAAAGTGGCGTTAAATACCATAACCCATTTAAAATACGTTCTGACTTCTTTGTATTTTTGTTTCATTTAATTTCATTGAAAGTATTCAAATACACAAACAAACATAAAATTCCTTTAGTGAATTGAATTAGAAGTGCATTTCAAAAACACATTTCATTTGGGTAAGGGATATTGTGTTTAACGCCACTTTCAACAATATTTCAGTTATATCGTGGCTTCATTGGTATGTATAATCAACCGTATATCTGATAGGAACAAATCGAAGACACCGGAATGAGATTTCCTGCCATTCTTTCCTATGTCTTTTATTTCTCATTTTGGAAATTCCAAGCTGAATCTGGGCCCATTAAACTAGTATAACCCCACCACTTTTTATAGAAGTGCCTGTACCAAGCCAGGAAAGTGAACGGTCATGTATATGTGTGTTAGGGGTCAGAGGTCATGTATATGTGTGTTAGGGGTCAGAGGTCATGTATATGTGTGTTAGATGTATCGATTTTGGCTCTTTCTATGATTTTCGATTGGGTTTTGGAACTGTTCCGACAGTGTGGTATTTTAGAACTGTTCCGACAGTGTGGTATTTTAGAACTGTTCCGACAGTGTGGTATTTTAGAACTGTTCCGACAGTGTTGTATTTTTTTTTTCTTTTTCCATTTTATAACATGAAATTTTTTATTTCCAAAATAAGAATTTAAACACATATATATCACATGTACGATACTCTGATAAATGTATGTTTTCTGATTTAGAAATGTATACACATGTATATAGTAGATATAGAAGTATATTTTTATTGTTTTTTAAGTGTAAATGAACCTTTATTGCACTTTTAATTTTTTACTGTCATGGTGATAGTGTGCACTTTTTAGATCTTAAATATAAATGAATGTAACAAAACTCTCTTAATATTACACAAGGACTGTCCATGTTATTTATTTTGTATATTTTGTGGTTTGTATTTCAGTCTTTTATATACGTCTATAGATGTGGTTAATTCTTATATTCTATACACCCTTTACTCAAATTCTAAATAAAGAAACAATTTAAAAATAATATTTCCGATCCAATATTTGAACAAGGTTAATAATTCAATAGCTATATAATACTGATTTATCTTATTAAGACACGAACATATCTATAATTTCATTTTCTTAAATAGAAAAATTAAACTGTAACGTATGATGAATTAGTTTAGTGTTTAGATCAAAGCATGAACTATCTGGTGGCGTCCCCTGATTGACAGCTAAAGGGATTAGGTTCCCAAAAACTAACCATACATTGCTTTTCTAATGTTTCTTTTCTTCATCTTAAGAAAATTGAGGACAAAATAATTAGGGGATAAAATAGTATAGATGATATAGGACTTTGATAGATTTTGTATGATAAGGCGATTCACTAAGGTTTTTTATTCTGTAGTTGATTTTGTTGATTTTTATGCCATTCAGCGACCTAATAGCTTTAGTCATTTATCAAATAAGGTTGTTGACAAAATAATAATTATTGATATGAACGGTATCAAAGGGTGTTCTGTCACTAATTCATACAGTATATTGTTACTAGCAATTCATGTTCTACAAACATTCATAAGTACACCTTTACGACGGGAGCCGTTTGTTGACAATGAAAATACACAAAATAAACACAGGAAATTTAAGTGTCTATTGAAATCTTATAGTTCTATAATACTTGTCTCTTTTCTATTTTTAATCTAATCCCAACAGATCATTACATTGAATATTTAATACAATAAAGAAGAGATTCGATAATCGAATTTGTACAAGAAATGACCTTCTGTTTTTTGATCAGCAGAAAAAAAAACTGTCAACAGACTGTCGATATATAGGTAAAACCCTTTTAAACTGTAGACATTTATCTACTAAATCATAATTGAATTTCGTCCCATCCATCCGCGATAGTTCTACGCACATTGGTATCAAACAACGTATCGAATGGAAGACACGGCGCGTGCTGTTTAACTTCAAAGATCAGTCAATCTTTTATCGGTAAAATCGAGGTAATTACGGTTGAATATTCATTATTAAGGATGGTTTAGGAAATGTTTATTTTTTATCATTCTATAACATTATTATGACCCTTTCACTAAAGCCATATAGTTTTGATAAGTCGGGCCACCCATGTTGGCAATGTAACTCAGAGAAGAACTCGGCGTCTCAGGGACTTCAGTTACATATTTAACTGCAATGCATTTGGAATCGCAGCATGAACAGAAAACAGTGATGAAGCGTATGATACAATAACTAAATTTCAGTAATTCTCTACTTGTGTTTTAATGTTTTTTCTCATTAAGTAGTCATAATCACCTTCGTTGGAGGTGGGAATGTGTCGAGTACGTCATTTTCTGTTTTGATTTATTTCATTTCTCATTTCATATTTCATATATTTATTTCTGCCTGCGAATTAAAAACTGGTTACAATAAATAACAAAATACTAGTAGATCTATGCGCATGATCTATCGTATATAATATATGTTCCTGTAATTTTAAGACACAAATAAATAAATAAATAAATAAATAAATAAATAAATAAATAAATAAATAAATAAATAAATAAATAAATAAATAAATAAATAAATACGTTATACTGAATTCTTCGATTTGTAATTTTGTCAGATCGAATGTCCTACAATATCATTAAATTAGCTTCCACATGTATGTTGGAAGAATGACATTAATTTGATTATTTTGATTCTTGGAGAATTAAAAGCAAAGAAATGTGCATACCTGCTGGACCCATCAGAGTTTTATAAAAATCTAAATTATGTTTTATTGAACATTCTTAAAACATTTTAATTTTCAAAAATCTTTAAATTTGAAAATCGATTAAGCTAAAATAAATAAGATAAACGATAGTTTTAAAATAAACCATTTAGTTTATAAAAATATGACACTATCAGTGTTAATTATGGTTAGGGTTGTGGTGTTTACTTTAACGCCACTCTCAACAATATTTCAGATATTTTGTTCAGTGTTGATTAGACCACCAATGACAATCTTCTATAAAGAGTTAAGACATTCATTATCAAACATGATGGGGTCTTTACTTGAAACATGTATTACAGTATACTGTATATGTATACTTGTCTGTCTGTCTACATACTCCAGTATAGACTTATAATTATAAATAAGTATTAAGTGGTAAACAGTAATACGTTTTCTCTTTTTGTGAGCACGGTGATAAGTTTTTCAGGAAATAAACGTTAGAGAATACCGAAGAGGCAATCAAAAAAGGACAATCCAGAGAAACTGACAAATAAACGTTAGAGAATACCGAAGAGGCAATCAAAAAAGGACAATCCAGAGAAATCGGTAATCGTAATGGACATCAAAGAGCTCCGAACGTAGAGACACATAGAACAGAGAGACACATAGAACGTAGAGACACATAGAACGTAGAGACACATAGAACAGAGAGACACATAGAACAGTGAGCATTCAAGTATATGTGTGTTGGGGGTATCTATTTTTCCTGTTTCTACGATTTTTGGATAGTCCCGACAGTCTGCTATTTTTTCGGTTTTTCATTTTATTTCTACGATTCTGCGATTAGATTTTGGAGCTGTTCCAACATTGTAGTAATTTTCGTTTTTCGTTTTATTTTCTACAACATTGTTCTCTATTGGTTTCAGTTTTGTTACTCTTTTGTGATCTTGTTTGTACCACATTGTTCTCTATTGGTTTCAGTTTTGTTACTCTTTTGTGATCTTGTTTGTACCACATTGTTCTCTATTGGTTTCAGTTTTGTTACTCTTTTGTGATCTTGTTTGTACCACATTGTTCTCTATTGGTTTCAGTTTTGTTACTCTTTTGTGATCTTGTTTGTACCGTGTTTAAATATATAAAAACGTAGATATCAAACTGAATGCACACGACGTGTTTCTGGAATAACCTTCATCAGACACACTTAAAGTCAAAATATATTGTTCAATTTTAAGCTTTTGATAAAGAAATTTCGAACAGTGATTGTCAACAATTCCACTAAATACATGAATTTATCGACCAAATAAAAAAGTATTATCGACCAAGTTCGAAAGTACGAAAGTCCGAGGTACGATATATTTTTGTCTGGTCTACAAATCAAGACATTGATGAAATCAAAATGCTGCACATTGTTTTTTATTGTGCGAGTTATTATTTGTATGATTTTTTTATGTAAATTTAGTATTTTTTGACAAAACGAATAAATATACATTTACTTTCTGCTCTAGCAAAAGTTAAATGATATCCGAAAATTGAAATATCAATTATAATATGTTGGTCAATCATTTCCGGTAATGCTTGCATTTGACGTTACAATTACAATAAAAAAGGGTATATATCAAATTTAGTGCACACGACGCGACACAAATTTTACCAGAAGATTGGGTAGCCAAGTGGAGTATTTGGGAGCAATAAAACCAAAGGCCTAAACAGGGTAGCTAGGCTAATGTCACATATGTCTGAAGGAGCAATAAAACCAAAGGCCTAAACAGGGTAGCTAGGCTAATGTCACATATGCCCGAGGGAAGAGAACCTTAGCTTTAATAAGTATTACATCATAGGTCAAGCCTAGAGATGTTGTTTTCAAATTAACGTGTCAATGGTTGACAATTCTAAATGTCTACCTCAGATGAGGACCATACTTGTTTTATCATTTTTCCACAGTAGCAACACAAATATTATATGAAACAACCAATTTTCTGGAGAGAGAGAGAAAAAACACTTTTTGTATTCTACCAGGATAACAATTTTTGTATTCTGTCAGGACAGCACTGCTATTTTGGCATCGGGATAACTGGTATTGTATTGTAACTTCTGCTTTGATATTTCTAAAGTGAACGATTGTGTATCGTCAAATGACCATTCTCAGCTATTTCATGACGGGAACAATTATGAGATGGTGATGCAGTAGATCAACAAGATAGATCACTGAAAAGGTCGGCAGTAAGACATGTTGCTCCAATCAGACACATTATCCTGATTCCGAAACAGCTATTATATGAACTCTTGCTCGTTTATTTATTTGTCAAAAGTTGTTACCCTCCCGCTGACGAGAAAAGGTTTACAACCAATACAATGTGTAGATACAAATGTAGCACTAGTGTGGTACTTTAGGCGAAGTGTACATTACATTATGAAAAACAGAAAATAATAGAAAAGACCCAGGCAAATGAACTTTGCAATGAGCCACAATCGGTAATTCATAGCAAACTTGCTCATTAGGAGTTGGAGACATTCTTTTGCGTCCTGTCTAAAGGGCGAGTCCTGTATTTGATCCGTCCTACGAACTAACGGACGCCACTCTCTGTATCTCTTGATTCCTTCGAGTTTTGTTGATCCCCAAAAACTGTGCACTTGGGGGAAAACTTTAAACACCATTTTGTAGTATATGGATCAAACTCGCGATCTTCCAAACTCGAGGAGAAAAAGCAAACCCGGGACACTGTTTGGAATTCTTGAAATAAAATTATTTTAAATTGAAGTGAATGTACTAGAAATATACTTTTTTTTGTAATGGTATCATGTGGATTTGGTATTTCGAATTGGAAATATTGTGTTTTTGAACGATGAAAGACTAGCAAAATGTAAAGGCTTCTCGTGGTTTGTGGTGAAATAATCGTCAAATCACTGCATCAGTATAATACCAATGCATTCTTCGCCTTTAGAGAACACCATACATGGTGACTTGATATTTCTAGTGCAAAATATGTCAACGAAAGATGAAATCGTACTGAATCAAGTTGTAATGTTTTGTTTTTATATATGGTTCTTGTTCCTGTTTCCGGATCTGTTTGTATGGTTGAGAACTCGGCGTTCGTTCTGTACCCCCAGATTTCACAATGGTTGGTGTCCATATAATTAACTACCAGATATGCATGTAATGTATACCTATTGCATTTTAGAACCTCATTACGGTCTAAACTTGTATATTCAGTGCTTCCCAGAACGTACAACATTATCATAATTTATATGAACACAAAAATATAAAAGAAAAAGATATTTTCAAACATGTTCAAAAATGATGGTGAGATCACGAAAGGTTAATATATATCATGTTCCTCCAGAGGTACCGAGGTGAAGGTTAACTTCTTTAAAGCTATAGTTCTCACCACTGATTTTCTGGAGAATGTTAGGCACTTTCTGTAAAAATATTTGAATGCTTCGATTAAATATTTCATGAAATAAAAGAATGTTTATTCAAAATAAATGTTCACATTTTTTAAAAAGAAATTCATATTCATTGGATGGTTGTTACCATGTCGGGGAAAGTGCCTTTCATACGTCAATTTATAATGAAGACGAGGCTTTGGTCAAGATGTCTCTTTTTTAAGATTTTAATTACGACTATTTAGGCATCGATGACGCCTATATGAATCACTTCTACACATTAACTGTAAGACGCCCAATAGTATAAAGTAAGTTTTGTTTTGTTATTTTTAACTTTCTGCAAAAATCCGAAAAAAAACCTTGGCAATAATGTTTAATGGAATAGTGGTCGTGATGTCAACACTAAAAAAATTATCGTTTGCGTACCTAATGAAGGTTACTCCAGAAACGTGTCGTGCTCACTAGCTTGGATATCTACATTTTTATATTAATGGTTTATTAAGATCACAAGAATCATTTTGCTTAAAGGTGGAAATACAGAAAATAATATATATTTAAAAGGAACATTATAAATAAGAGATTAAATCGATACCCCGAATACACACATATATGACCGCTCACAGTCCTGCCAAATCGATACCCCGAATACACACATATATGACCGCTCACAGTCCTGTCTTGGTACAGGCACCACAATAAACAGTGGCGGGGTTAAGCTAGTTGTATTAGCCGATATATCCCCTGTTAGTGATATGATAAGGTCATGTAAATGTTTTAAATTATAAGAAAAAGGAACATTGAGAAATTGAAAGTAAGAGGAAGGTGGATCTGTCGTAATTCTTCAGACATTGGTCACAATGTGGGTGGTCACTGACAATCAAAACTCAAAATATATTATAATAAACAATAAACAAATTTTGTAATTTCCTCGATTGACTAATTATCTTGCTTTAGCGAAGTCAAACGGTTTAAAAAAAACTATAAAGACATTCGACATTGATAGTGTCTAAAGTTCATACGATGTGTTCCGGGTGTAGGAAGCCTATAATAAACATTTCTCCTTACTAGATATCTCTTCATATGATCAATAAACAATCATATGAGAATGCCTTTTTACTCATAATAATACGAGTTTTGTTATAAACTGGGAAGTGCTGTGTTTATTTCACTCGGTAATATAATTGCTTTATTTTGGAATTTTACAATATTTTCAGTGATCTAATGAAATATGAGACAACAAAATTGTACGAATCGAATCGAGTTTTTTTTTTATCACAAAACAATGAGCAACAGATGTATGTTGTCAATAGTCACAAAGCAGATGTTTGGAATTGATCTTCATTGACTGATACTTACATGTATAAACGTCATAGAATTGAGGAAATTGTATTTTGTCTGTAGTTGGGGGAGGAAAGAGGAAATTGTATGTGATTTGAAGTTGGGGGAGAAAGAGGAAATTGTATGTAATTTGTAGTGGGAGTAGAAAGAGGAAATTGTATGTAGTCTGTAGTTGAGGGAGAAAGAGGAAATTGTATGTAGTCTGTAGTTGGGGGAGAAAGAGGAAATTGTATGTAGTCTGTAGTTGAGGGAGAAAGAGGAAATTATATGTAGTCTGTAGTTGGGGGAGAAAGAGGAAATTGTATGTAGTCTGTAGTTGGGGGAGAAAGAGGAAATTGTATGTAGTCTGTAGTTGGGGGAGAAAGAGGAAATTGTA